>VWZI01007903.1:140358-159916 GCA_013396835.1 Psilopogon haemacephalus
CTTTCCCTTTCCCTTCCCCTTTCCCTCTCCCTCTCCCTCTCCCTCTCCCTCTCCCTTCCGGCTGTTCAGTTTGGAGAGGAGAAGGCTCCAAGGTGACCTTATTTTGATGTTTCATAACCTTAGGGGGACCTACACGAAAGCTGAGGAGGGACTCTGGAGTGACAGGTAGTGATAGGACCAGGAGGAATGGAACAAAGCTATAAATGGGTAGATCAAGATTGGATCTTTGGAAGCAGCTCCTCAGCATGAGGGTGGTGAGAGCCTGGAAGGGGTTGCCCAGGGAGGTGGTAGAAGCCTCATCCCTGGAGCTATTTAAGGCCAGGCTGGATGAGTCTCTAGACAGCCTGATGTAGTGTGAGATGTCTGTACCCATGGTAAGGGGGTAGGAACTAGATGATCTTTGTGGTCCCTTCCAACCCTGACCGATTCTATGATTCTGTGGTTAAAGTTGTTAAGAAAACTGATTGTACAACTTACATATGGACACTTTTAAAGATCAAAATGGCTGTTGTGTGTGAAGCTGTAAACAGAGAACTCCTAAGGGAGATCTTTTACATGTGGAGATCGTCATGGCTGTGCCATTGCTCAGAAAGGACTGTCAAGTGTCTGGACACACTCAGTCAGGGGTTGCTGTGCATGCACAGTAAAGCCAAAATGTCTGCCTTGCCTTGCCTTGCTCTGACTGCAGGGAAATAGCTGTGTGCATTACAGGCTGGTTTGGAGGATGGGATTGCTTCTTTCTTTTTNGGTGGGGTTTTCTTTTTTTTTTTTTTTTTTTTTTTTTTTTTTCCTCCTTTCCAATTCATTGAACAAATGTGTTAAAAGAACTACAATGTGATGCTTTTGTGTTCCACCAAAACTGCAGGGAAAATCACTTCTCTTCCCCCCACCCTCCCCCCCCAACCCTTTCTTGTCGCCAAGACATTTCCTTTATTCATGTAACAGTAGGTGTCATTTTTCTTTAATTATGCCCAGCTATCATATGTTGCTTTTATTTGTTGTGGATGTTAGTTTCAGGGAAAATAATCCAGACAGTTCCATTTTTCAGGCAACAATACACTAAATCCTGTGCTTACAAATTGCAATTAGATGAGAATTCTTCCTTCCACAATCAAATGTGGCAGCTTCTTACTGGAAAGTAATGATGAATCAAAGTTATAGTGGAAAATGGGAAGATCAAAGCATTCAAGGGAAATGTAATGAAGAAAATACACTTTTATGGCTTGGCATTTTAAATGTCCTGTGTTATATATCACCGTGGCAGCATACAATAGTGTAAGTCTTTTCGTTGGGAATGAATACAGATTAATGCAGCCTCATTTCCTGTGTCAGAATTTACTTCTTACTGTGATGACATTCCTCCCTCGCCCCCACCCCAGCCCCCAACTCTCTCTCCCTACCCCTCTCTTCCCAACCTCAGCCCTTAAAAGTACTTTAAACACGTTTAGCCTCTCAACAAGCCTTTACTAAAGGGTTTTGTAGCCTTTGGTAATGACTTCTAATTTACGTGACTAATTATCCCAGGATAAATAGAGATGAGGTGCTTTAGGATAAGGCTAATCTGCATGTCTACTGGAAGCTTGAATAGTGCATTTCATATAGACACAGGCCTCTGTAATTCAATGAAAGCAAGGTTGTGACAAAAGACAGGCAAATTGAAAACGAAGGCAAATGCTCCTCTTCCTAAGGTGCTGCACTTGAGTGCGAGAGGGGTGCTGGTGGCATGGGCATGAAAGAAAGCATCAGCCCGGATGCTGCAGCTTATTTGGACCCGTGCTGAGGTTTGAACAGGTTTTGCCTATGCTGTTCATGCATAGGTATCTTCATACAGGATTGTCCACATGAAGACAGGCTGAGAGAGTTGGGGCTTTTCAGCCTGGAGAAGAGAAGGCTTTGAGGAGACCTTGTAGTAACCTTCCAGTATCTGAAGGGGGCCTACAGGAGGGGTGGGGAGGGACTATTTATAAGGTCTGCTAATGGCAGGATGGGAGGATATTGGTTTAAACTGGCAGAGGGGAGATTTAGGTGGGATGTTAGGAGGAAGTTCTTCACAGTGAGAGTGGTGAGACATTGGAATGGGTTGCCCAAGGAGGTTGTGGCTGCTCCCTCTCTGGAGGTGTTCAAGGCCAGGCTGGATGAGGCCTTGAGCAACCTGTTCTAGTGGGAGGTGTCCCTGCCTATGGCACAGGGGAGTTGGAATTGGATGATCTTTGAGGTTTCTTCCAACATAAACCATTCTATGATTCTGTGTCATAGAATGTCAGGGGCTGGAAGGGACCTCAAAAGATCATCTGGTCCAGCATTCCTGCCAGAGCAGGATAACCTAGAGCAGATCTCACTGGAATGCATCCAGACGGTTCTTGAATATCTCCAGAGAGGAAGACTCCAAAACTTCCCTGGGCAGCCTGTTCCAGTGGTCTGTCACCTCACAGGGGAAAAAATATCTTCCTGACGTTCACTTGTAACCTCCTATGCTTCAATTTCCGCCCATTGCCCATTGTCCTGTCACTGGGTACCATGAAGAAGAGGCTGGCTCCATCCTCCTGGCACTCACCCCTTAAATATTTATCAACGTTAATCAGGTCACCTCTTAGTCTCTTCCTCTCCAAGCTAAAAAGCCCCAGCTCCCTCAGTCTCCCCTCATAAGAAGCTGCATCATGGCTTACCTGTCTTCACTATCTCATCCCAGTTGTGTTGCCTCATGCTTTAAAACACAGCAGTTACCAGCCCCGATTTACGCCCAGCTATAAATTAGCAGTGATGTATGTGATTGTGTGCATACACACAGAGAAGAACAACCTGAGCACAGGAAAAAAAAAACTTGTATAGCATCTCAAGAAAGCAAGGTGCCACCCCAGATAGTAAAAACCTATGCTGGCAACAGAGGAAAAGAATGGATGAGAAGCAGAATAGCTCCCTTTCCGCTGAGCTGAGTAGTTTTCAGAAGAGCTCTTGAACTTAGAACTTGACCTCCACAACACTATGCACGGCAATCCACAAGTGCTTTAGGAGGTTTGGTCTCATTTTCAAAAGTTGTTTAAGGTTTCAGACTTCTTAGGATTCTTTCACAAAGTCAACTGCAGATAAGTTTGGCACTGCTCGAAGCTGGAGGGGCTCAGTTCCGCGCTCTTTCTGCACACAGAGCTGAGAGAAGCTACTTCCCTGGCTCGCATTTCCAAATGATTTCATAACCTCCATCGCTTCTCTCCTGCAAGCTTTTAGAGGTGAGCAACACTAGACTGTATCTGAACATGTGGAGATGCCTTTAGTTCTTAATGTACACACTGTTAGGGTCAGCTTTTTAACCATCTGACTGCTCAGTCTGATATACAATCATAGAATCATAGAAGCAACAACATTTGTACGTTTGGGGAAATCATTTTGCTTCCCCAGAGAGCACAGTTAGTGGAAGAGCTATGCTGTGTGAAGAGTAACTCGTGAGGATGTATCAATCATAGAATCATAGACTCAGCCAAGTTGGAAGAGACCTCCAAGATGATCCAGTCCAACCTATCAGCCAGCCCTAGCCGATCAACTACACCATAGCACTAAGTGCCCCATCCAGGCTTTTCTTGAACACCTCCAGGGATGGTGACTCCACCACCTCCTTGGGCAGCCCATTTCAATGCCAATCACTCTCTCTGCAAAGTTTCTATGGTAAAATCCTAAAATCATTACTAATTCTCTATATCTGAAGATCTTGAGCCTCAGAACTTGGAATACTCAGAACAGTCAGTATCAATAAAGTTGGAAATTACCTTCAAAATCATCAAGTCCAACCTATCACCTAACTAATTAACTAAACCATGGCACTAAGTGCTTCATCATCCTCTTAAACACCTTCAGGGATGGCAACTACACCACCTCCTTGGGCAGCCCATTCCAATGCCAATCACTCTTTTCATGTAGAACTTCTTCTTCCTACTATCCAGCCTAAACCTGCCCTGGTGCAGCTTGGGACTGTGTCCTCTTGTTTTGTCACTGGGTGCCTGGCAGAACTGACCAACCTCATCTGGTAGAATCTCCCTTCAGGTTGTTGTAGAGAGCAATGAGGTCTGCCCTGAGCCTCTTCTTCTCCAGGCTGCACATCCCCATCTCCTTTAGCTGCTCATCATAGAGTTGTGCTCCAGCTTCCTCACCAGCCTTGGTGCCCCTCTCTGGACATGTCCAAGCACCTCAACATCTTCTTAAATTAAAGGGCCCAGAACTGGACACAGTACACAAGGTGTGGCCTGACCAGTGATGAGTATAGGGGAAGAAGGGCTGGAGCACCTCTGTTCAGAGGGCTGGAGCAGCTCTGTTATGAGGACAGGCTGAGAGAGTTGGGGCTTTTCAGCCTGGAGAATAGAAGGCTTCGGGGAGACCTTATAGCAGCCTACCAGTATCTGAGGGGGGCCTACAGGAGGGCTGGGGAGGGGCTGTTCACAAGGTCTTGTAATGACAGGATGAGGGGGAATGGATTCAAACTGGCAGAGGGGAGATTTGAACGGGATGTTAGGAAGAAATTCTTCACAGTGAGGGTGGTGAGGCACTGGAACAGGTTGCCCAGGGAGGTTGTGTCTGCTCCCTCCCTGGATGTGTTCAAGGCCAGGCTCGATGAGGTCTTGAGCGACCTGATCTAGTGGGAGGTGTCCCTGCCTATGGTGGGGGGTTGGAACTGGATGATCTTTGAGGTCTCTTCCAACCTAGACCATTCTATGATTCTCCCTTGTCCTGCTGGCCAGACTATTCCTGATACAGGCCAGATATGTTTGCAAAGGCCAGGCTTCTGGGGTGTGTAAAATGGAAATATCAGAGTTGTGTTTAGATATGTACCCAAAATGTGAACTTACTTGCTGGAACTGCTTTTGCAAACCTGATGTCTAACTCTTTTAGAAGCTTTGCAATGCAGTGCTTAAGGCATCTAGAGGGAACTTGCCCAGAGTGGGGCGAATGACAGATCACTCAATTCCCTTTTCAATTACTTAACCACAAGATCATCATTCTACTTCACTCAAATTGTGGTATATTGATTTCTGTTGTGACTCAAAACAAAAAAAAGATTTAAATTTTTAATAAAAAGCTAACAGGGTGCGCTCTTTATGTGTATAAATCCAGAATAATCTGCCTTTGGCAACAGGGAGCCTCTAGTACATGAGGGATGTGGATGTGCTGGAGCATGTCCAGAGAAGGGCCACGAGGATGCTCAGAGGGCTTCAGCACCTCTGCTATGAGGACAGACTGAAAGAGTTGGGGCTATTAAGTTTGGAGAAGAGAAGGCTCCCAGGTGACCTTCTTGTGGCCTTCCAGTATCTGATGTGGGATACAAAAAAGCTGGGGAGGGACTTTTGAGGCTCTCAGGTATTGACAGAACTAGGGGGAATGGAGAAAAGCTGGAGGTGGGGAGATTCAGATTGGATGTGAAAAGGAAGATGTTGAGCATGAGAGTGGTGAGGGCCTGGAATGGGTTGCCCAAGGAGGTGATTGGGGCCATATCCCTGAAGGTGTTTGCAGCCAGGCTGGCTGGGGCTGTGGGCAGCCTGCTCTAGGGTAGGGTGTCCCTGGGCATGGCAGGAAGGTTGGAACTGGATGATCCTCGTGGTTCCTTCCAATCCTGACTGATTCTATGATTCTATTTAAACTGAAAGAACCCATAATACCTACAAAGTTTCTAAGGAGCTTTCCTTGAGTTCACTTCACCAGTACCCCTGTGCTTTGAGTTTCCTCACAGGACAGCAGTAATGCAAAAGCCTCTGAGGCCTAGGTGAGAAAATTGTAACATAATGAACTTTAAAATTTCAATAACGCTTAACGAAAACTGCTAAAAAAGGTCCCAAGGTGTAGAGTCAGAGTTTCTGAACATCAGCTGATGTAAATTACAGGGGAGTAGAAGGAGAAACTTAACCAATGCCTTTCACTCTTTCCTTCCCAAGGCCAAATTAATATTAATGGGAGTAAGTTTTTGGTAGAGGTAAGCACTAAATAATCACAGAATTTCTTAGAGTGGAAAAGACCTTCAAGATCGTCAAGCCCAGTCGTTAGTTTCACACTGACAAGTCCTTGACTAAACCAAATTCCTCAGTGCAACCTCTCATCACTATGAATCGCTGTGGTTGGAAAGGACCACCAGGATCATCCAGTCCAACCTTCATCCTCAATCCCTAAACCATAGCCTCAAGCACCACATCCACTCTTTCTTTAAACACCTCCAGGGATGGTTACTCCACCACCTCCCTGGACAGCCCCTTCCAGTGCCTGACCACCTGCTCAGTAAAGAACTTCCTCTGAACCTCCAATCTAAACATCCCCCGATGCAACTTGAGGCCATTTCCTCTTGTCCTATCATTAGTAATTTGAGAGAAGAGACCAGCACCAGCCTCACCACAACCTCCTGTAGGCAGTTGTAGAGGGCAATAAGGTCCTCTTTCAGGCTCCTCCAGACTGAACAACCCCAGTTCCCTCAGCCACTCCCCATAGGTCATGTTTTCCAGACTTCTCACCAGCCTCAACACCCTTCTCTGCACCTGCTTCAGTTTCAAAAAACTTGCCTTCAGTTGCCTGAAGGCTCAGCATACTGACCCCAAACTTCATTTTACAGAACAATTCAGTAACAGCTCTGGTGAACAGATTTCCCTCTGAAATTCCAGCCCCTGCTCACCTGGGAGGTCAGGTGTGGCAAGTTCACAGGATCACACAGGGTATTAGGCATTGGAAGGGACACAAAGAGATCATCGAGTCCAACCCTTCTGCCATAGCAAGACCATGCAGTCTAGCTCAGGTCACACAGGAACCCATCTAGACAGGCCTTAAAAGGTTCCAGACAAAGAGACTCCATGTGCTCTCTGGGGAGCCTGTTCCAGTGCACTGGGACCCTTACAGTCAAGAAGTTGCTCCTTGTATTGAGCTGGAACCTGCTGTGCTGCAGCTTCCATCCATTGCTCCTTGTCCTTTCCCAGGAATCAAGTGAGCAGAGCCTATCCCCATCCCCAACCCCCAGCCCTTGGATATTTCATCCCAGGGAGCAAATGAGCAGAGCCTATCCCCATCCCCAACCCCCAGCCCTCGGATATTTCATCCCAGGGAGCAAGTGAGCAGAGCCTGTCCCCATCCCTGACCCCCAACCCTCAGATATTTCATCCCAGGGAACAAATGAGAATGGCCTGTCCCCATCCCTGACCCCCAACTCTCAGATATTTATAAACATTGATTAAATCCCCTCTCAGTCTTGTCTTCTGCAGATTAAGCAGCCCCAGGTCCCTCAGCCTCTCCTCATCAGGCAGTGCTCCAGTCCCCTCATCATCCTCATAGCCCTCCCTTGGACTCTCTCCAGCAGGTCACTGGGGAGCCCAAAACTGTGAACACAGTACTCAAGATGGGGTCTCACCAGGACGGAGTAAAGGTTTGCTAATGCAGCTTATTTCCAAGGCAGTTCTCCTTCCTAAGTAACCAAAGTCTTTTGGAAATGCTGTGCCCAAGTAAAAGCTTTTATACCACCAATCCCAATAGTGCCCAAAAGTTTCTAGATATTTTTTTTTTTTTTCCCCATTTGCCAGCTGAACTCTAGTGCTGATCTGCCATGGAAAAGCTGCGTGGTGTAGCTTGGCTTGGGCACTACAAGAAAATTTCTTGGGGACCTTCTGTGCTTTCTGGCACACTTCCCAGGAAGGGACTAATCGGTAAAAAGCCATTCTTCACAATTGTTCTTTGGCCTGTCCACTGTGACCTATTTTCTTGGCTAATCCCGTGATTTTTTATCCTGTGCAATACCACATTGCCTCTGTTTCTGGCTGCTGTCGGCCAGCCCTGTAACTCTCAGCTCCCAGCAAGACCTTGAGGGTAAATGTGGAATTTTGAGTGGTTTCTCTCGCTCCACTCTCTGCATGCAGAGTGAAAGGGTGGGGAAAAACTAACACCAAAATATAAAAGTAGCAACCTCTTCTGTGTTGCTAAATGAAGGCTTCTGCGCAGATGAGGTCATCTCTAAGAGGTAAAATACAGGCAGGCGAGTCCATGTTGATCATGGTGATGTTTTTAGGCCAGAAAGCAAAGAACCCTTTACGACAAGCTTTACAGTGATCATCTGTGAAGCTTTTAGTTGTTGTCGCCAATAGAGGGAGCCCTCACAGAATTATCGATGCTCTTGGAAGTGTTTTAGCTTTTCTGATCTGCTCTTTTAAAATCTCTGTTGTTTGGGTTTGGGGTTTTGGTTTTTTTGTTTTTTTTTTTTTTTTGCTTGGTTGTTTTTGTTTTGGGTGAGTTGCTTTTGTTTGGGTTTTGTTGTTTTTTTTTTTTTTCTAAAGACTTGGTGATTTTTTTTTTGTTGTTGTTGTCATCCTTTAGAAGAAAATAAGTTTGCGGCATCGGTGGCACAAGCTGTGGGGTTTTTGCTTTCTTCAGGTTCACGATGATCTCAGTTGGCGAAAGAAACTAAGCTTTTCATTTTCACAGTTATATGGCTGGCTACTATTAAGTACATGATGTGGGTTCATCAAATGCCATATTTTAGCTTTCCAGAGTCGGAAATAATGATCCTACCATACCAGGCAATAGTGGCTGGGCACTGAACTTGTTTGAAGTGGGATGTGGTTTGGGCTCTGTGCTGCCTTCTGCTCACGTGAGCTGGAATGATCAAAATCAGTGACTGATTCACCTCTTATCCATCCCAGAATATATATATTTTTTTCCTATGAAAAATAAGGGACAATGGTGGCTGGGCACTGAACTTGTGCTGAGTGGGATGTGGTTTGGGCTCTGTGCTGCCTTCTGCTCACGTGAGCTGGAATGATCAAAATTGGTGCCTGATTCGTCTCTTAGCCATCCCAGAATATGTATTTTTTGTTCTTCTTATGAAAAAGGGCATTTGAGAAGCGTGAGCAAGATCTTTCCCATTTGTCTGGTGATATAAGAAGTAAATTAGGGACGGATTTATTTGTGACCAATTGTGCAGAGTCATTCAACGAAGTTTGGAGGGACACAACTTGTTTCAGGTTTTTGCCAGTGAATGAGGTCCAAAAGAAGTGAAAAACTGCAGGCACTTTTATTAGTGTTTATCTTTAGAGGGAAAGCCTTTGTCTCATGTTCTGCTGTGGATGCTGCAACAAATAAGAAGCTTACCAGAGAGACTTGGTTAAGCGTTGATTCATGGTTCACCCTTACATCTTTCTGAGCTTGAACTGGTTGAAGGCAACTCTGGCCAAAGGAAATTGCAAGCATTTTGACTGATCCTTGCTGTCTTTTCTGAACCTGTACTGTTCCTTAGACTAGTTTCTGTGTGAAGAATTTCTTTTCAGCCTAATGGCTTCCAGGAGCCTGTGGCTCCAATATCCCATTTGGTATTTTCTCTGGTTTTGCACAGCTGCTCTGTTTTCCATTGGGATGTAGTCTGAGTAGAAATCATAGAATCAGTCAGGTTTGGAAGGGACCACAAGGATCATCTAGTTCCAACCCTCCTGCCATGGCCAGGGACATTCTACCCTAGAGCAGGCGTCCCTGGCCACGGCAGGAGGGGTGGAACTAGATGATCCTTGTGGTCCCTTCCAAACCTGACTGATTCTATGATTCTAAGACTTGAGATTTATATGGCAGGATTTTTGCATCAGTGTAAAATCCTGTTTAGAAATGCCTATTTATGAATTGTTATTAATACATATCATGTGGAGATTGCTATGTAATTAATGTACCATAATAGCAGTGAGATTCAGAATAAATTCAAGGAGTAGAATGGCTGAGACAAGAAGGATCAATGATAACTTTTCCCTTCTCTTTTCCATTAGGTTCTTTTTCTCCTTTTGAGCACTATTGTTATTCTCAGTGCTGTGCAGAAATATTGGGGAGACTTGGGGCATGAGCTGAGTCAGAATCATAGAATCTAGAATCAGTCTAGGTTCAAAGATCATCCAGTTCCAAACCCCCTGCCATGCCCAGGGACACCCTACCCTAGATTAGGCTGAACAGAGCCTCATCCAGCCTGGCTGCAAACACCTCCAGGGATGTGGCCCCAACCACCTCCTTGGGCAACCCATTCCAGGCTCTCACCACTCTCATGCTCAACAACTTCCTCCTCACATCCAATCTGATTCTCCCCACCTCCAGCTTTTCTCCATTCCCCCTAGTTCTGTCACTACCTGATAGCCTCAAAAGTCCCTCCCCAGCTTTTCTGTAGGCCCCTTTCAGATACTGGAAGGNCAGTGACTGATTCACCTCTTATCCATCCCAGAATATATATATTTTTTTCCTATGAAAAATAAGGGACAATGGTGGCTGGGCACTGAACTTGTGCTGAGTGGGATGTGGTTTGGGCTCTGTGCTGCCTTCTGCTCACGTGAGCTGGAATGATCAAAATTGGTGCCTGATTCGTCTCTTAGCCATCCCAGAATATGTATTTTTTGTTCTTCTTATGAAAAAGGGCATTTGAGAAGCGTGAGCAAGATCTTTCCCATTTGTCTGGTGATATAAGAAGTAAATTAGGGACGGATTTATTTGTGACCAATTGTGCAGAGTCATTCAACGAAGTTTGGAGGGACACAACTTGTTTCAGGTTTTTGCCAGTGAATGAGGTCCAAAAGAAGTGAAAAACTGCAGGCACTTTTATTAGTGTTTATCTTTAGAGGGAAAGCCTTTGTCTCATGTTCTGCTGTGGATGCTGCAACAAATAAGAAGCTTACCAGAGAGACTTGGTTAAGCGTTGATTCATGGTTCACCCTTACATCTTTCTGAGCTTGAACTGGTTGAAGGCAACTCTGGCCAAAGGAAATTGCAAGCATTTTGACTGATCCTTGCTGTCTTTTCTGAACCTGTACTGTTCCTTAGACTAGTTTCTGTGTGAAGAATTTCTTTTCAGCCTAATGGCTTCCAGGAGCCTGTGGCTCCAATATCCCATTTGGTATTTTCTCTGGTTTTGCACAGCTGCTCTGTTTTCCATTGGGATGTAGTCTGAGTAGAAATCATAGAATCAGTCAGGTTTGGAAGGGACCACAAGGATCATCTAGTTCCAACCCTCCTGCCATGGCCAGGGACATTCTCCCCTAGAGCAGGCGTCCCTGGCCACGGCAGGAGGGTTGGAACTAGATGATCCTTGTGGTCCCTTCCAAACCTGACTGATTCTATGATTCTAAGACTTGAGATTTATATGGCAGGATTTTTGCATCAGTGTAAAATCCTGTTTAGAAATGCCTATTTATGAATTGTTATTAATACATATCATGTGGAGATTGCTATGTAATTAATGTACCATAATAGCAGTGAGATTCAGAATAAATTCAAGGAGTAGAATGGCTGAGACAAGAAGGATCAATGATAACTTTTCCCTTCTCTTTTCCATTAGGTTCTTTTTCTCCTTTTGAGCACTATTGTTATTCTCAGTGCTGTGCAGAAATATTGGGGAGACTTGGGGCATGAGCTGAGTCAGAATCATAGAATCTAGAATCAGTCTAGGTTCAAAGATCATCCAGTTCCAAACCCCCTGCCATGCCCAGGGACACCCTACCCTAGATTAGGCTGAACAGAGCCTCATCCAGCCTGGCTGCAAACACCTCCAGGGATGTGGCCCCAACCACCTCCTTGGGCAACCCATTCCAGGCTCTCACCACTCTCATGCTCAACAACTTCCTCCTCACATCCAATCTGATTCTCCCCACCTCCAGCTTTTCTCCATTCCCCCTAGTTCTGTCACTACCTGATAGCCTCAAAAGTCCCTCCCCAGCTTTTCTGTAGGCCCCTTTCAGATACTGGAAGGCCACCAGAAGGTCACCTGGGAGCCTCCTCTTCTCCAAACTGAGCAGTCCCAACTCTTTCAATCTGTCAACTGCAATCAAACTACATGATAAAACAGAAAGAAAAAAAAAAAATCAACCCCAAAATAATTTTATGCTTTTTTATTTAAAAGAAGAACATTGAGAGTTAAGACTGGAATGGTCAAAATGGTTGTTTCTGACATTTTATGGATGTTCTGCATAGGTAGTTTGCCTCCAAATATTGGATGCTCCTATGTGCCATATGTGCTGCAATTCCTGAGCAATACAGCAGATGTTTTGGGTGATCAATTCAGAGCTGGCTTTGTTTAGCTCTCCCCATTCCCAATTTTATGTGATGTGAGTGTGGCTGTCATCATAAGCAGAGGAACAGTTCCGTGTGTAAAAACCTGTGCATAATTCAAAGTTGACACAGGAGCAATCCTGAAACAGTCCCCAACCTAGAAAACCTCGTGTTCCTCAGAGTCCAAACCATCCAGTTAGGAAAAGCTGTGGCCAGCAAATATTAGGTTTGTGTGGCTTGAATCAAAACCTTACTACTTTTAAAATTCAGATTTCTAGTACAAACGGGATGACAGTTGACAGTTCTGATTTCTTTGTTGATCAGAGAGCTAGGTGAGATGCTTTGCTTGCTTATTTGTTTTAAGAAGATCTACCTTACTTCCATAAAACTTCTTTCAGAGGCAGCTTCTTAATGGCACATTCTAATTTCCAGTTTTTTTAACACTTTCTTCACTGCTGCTCTGCAAGCAAAGGAACAGTTTCGTGTGTAAAAACCTGTGCATAATTCAAAGTTGACACAGGAGCAATCCTGAAACAGTCCCCAATCTAGAAAACCTCACGTTCCTCAGAGTCCAAACCATCCAGTTAGGAAAAGCTGTGGCCAGCAAATATTAGGTTTGTGTGGCTTGAATCAAAACTTCACTACTTTTAAAATTCAGATTTCTCGTACCAGGTGGATGACAGTTGACAGTTCTGATTTCTTTGTCGATCAGAGAGCTAGGTGAGATGCTTTGCTTGCTTATTTGTTTTAAGAAGATCTACCTTACTTCAATAAGGCAGCTTCTTAATGGCACGTTCCAGTCTCCAGTTTTCTTAACACTTTCTTCACTGCTGCCCATTGTTTTGCCAGGTCCTAGCATTCGAAGTGCTTTTCTGCCCTAAAATCAGCTCTTTTTAACAGGGATTTCCACTGATGATTTTTTTTCTTCTTCTGGAGATCTGATTGAGAGCTGTTTTCTGCTATCAGAGCCTGTCTCAGCAAGAGAAACTGGGAAATCTCAGCCTTTGGTTGGACTGCACCCTGAGGCAACTGTACATTTTTGGTGTAAAAATCAACAATTTTATATCAAAGTTGCTTAACAGCGAATTTGGTTCCTTTCTGTCTTCCATTGAGGTCCCTGTGCTTTAGGTACTGCTCAGTGCAGTCACCCCACGGATTGTTCAGAAGTGTTAGTTCTGGAGGTTTGGGTTTTTTTTAAGCACTATCAGATAGATGTCAGATAGCAGGTCCCAAATGAATTGCTTATAGACCAACTGCAAAAAAGGCAATAATTTGAAACAGCAATGAAGGTAATGAAAAGAGGATTTCAGGACTCTTATCTCCATTCAGTGCAGGGGACAAACATTATTCCCTATTTTATTAGTCAGAATAACCTGACATGGAGTGAAGAGAGGCACAAAGCAGAAATGTCTGCAGAGCCTCATTTCCTTGCACAAATCTCTGTTGAGGCTGCTTTTTGGGCGAGCTAACTCAGCTGAGTGATTTTGATGAACAGAACTTTATTTTCTCCTTACTATGCCATGACATATTATATACAACACACACATATATATAGCTCTCTTCAAACGTTGTGAATAAAAATGCCTCTGGAATTGTTCTCATGGTTGAAAGCACCTGACTGAAGGGCTTGGCAAATTTCAAAAATGAGATGCCAGAGGTCAAACTTGGATGTGTGGAACTAAATGTGGGGTTACATATAGGATGTAGAGACCTGGACAGGCTGCAGAGGTGGGTACAAGCCAACTTCATGAGGTTCAACAAGAGGAAGTGCAAGGTCGAGGCAATCCCAAGCACAAAACCAGGCTGGGCAAGTGAGTGGCTGGAGAGCAGCCCTGAGGAGAGGGACTTGGGGGTGCTGGTGGAGGAGAAGCTAAACATGAGCCAGCAGTGTGCACTTGCAGCCCAGACAGCCAACCAGATCCTGGGCTGCATCAGGAGAAGTGTGGCCAGCAGATCAAGGGAGGTGACTCTCCCCCTCTATTCCACCCTGCTGAGACCCCACCTGGAGTACTGCATCCAGTTTTGGAGCCTCTGGGACAAGAGGAATGTGGACATGCTGGAGCATGTCCAGTGAAGGGCCACGAGGATGCTCAGAGGGCTGCAGCACCTCTGCTATGAGGACAGACTGAAAGAGTTGGGGCTGTTCAGTCTGGAGAAGAAGAGGCTCCCAGGTAACCTTCTGGTGGCCTTCCAGGATCTGAAGGGGGCTATAAAAAAGCTGGGGAAGGACTTTTCAGGCTATCAGGTAGTGAGAGGACTAGGGGGAATGGAGCAAAGCTGGAGGTGGGGAGATTCAGATTGGATGTGAGGAGGAAGTTGTTGAGCATGAGAGCGGTGAGAGCCTGGAATGGGTTGCCCAGGGAGGGGTTTGGGGCCACATCCCTGGAGGTGTTTGCAGCCAGGCTGGATGAGGCTGTGGGCAGCCTGCTCTAGGGTAGGGTGTCCCAGGGCATGGCAGGGGGGTTGGAACTGGATGATCCTTGTGGTTCCTTCCAACCCTGACTGATTCTATGATTCTAAATGCTGCCTTGGTTCCAGCATTCTCTGTTTTATTGGGGTTTTGTTTGTTTGTCTGCTTGCTTTTTAACAATTGTGGAGACACCATCCACAGATTAAATATGAATTGCACAGCACAGTGTGCAAAGGCAGAGGGACCTTGGAAGTGGCTGTAAGGAGTCCCTTGTTAGTCTTTGGGAGTTTTGATATGAGTTGCAGCCTTGTTTTAGTAAGTCCAAGTGCAAGGTGCTGCACTTTGGCCACAACAACCCCATGCAGCACTACAAGGCTGGAGTCAGAGTGGCTAGAGAGCAGCCAGCAGAGAGGGACCTCGGGGTGCTGGTAGATAGGAGCTGAACATGAGCCAGCAGTGTGCCCAGGTGGGCAAGAATGCCAATAGCATCCTGGACTGGATCAGGAGTAGTGTGGCCAGCAGGTCCAGGGAGGTCATTCTGCTTCTGTACTCAGCACTGGTTAGGCCACACCTTGATTCATGTGTCCAGTTCTGGGTCCCTCAATTTAAGAAAGATGTTGAGGTGCTTGAATGTGTCCAGAGAAGGGCAGCAAGGCTGGTGAGGGGGCTGGAGCACAGCCCTGTGAAGAGAGGCTGAGGGAGCTGGGTGTGTGCAGCCTGCAGAAAAGAATGCTCAGGGGTGACCTCATTACCCTCTACAACTACCTGAAGGGAGGTTGTAGCCAGGTGGGGTTGGTCTCTTCTTCCAGGCACCCAGGGATAGAACAATAGGACACAGCCTCAAGCTGCGCCAGGGCTGGTTTAGACTGGACTTTAGGAAGAAGTTCTACATGAAATGAGTTATCTGCATTGGAATGTGCTGCTCAGGGAGGTGGTGGAGTTGCCATCCCTGGAGGTGTTTAAGAGAAGGCTGCATGAGGCACTTAGCACCATGGTTTAGCTAACTAGAAGGTGATAGGTTGGACTTGATGACTTTGAAGGTCTTTTCCTACCTGATTAATTCTGATTCTGAGTGTTCCAAGTTCTGGGGCTCAAGATCTTCAAACATAGAGAATTAGTAATGATTTTAGGATTTAACATAGGAAACTACCACAAAATTGCTCCAGAACCAAATGAGGAAATGTTGGGTCTGTTTGGAAAGTAAGATTGTCCTTTTTACCCCTGGGGTAGCTCACTCTTATTACTGTCATCTGACTTCTCCAGATAGTGCTTTCACAGCCTGTAATTAAATATGCACTTTTAAAAAGAATGAAGATTGGGATGCTCTGAATCATTTGCTAAGTGAATATGACAAGCAGTGGTCTGGTTTGGGGAGGGAAAAAACAACAACTTGATTTTTTTGACCAATTGGAAAACTAACTCACTGCCATGGATTATGAGAGGAAACAGACTCAAACCAAAATTAGATGAAAAGCTTCAAATTAGATGAGAGACTGCAACAGTCAGCATATCAATTTATATACTTATCCATACATACTAGATTCTAATTTTGGTTTTCACTTGTCTCATGTTGTCTTAACTTATATACAGTAAAAAAGGAACTTTCCCAGTATGGGGTCGGGGAGGATTTTCAGGTAAAGTAAAACCAAATTAAATGTGAAGACAAAGACTTCTTCCCCACTTCTCCCCTGCCTGTTCCTCTTTGTCTGCAGTGATACTTTGACTGGAGGGCCATGAAAATGATCAGAGGGCTGGAGGACCTCTGCTATGAGGACAGGCTGAGGGAGTTGGGACTTTTCAGCCTGGAGAAGAGAAGGCTTCCAGGAGATCTTATGGCAACCTTCCAGTATCTGAAGGGGCCCTACAGGAAGGCTGGGGAGGGACTGTTCACAAGGTCTTGTAATGACAGGACAAGGGGGAATGGGTTCAAACTGGCAGAGGGGAGATTTAAATGGGATGTTAGGAGAAAGCTCTTCACAGTGAAGGTAACGAGACACTGGAACAGGTTGCCCAGGGAGGTTGTGTCTGCTCCCTCCCTGGAGGTGTTGAAGGCCAGGCTGGATGAGGTCTTGAGCATCCTGATCTAGTGGGAGGTGTCCCTGCCTATGACAGGGGGTTGGAACTGGATGATCTTTGAGGTCTCTTCCAACCTAAACCATTCTGTGATTCTATGATTGCCAGAGCAGAACTGGGGAGGGGTTGATTTTATGTCCCCTTGATGCAGAAGGAAAGACTCAAACTGAAATTAGATGAAAAGCTTCAAATTAGGTGAGAGACTGCAACAGTTAGATGTATAAATTTATATATCTGTCCATACATACTAGGTCCTCATTTTAGTTTTTCACTTGTTTCATGTTGTCTTCACTTATATACAGTAAAAAAAAAAAAAGGAACTTTGCATGGTAGGGAATTGGGGAAGATTTTCAGGTAAAGTAAAACCAAATTAAATGTGAAGACACAGAGTTCTTCCCCACTTCACCCATGCCTGTTCCTCTTTGTCTGCAGTGATACTTTGACTGCCAGAGCTGAACTGGGGAGGGGTTGATTTTATGTCCCCTTGATGCAGAAGGAAAGACTCAAACTGAAATTAGATGAAAAGCTTCAAATTAGATGAGAGACTGCAACAGTTAGATGTATAAATTTATATATCTGTCCATACATACTAGGTCCTCATTTTAGTTTTTCACTTGTTTCATGTTGTCTTCACTTATATACAGTAAAAAAAAAAAAAAGGAACTTTGCATGGTAGGGAGTTGGGGAAGATTTTCAGGTAAAGTAAAAGCAAACTAAATGTGAAGACAAAGAGTTCTTCCCCACTTCTCCCCTGCCTGTTCCTCTTTGTCTGCAGTGATACTTTGACCACCAGAGCAGAACTGGGGAGGGGTGGAGTTAGTGTCCCCCTTGATGCAGAAGGAAAGATACTGGGTTTTGTCTAGCTGTTGTGAAAGTGTTTCCTATCCTTCTGATCTACATTCACATAATATTAACAGTTTGAAAATGCAGATGAAACAGGAACATAGCCCTTCTGCTGGGTGCAGGGAATCAGGAAATGAATGAGGAAATAGGGAAAGGGAGAGGAAAAGGGAATGTGACAGCAGTGGAGGGACAGTGAGTTTAGAGTTTAATCTTGAGAAATGAAATGGTGCTGTTTGGTGCATTGGAAATCAGTTCCATTGACTCCTCTCACACTGATTTCCTTTGGCTCCTAAAAGAGGTTCTGCTGTAACTAGGAAATGTGTGTGCTGACGTGTTTGAGGAGGAAGTTGTTGAGCATGAGAGTGGTGAGAGCCTGGAATGGGTTGCCCAGGGAGGTGGTTGGGGTCAGATCCCTGGAGGTGTTTGCAGCCAGGCTGGATGAGTCTGTGGGCAGCCTGATCTAGGGTAGGGTGTCCCTGGGCATGGCAGGGGAGTTGGAACTGGCTGATCCTTGTGGTCCCTTCCAACCCTGATTGATTCCATGATTCTATGATTCTGTGATTCTTGGGTAGATGTGATAATTTTGGGTATATCCTAAGTTTTTCTTCTGTACCTACAATACAGACCCTCTATCAATTCCACGTCTAAGTGTGTGTGATGGTTTGTGAGTTAGGCTTCCCCCCCACACGTTTGAATCCACCCATTGCTTCCATCCATTGCTCCTTGTCCTGTCACAGGGACCAAGTAAGCAGAGCCTGCCCCCCAATATTGACCTCTAGCCCTCAGCTACTTATAAACATTGATTAAATTCCCTCTCAGTCTTCTCTTCTGCAGACTAAGCAGCCCCAAGTCCCTCAGCCTCTCCTCATCAGGCAGTGCTGCAGTCCCCTCATCATCCTCACAGCCCTCTCCAGCAGATCCCTGTCCCTCTTAAACTGGGGAGCCCAAAACTGAACACAGTACTCAAGATGGGGTCTCACCAGGACAGAGCAGAGGTCTGCTAATGCAACCCACGTTCAAGGCAGAACTTCTGCTAGCTGCTGGTGGTAGTTAAACTATCCCAGCTTGTTGCAGAGATTGGAACTGAATTCCTAGTTTCAAGATACATTTAGTTAGCTATAAATAGCAAAAGAAGTTTTGGGATGTAATGACCTGCTGATCAGAGGTAGTCGAATGTAAGCAGCTCAAGTTCAACCTCAAGGTTGAACCTGCAGTGTGGGCAGGAGGGAGAGGGAAAAGATTCTCCTACTCTGCTCCATTCTGGTGAGACCACACCTGGAGTACTGCAGCCAGTTCTGGAGCCCCTGGACGAGAGGGATGTGGAGGGGCTGGAAGGTGTCCAGAGAAGGGCCATGAGGCTGAGCAGAGGGCTGGAGCTGCACTGCTGTGGAGACAGGCTGAGAGAGTTAGAGTTGTTCAGTCTGAAGAAGGCTCTGAGGAGACTTTATTGTGGTTTTCCAGTATCTGAAGGGGGCTACAAGAAAGCTGGGGAGGGACTTTTGAGGATAGGACTGGGGGGAATGGAACAAAGCTAGAAATGGGTAAATTCAGACTGGATGTTAGATAGAAATTGTTCAGTGTGGGGGTGCTGAGGCACTGGAACTTGTAGCCAGGGAGGTGGTGGAAGCCTCATCCCTGGAGGTGTTTAAGGCCAGGCAGGACGCAGCTGTGGGCAACCTGCTCTAGTGTGAGGTCTCCCTGACCATGGCGGGGGGGGTTGGGACTGGATGATCCTTGAGGTCCCTTCCAGCTCTGCCAATTCTGTGATTCTGTGAAGGTCCATATGAGGCCTGTCAGGGATGTGAACCTTTGGATTTCTTGCTTCACTTGTCGCGATGACAGACTCCTGCAGCTACATGTTTAGTTTTAAAATTGCTTGTGTTGGAGGTTAATCTCTCTTGTCTGTTATCTGAAACAGCCCATAAACAATGGCTAGTTAGTCAATATCCTATTACTGGTATGGGTAGATATGCTTTGTCTCTAATGAAACATGCATCGAACACTGTTGCTTAGCCTCCTCAACAAAGGGTGGACTTCCAAAGTTCATAATTGCTTTTGCTAATGCTGCTCCTCTCCTTGCTGAGACTCGACGTTAAGGCAGGAATTGGCAACCAAAGAAGGTTGTGCAGTTCCAGAGCAACCTGCATCGTGTATAGATTTTGGTTGTAAATGGCACCGTGTGTGGTCTGCATAGTTTCCCTTGTCCGTCCTTCCTTCCCC
>VWZI01007904.1:0-77674 GCA_013396835.1 Psilopogon haemacephalus
GATGGGGACTCCACCACTTCCCTGGGCAGCCCATTCCAATGGCAAGATCATTCCCTGCCACAGGCAGAGACACTTTCCACTAGAGCTGGTTGCTCAAGGCCCCACAACCTGGCCTTGAACACCTCCAGGGAGGAGGCATCCACAGCCTCCCTGGGCAACCTCTGCCAGAGTCTCCCAACCCTCACTGCAAATTTTTTCCTCACCTCCAGTCTCAATCTGCCCTCCTCAGATTCAAATCCATTCCCTCTCATCCTACCACTACAAGCCCTTGTGAAAAGTCTCTCCCAGCTTTCTTGTAGCCCCCTTCAGGTGCTGGAAGGCTGCTCTGAGGTCTCCCTGGAGTCTTCTCCAGGCTGAACAGCCCCAGCTCTCCCAGCCTGACCCCACAGGGGACATGCTGCAGCCCTCTGATCTCATGGCCTCCTCTGGCCCTGCTCCAGCAGTTCCATGTCCCTCTTATGCTAGGGGCACCAGAACTAGACACAGTGCTCCAGGTGGGGTCTTCACACACTGTATTTTAACAAGTTAATTTATGACTGAGTAACTTTAACTAATAAACTTTTCCAATTAGCTTAATGAGTTAACAGTCAACTAGAGGGACAGTCAAGAGGTCAGGTCCCTTTTCCATAGTGTCTCCACTCCTCTTCCCCAGGGACTATTGAGCCCAAATTTTGCTACTTACAGTTATTGCTTAGAAACAGTCTCCTAAATATTTGGGAAAATACTGATCTCACAGTGCCAACTCTGCCTTGATGGGCTGGGCTGTGAAGGCACAGGACCATCTCAACAGAACACAGAATGTACGCCACGAGGTTCAACGAGTCAAAGTGCATCTGGGTCAGGCCAACATCAGGCACAGCTCCAGGCTGGGTGCAGAGTGGGTGGGGAGCAGCCCTGGAGGAAGAACCTTGGGGGTGCTGGTTGCTGAGCAGCTCCCCAGGAGCCAGCAGTGCCCTCCTGCAGCCCAGCAGGCAGCCAAGTGCTGGCTGTAGCCAGACTCCCCTGGGCAGCAGGGTAAGAGAGGTTATTCTGCCCCTGGGCTCTGCTCTGCTCAGACCTCACCTCCCATCCCGCCTCTAGCTCTGGTGACCCCAGCAGAAGGAGGACACAGAACTGCTGGAGTGAGGGCAGAAGAGAGCACAAAGATGCTACAAGGGCTGGAGAAGCTCTGTTGTGAGGACAGGCTGAGGGAGCTGGGGGGGTGCAGCCTGCAAAGGAGAAGGCTCCAGGGGTACCTCAGAGCTGCTGCCAGTGCCTGAAGGGATCCTGCAGGAAGGCTGCAGAGAGACTGTTCCTGAGGGGGTCTGAGACAGGCCAAGGGGGAATGGTTTGGAGCTGAGGCAGAGCAGGGTTAGAGTGGAGCTGAGGAAGAAGTTGTTGGGTGTGAGGGTGGTGAGAGTGTGGCACAGGCTGCCCAGGGAGGCTGTGGCTGCCTCCTTGCTGGGGCTGTTGCAGGCCAGGCTGGATGAGGCCTTGAGCAGCTGAGTCTAGCTGAGAGGTGTCCCTGGGCACAGTGGTGAGGTTGAAGGAGATTGAGCTCTGAGGTCTCTTCCACCCTGAGCTATTCCAGGACTTTCTGACATTCAAGCAAATCACTTCTTCCAGACAAACCCATTAAAAACTCCACAGAGGAGCTCTCAATGTGGCTTCCAATAGTGACTCTCTAATCTCTCTACATATTAAACCAGAAGTCTCCTGAAGGGAAATGTGTCCTTATGAGCAGAAGTGTTCAATAACCTGGTCTTCAAGACAAGTCACACTGCAGACCAAAGAGGCAGTGAAGCCTCAGATCACATCCCCTCATTTCCATAATCATTTTCACATGCCTGGAATGAACAGGGCACCATCTTCAAAATGAAAAGCAGACATTCCTCTGGAAATTAATTCAACATTTAGCATCTCACACTCAGGGAAGAGATCTCCTCCTTTCATAAGGCAACAAAACTTGGCAGATAATCAATAATGGCAAGATGCTTATTACTTCACCTGCCTTAGCTTTTGTCCTGCAGGCACAGGCACACAGTGCAGCACTCTGTTCTAACCATGTGAGCCATCAGCCTGTCTCTGAGAACCCATATCTACAGAACCTAAACGAGGAAGAAAAATAAGAGATCACCATGGAGCTTCTGCACCACGCACAGCTCACACCAACCACTCAGCCCTCGCACTGACTGCTTGGATCTCAACCATTTCTGGTCACTTCCCAGGAAGAAACAAACACAGCACAGAGCAGAGAGCCCTGGGGCTGTTCTGTCAAGAGCAGAAGGCTGAGAGGGATCTGATCAATGTCTATAAATAGCTGAGGGGTGGGAGTCCAGATGAAGCCATTGGCCTCCTGGTGGTGGTGCTCAGTGACAGGACAGGGAGCAATGGGTACAAGCTGGAACTCAGAAGCTTCCACCTCAACACGAGGAGACACTGCTGTATGGTGAGGGTGCCAGAGCCCTGGAGCAGGCTGCCCAAAGAGCCTGTGGAGTCTCCTTCTCTGGAGACTCTCCAAACCCTCCTGGATGTGTTGCTGTGTGCCCTACCCTGGATGCTCCTGCTCTGGCAGGGGGGGCAGACTGGCTGATCTCTGCAGGTCCCTTCCAAGCTCTGCCATTCCATGATTCTCACAGACTCTCTCTCCAAACAGAAATGCAGCCCTGCAGTAGCTGCACAGCCATGTCTTCAATCCACACCTGCCAGTACAGCAGAAGCTAGCTAAGAAGTCCATGCAAGAATGCTACAGAGAAGGTTGCTTCTCTGCTGACCAAATTGTTGCCTGCAGCCTGTAACTGAGCTGTCTGTACTCAAGGTAGTTGTTAACACAGCTCTGATGCTTATGGAACCAAAGGGCAACGTCTGTGTCAGGATCAAAGGTGTTGGTACTCACTTGCAAATATTCTTTCCTCTTGGTTTTTCACACCACAGCAAACTGAGCTCAGCTCTCAAACTTTCTTCACTGTGAAGAAATCAGCTCTCTCTTCTGGATATACTTGTGAGAAGTCATTGAAGGATTATCAGTGGGGGAGCAGAGCTCAGTGACATTGTCCCTGAAGACATCACTACAAGCTTTAGCTTTCATCTTCTTTCAAGACTTTTTTTATTATGCTAATAAAACAAATCCAGAGGTTTGGAATATGGGAAGGGAAATCCATTTTGCAGGGCTCACCAAACTGCTAATAAACCTCAACAAGGACACTTGCCAAGTGGCACTCAAGCTCTGAAGAACCTGAAGCAGGAGAGCAAGGGAGAATTCCTCCTTAAGTTCAGTTATGTGAAAGAACACATAAAATACTCCCACACAAAGCTTCCCTATTTCCATCACTGCTCCTTGGAGTGTTTCCACAGTATGTGACAGTGTAGCTCCTCAGGCTTCCAGACGACATCAATAAATAGAGGAGAGAAATGTTTTCAACACAACAACTAGAATGCATCATTAATAATCAGGCAGATGGTTCCAATTAATCCCCAGAGGAAACAGTTAACTAATCACCTCTTCACACAGCAGCAATGTGCAGATCAGCTGATGCTGAGCACACTCACTTCAGCCCACCGCGGGAAGCTAAACATCTGCCCAAGCATCCAAAGATCTCTGCTGCCAAACTGCTACACTGCAGCAGGAGACAATACCAAAAAAAGACCCTACAAAAGGCATAAACAAGAGAAGATCAAGGAGAGATGATGTTAACACCACTCGGGAAAGTCAATTTCCTCACTAACAGTGACACAAATAAAACTGAAGACTTCGAACACTGGTGGCAAAGCTGAAAGAGACCAAACTCCCCTCCTGCTTCACATTTAAATGCCTGGGAAAGGAGAGAAGATGCCTCTGATGGTATGGACACACAAATGCTTTGCTGAGAGAAAGGAAGCAAGAGATCACATTGGGTGATTCTGTGCTCCACCATCTCCCTGGACAACCTGCAAACAACTTCCCCCTAACATCCACTTTCAATCTCCCCTCTGCCACTTCAAACCCATTCCTCCTCATCCTGTCATCACCTGACCTTGTCAGTAGTCCCTCTCCAGCCCTCCTGGAGACCCCTTCAGATCCTGCAAGGCCACTCCAAGGTCTCCTGGCAGCCTTCTCTTCTGCAGGCTGCAGAGCCCCAACTCTCTGTGCCTGTGCTCAGAGCAGAGCTGTTGCAGCCCTCTCAGCTGCATCTTGGTGGCCTCCTCTGCACTGGCTCCACCACTTGCATGTGCTGCTTGTGCTGGGGGCTGCAGAGCTGCAGACAGTGCTGCAGGTGGGGTGTGAGGAGAGCAGAGCCAAGGGGCACAATCCCCTCCCTTGCCCTGCTGCCCACAGCTGCTCTTGCTGCAGCCCAGCACACAGTTGCTGTCTGGGCTGCACTCACACTGCAGCCTCATCTTCAGCTTTGCACCAGCCCAGACCCCCAGGTCCTGTTCCTCAGGNCCATATAGCGTGGTGCCAGCTGCACACTTGCTGAGGCTGCACTGATTCCTCTGCCCATGTGGCTGACAAAGATTTCAAAGGGCAGTGTTTATCAGCCAGCTGCTTCCCCTTGGGGCAATACCATCATTACCTCTGCCTTGAGATGCCCTTAGTGCTTGTGTGGACACCTTGGAAGCCAGACAAACAGCTACACAGACTGAAAAACAACCTCCAGAAGGAGCAGTTTCCACCTGGATCTACCAGCTGGACTGACTGCTCCCATGTCTGCCTGGTGTGAGGAGTGGAAGGCCATCCTGTCACACAACAGCACCTGCCTGTGTCAGCTAAAGCCACAGGAAATCACACAGAATCATAGAATCCATCAAGGTTGGAAAGGACCACAAGGATCTTCTAGTTCCAACTCCCCTGCCATGGGCAGGGTCATCCTTAGCAAGGCAGCACAGGTGAGACTGGAATCCCTCTTACCCTAGCAGGAATGGCTGCAACCAAGATCCAGCACCAGAACACCTCAACAGCAACCAGAAGCAACTACATTGTCAAAAGTCATTATTAAGCTGTCTTAGAATTTCATTAGAGAGTAAATGCCCACTAAGAAAGAAATGAGGAAGAGAATCTGTGTAAGTACTGAGTAATCTGAGCTTGCACTGACAATTACTGCACCACAGATTAGTCTAAAGCAACACAGAAGAAATATCTGAATTTTCAGTCAGATAGCACAAAAATGTTTCCTTCACATCAGCAGTCTGCACTTGAAATAACACTGAAGAACACAAGGATTTTAAATCAAAGGTCCACCCATGCCAGCAGCCCACCTGGAAGCAGTAATGGGTTCCTATGGAACAGCACCAGCAGAGGGAAAAGTCTGAGTGACACTTCCTAGATGATCCTCCAGCTTATCCTGGGGACACCAGAGCTGGAGGCAGGACTGGAGGTGAGGTCAGAGCAGAGCCAAGGGGCACAATCCCCTCTCTTGCCCTGCTGCCCACATTCCCCTGGCTGCAGCTGGGGATAAGCTTTGCCATCTCATGACACAAGCTCCTAGGTGAGTTGTAGGCTGGTTTGGTTCCTTGCACGTTTTCAGCATCCACACTTTTGAAGAGTGGAATCCTCTCTGCATCAGCTTGGTCTGAATTCCCTTGCTCTGACGTACCTAAGCCTACTTTTGATTCTTAGAATCACAGAAGCAGGCAGGATGGAAGAGAGCTCCAAGCTCATCCAGCCCAACCTATCCCCCAGCCCTAGCCGATGGCACTCAGTGCCCATCCAGGCTTTGCTTCAACACCTCCAGGGATGGGGACTCCACCACCTCCCTGGGCAGCCCATTCCAATGCCAATCACTCTCTCTGCCAACAACTTCCTCCTAACATCCAGCCTCAACCTGCCCTGACACAGCTTCAGCCTCTGTCCCCTGCTTCTGGCCCTGGCTGCCTGGCAGCAGAGCCCAACCCCACCTGGCCACAACCTCCCTTCAGGTAGCTGCAGAGAGCAATGAGCTCTGCCCTGAGCCTCCTCTTCTGCAGGCTGCACACCCCCAGCTCCCTCAGCCTCTCCTCTTGGGGCTGTGCTCCAGGCCCCTCCCCAGCCTTGCTGCCCTTCTCTCAACACCTTCCAGCACCTCAACATCTCTCTTGAATTGAGGGCACCACAACTGGACACAGCACTCAAGGTGTGTGCTGAGCAGTGCTGAGCACAGGGGCAGGAGAACCTCCCTGCTCCTGCTGCCCACACTGCTCCTGCTCCAGCCCAGGATGCCATTGGCTCTGCTGCCCACCTGGGCACACTGCTGCCTCCTCTTCAGCTCCTCTCTCCCAGCACCCCCAGGTCCCTCTCTGCCTGCCTGCTCTCAGCCACTCTGTCCCCAGCCTGTAGCACTGCCTGGGCTTGTTGTGGCCAGAGTGTAGAACCCTGCACTTAGCCTCATTCAGTCTCATCCCACTGACCTCTGCCCACCCACCCAGCCTGGCCAGGTCCCTCTGCAGGCCCACTCCAACAGAGGAGTGGATCCTGTGGATCCTGGTAACCATGTAATTTAAATCACACTCTGCAACTGCCCTGCTGCCAGCATCTGACATTCTTCCTAAACCCTATATTGTGCAGTGCAGAATGGTTTGTTTTGTTTTTTTTTTCCCAACAGTTCCATGAAAGGGAACATTTCACCTTTGAATTGCTGGAAGTTGTGGGACGAAGTAGAAAAAGACTTATATTTGGTGTATTTTTAAATTGACTACTCAGAACTTTATACAAATGTCAGCAGACCAAAGAGACCAAGAGAGCAATCCTGCTGCAGGTAAATGCCACATTAGCAGGAGCCATCATAAAAAAACTGCAGCAGAGCAAGGAGCCCACTTAATGAAAAAGCAGAAACGTTCCCATATGTTGCCTGAAGTATTCCTTCCCCTTCAAATGAGCACACTCAGATGGAGCCTCTGGCTGTGTTTCAGAGAAAGCCCATCTGTACCCTGCAGGCACATCTCAGTCATGCAACAGCTATGTCACAGCTCATATATCAAACACAAATCACATCCAGGGGCCACACAGCCTCACACACCCCAAGTCTTCCATCCCCACTCCAAGTAATCCTCAGAGAGCTCCTATTGCACCTCACTGCTGCTGTTACCTGCCTGCCCTTGGGAAACAGAGGCCACAACTGCAATAGCAAACAGAGCCTGGCACAGGTGAGAGCAATCTGAAGGAGAGCTCCACCACACCCACATGCTCAGCATAGAACAGAATCAGCCAAGTTGGAAGAGACCTCCAAACTCATCCAGTCCAACCTAGCACCCAGCCCTAGCCAATGGCACTAAGTGCTCCATCCAGTCCCCTCTTCAACACCTCCAGGGATGGGGACTCCACCACCTCCCTGGGCAGCCCATTCCAATGCCAATCACTCTCTCTGGGAAGAACTTCCTCCTAACACCCAGAAGAACTTCCTCCTAACACCCAGAAGAGCTTCCTCCTAACACCCAGAAGAGCTTCCTCCTAACATCCATCCTTTTCTTCCCAGAGAGAGTGATTGGCATTGGAATGGGCTGCCCAGGAAGGTGGTTGAGTCCTCATCCCTGGAGGTGTTCAAGCAAAGTCTGGATGGGGCACTTAGTGCCCTGGTCTGTTTGATTGGCTAGGGCTGGGTGCTAGGTTGGACTGGATGATCTTGGAGCTCTCTTCCAACCTGGTTGATTCTATTCTATTCTAATACCTGATCACCAGCTCCCTTCTGGTGATGGTTTTCCCCTCCAGTGCTGTAACAGCTCTTTACTGACACCGTTAAAAAGAAACTCCCCTGGAGGTTCCTCTTCAAACTCAGACAAGTCATTCCTCTGAGGGTAGGAAAGGAAGTGGAAGGGCATGAGACAGCAAAACTGAGATCCTGACAGTAACTTGATGGAAGACTATTCCCTTTCCCAGCTACTTTATTTTCCTATACTTAGGGAATATTCTGTGCCTGCAAAGAGAGGATTTCAGGGCTTCATGCAAATTTATAGGAGACCAATTTCACAAATTCAAGAAGTGGTGACTAAGGCCAGGTACTGCCTTGGTGAAGAGCATAAATCTGCTGGCAAGCTGCTGTTCATTGACGACAGCTGGACACTGCAACACACCCACAGACAGCAGCCTGAAAAGAGACCCCTCTGCCAAAGTAGCCTGGACACAAAGCACACATCAAAGCAAGCTTTATAAAAAGCTCTCATGAAAGACAGAAGATCAAGTGCTTAGCACTCTGCCCATCACAACCACCTCATCTGTAGAATCCTGGAATGGCTCAGGGTGGAAGGGACCTCACAGCTCATCTCCTCCAACATCCTTGCCACAGCCAGGGACACCTCTCAGCTAGACTCAGATGCTCAAGGACTCGTCCAGCCTAGCCTTGGACAACTCCACAAATGAGACAGCCACAGCCTCCCTGGAGGCAGCCTCTGCCAGATTCTCACCACCCTTCTATTGAAGAACTTCTTCCTCAGCTCCACTCTAACCCTGCTCTGCCTCAGCTCCAAACCATTCCCCCTTGGCCTGTCTCAGACCCCCTCAGCACAAGTCCCTCTGCAGCCTTCCTGCAGGATCCCTTCAGGCACTGGCAAGCAGCTCCGAGTTCCCCTTGGAGTCTCCTGTTGCTTTTCTCCTGTCACCTTGTGGCAAGACTGAATTCCAGTAGCCTCCAGCATGCTCTGCTGCTCTCAGAAGAGAGGCCTTCACTTCAAGCCCCTTGCAGAGCTTTTCCCCTGGTGCATTAGCTGGCAGCTAGAAGGCAAAGGGCAGTCTATCTGCCTGCTGTCCAGACACACCTTAACAGGACAAGAAATAACACCCAGCTGCCAGCTGAGCACACGAAACAGGTGCCCTCAGTCTCAGCTTCCAGGACTCTCTGTACAAATAAACTGCAGGCTGGAGGAGGGACACTATTTATAACCCTGAGCTCAGCTGTCTTGGTCCTGGGAGCCCACCTACAAAACCAACAAGAGCTCACTGTTCATGAAGAGAGTCCTGAAGTTCTGAGACACAATTCACCTTCAGGAGCTTACTGCCCTCATGGACATCTCCAGATTTCAGCTCTGTGCTCCCTTCCCCATCCATGCCTTTGGCAGCTTTGCTTTCTCTCCCTGACTGTGCATACATCCACCTGCACCACAATAGACATTTCAGAAGCCTCAGGTGGATTTCTCAGTACATTAGATCCTTCAGCACCACAGAGCAGAGTTAGGCTTATTTGAACACCTCAGCTGTGCCTCCCACCACTCTTTCACCAGAAAGCTCTGCTTCCCCAAGTTCATTAGTATAGAACCACACCAGAAAAAAAGGCAGCTGTAATTACTGCTTACCATGCACACTGCACATCTCACTTCCTCATTTCAGGCCACTACAGATTCACTGCTTCTCACAGAGGACTGATTAAGATCCTCAACATACTAAAAACGACTGATTAATCCTAAAATGGTTTAGGTTGGAAGGGACCTCAGAGCTCAATCCCCTCCAATCTCCCCACAATGCTCAAGGACACCTCTCAAATAGACTCAGCTTCTCAAGGACTCATCCAGCCCCAGCAAGGAGGCAGCCACAGCCTCCCTGGGCAGCCTGTGCCACACTCTCACCACCCTCACACTCAACAACTTCTTCCTCAGCTCCACTCTAACCCTGCTCTGCCTCAGCTCCAAACCATTCCCCCTTGGCCTGTCTCTAGACCCCCTCAGGAACAGTCTCTCTGCAGCCTTCCTGCAGGATCCCTTCAGGCACCGGCAGCAGCTCTGAGTTGCCCCTGGAGCCTTCTCCTCTGCAGGCTGCACACCCCCAACTTCCTGAGCCTGTCCTCACAGCAGAGCTTCTCCAGCCCTTGTAGCATCTTTGTGGCCTTCTCTGGCCTCACTGCAGCAGCTCTGTGTCCTCCTTCTGCTGGGGACAGCAGCACTGGAGGCAGGACGGGAGGTGAGATCCGAGCAGAGCCAAGGGGCAGAATCCCCTCTCTTGCCCTGCTGCCCACACTTGATGCAGCCTAGGATAGGATTTGCCACCTAGGTCACTATTAAAGAGCTAAAATGTTGCCCCTATCCCATGTTCAGCATTAAGTCAGGTCATGACTTCAGAATGTCACCAACAAAGCCTCCATTCAGAGGAAGTGAAAGGTTACACAATTGTATTGAGTTCAATTGACTAAGATAAAGAACAAATTTGCTTAGGATGTTTTATCCACACTCTGTTTCCTTCTGAAACTAGAGCTGACAATCTAATTGTCACCAAGATGTAGGACATGGGAACTGTTGACAACTGGTGTTGAGAGGAGGAGGAGGAGGACAGGTGTGGGTACCCAGGCGAGGCAGCAAACTGATTCTGCTGTGCCAGTCTCAGCTGCCTTGTGCCAACCCCAAGTCATTCCTTAGGAGGAGATACCCTCACACTCATCTGCAACAGAAGGTTCCATCCATGCTCCTCAAAACCAATGCCCCAAGTGACCACATTCTGTGAAACAGAAATGAAGCAGTAGCAAACTGCAAGGAAGCAATTGGGGCATAACATCCTGAGCTGCCACTGAGCTTGGGTCATAGGATGTTAAAGGTTGGATGGGACCCAAAGGAGCTCAATGAGTTCAAGCCCCCTGCCACAGCAGGACCAGACAATCTAGCTCAGGGCACACAGCAACACATCCACACAGGGGCTGCAAAGGCTCCACACAAGGAGACTCCACAACCTCTCTGGGCAGCCTGTGCCACTGCTCTGGGACCCACACAGGCAAGAAGTTGCCTCTTGTGTTGAGCTGCAACCTCCTGTGCTGCAGCTTCCATCCATTGCTCCTTGGCCTGTCCCCGGGAGCAATGAGCAGAGCCTGTCCCCCCCCATCCTGACCCCCAACCCTCAGATATTGATAAACATTGATTAAATCCTCTCTCTTCTCCAGACTAAGCAGCCCCAAGTCCCTCAGCCTCTCCTCATCATAGAATGGTTTAGTTCGGAAGGGACCTCAAAGCTCAGTCAGTTCCAACCCCCTGCCATAGGCAGGGACACCTCCCAGTAGACTCATCCAACCTGGTCCTGAACACCTCCAGGGAGGTTGTGGAGCACGGAAGCACTGAACATGATCAGAAATCACATTGGGTGCTTCCATGCTCCACAACCTCCCTGGGCAACCTGTGCCAGTGTCTCACTACCTTCACTGCAAACAACTTCCTCCTAACATCCAGTTTCAATCTCCCTTCTGCCAGTTCCTCCTCATCCTCTCATTACAAGACCTTGTGAATAGTCCCTCCCCAGCCCTCCTGTAAGCCCCTTCAGGAAGGGGCTATTCTAGAAGGCTACTCTAAGGTCTCCTGAAGCCTTCTCAGGCAGTGCTGCAGCTTACACCCATCGCTCCTTGTCCCATTGCTCTTCTGCTGGGTTTGGTGCTTTGGGCACCGCTGGCAGGGGAGCAGGCAGAAGGTGAAAGCAGCTTTAACAAGCAGGGGCATTAAGAAAGGCAAGTTGCTGACCTCAGCCTTTTTTCCTAAGTGGGTAAGAGAAGTCTGCAGCAGCTCCCACAGTCCCCTTTTTTTCCTTTTTTTTTTTTAAATCAGTCCACCTGGGAAGAACACTGAGCCCTGTTACTTTCCCCCAGCGCTACCCTGATGCGGCCAGGACCAGATGTTTAAACGTTACAGCATGAACATTCTCTCTCCTCTCTCTCCTCCTCTTCCAAGGCACAGGCAAAAAAAAAGGAAAAAAAAAAAGGAAAAAAAAAGAGGAATATTTGACTTCACTCCACCAGAGACCTATTTAACAGTTTGGCGGCCGTGTAAGGAAAGGTAGCTTGGCTAAGTCGAGGCTGACGACATCCAGAACGACATGATCCTAATGAGTTGGAAAATATTGGCTCTGGGGAGATCCCACCAGATGCTACCGCGCTGAGAAAAGCTACTGTATTATTGAATTTCATTTTTATGAGCTAAAATTTATTATGCGGCCCTTAAGGTATCCCCGCACCGAAAAAACAAAAACCTTCCCTAAAATACTTTTGCAGTTGCTTGCTGGAAAAGGAGGAGGAGGAGGTTTTTGGTTGGGTTTCGGTTTTTAGCTTAACTTTAAGGCATCGTTTTACACCAGGGGGGTTCGAATGCCTGCTTGATCACCTTCAAGAGAGAAGCCTAAAGGGCCTGCAAGCAATTTCCCCCTTTCCCCTCCCAAAAAAATGCCAGATTAATGGAACTGAACTGTCAACAAAATAATGAACTACCTGCATGGGACGAGGCCAAAAAGTGGTAGCCAGTTCCATTTTTCCAGAGTAAACTAAAGCCATGTGTGAGCGTGTGTGTGTGTGTGTGTGTGTGTGTATATGTTTGCTTGGCAGGCTGGAGGGGTTAGAAACTGAGAGCTTTGGGCACCTAACAGCAAATAACCAAAAAAAAAACAACAAACCCAGGCAGTGAATTGCTCCCCAGCATTAACTGTGCTCAGCCTTTCAAAAGGTCCTCCCTGGCACAGCTCTTCTGCAGCGTGTTGCAGACTTGGTTCTGTAACAAAACAGTGTAATAACAGCAGGCTCAAGCCAAGGAAGGGGCAGTATTTAAACATCATAGAACAGAACAGAATCACAGAATCAGGCAGCACTGGGAGGGACCACAGGGATCCCACTTATTGACAATGATCCCACATTCCCTGCACCACAAGAAATCCTGCACTCAAAGGATCCCCCCAATTTAGAATCACAGAATCAGTCAGGGTTGGAAGGGAGCACAAGGAGCAGCCAGTCCCAAGCCCCCTGCCATGCCCAGGGACACCCTACCCTAGAGCAGGCTGCCCACAGCCTCTGCCAGCCTGGCCAAAAACACCTCCAGGGAGCTGGCCCCAAACACCTCCCTGCAGGGGCAACCCATTCCAGCCTCTCACCACTCTCATGCTCAGGAACTTCCTCCTCACCTCCAGCCTCAATCTCCCCACCTCCAGCTTTGCTCCATTCCTTCTAGTCCTGTCACTCCCTGACACCCTAAATAGTCCCTCCCCAGCTTTTTTGTAGCCCCCTTCAGATGCAGGAAGGCCACCAGAAGGTCCCCTGGGAGCCTCCTCTTCTGCAGCCTGCACAGCCCCAACGCTTTCAGTCTGTGCTCATAGCAGAGGACAGAGGTTATTATTTCCCTTAACAATAAATAGCCACAGCATCCCTCTGGAAATCCTCCTTTCTGCCTATCCCACCCGAGGGCTGAGCTCAGCCAGCTCACTCACATCTACTTACCGGCAGCTGTAGGAACACAGAGCTCACTGCTATGGGTGACAAAGCCACAGTGAGCAGTGCAGACATTTCATCCCTGCATTCTAGCAGAAGCTAAGCACACAACTTGCTTTTCAGACACCAAAACTTGCTTTGCTAAACAGCTTGCCATTGGAGAAGCTCAGCAAAAAAGAACACCTTGGGCTATCTGTTGAAGAGAACAAGTCTAATATCCAACAAGCTCTGAAACACTGGAGGCAAGTTGGGACTTTGTATTCACCCAGCAGAGAAAACGTTTCTGGAGAGTAGGGAGAAAAAGGCAGGTGGAAGACTTAAGAGTGTCAATCCCGATGCTGCTTTCCCCTGCTGGTTTCCCTGTAATCTATCCCCAACAAAAATCTGTGCAGGAAAGAGTTCAAGTTTGTTCTAAATTCCTAAACCATCTTCCTTCAAAAACAATTTAGCCTGAAGATTAGGACCAGAAAAACATTTCTGCTCCAGCACAAAGCTATAGGAGACAACTCCAGGCACTAGCTATAAATTCTGCTCCTGTGTTTGTGGCTATCTGCAGGGCTCCCTTTCTAAACTACATCCAAAGTCTTCCATCAGTTTCCCAGCAGGCAGGTTCCCAAAGAGGCCTCCATACAGCAGTCAGGTGTTCTGTGATGTTCTCTCCTCCCCCTGCAGCTCCTCCACCTGTCTCCCTCCTTTCTTCACTTGTACTACTTTTCTGCTTTATCTCTTTCTGCCTGCCAATTCTGGTCTTCACCTGCATCTCTCTTCCCTCTCTCTTTGCTGATCACCTTTCTGACTTTCATTCCTTTGTATCTTCTCCATGATCACGTTGGGTGATTCTGTGCTCCACAACCTGACTGGAGGTGTTCAAGGACAGGTTGGATGAGGCCTTGAGTGACCTGTTCTAGTGGGAGATGTCCCTGCCTATGGCACAGGGGGGTTGGGACTGGCTGAGCTTTGAGGTCACTTCCAAACTAAACCATTCTATGATTCCGTGATTTTAAAACTTTATGGGGATGCTTGCAGGGCTAGCAGCCCTAGGAAACTGAGTATCTCTGGTCTTGGGCTATTAAACTTCAGCTTGGTGATCCAGGGCTTCCCTCTGATGTACAAGGAGGAATGGGTTTGAAGTGGCAAAGGGGAGATTGAAACTGTGGATATTAGGAGGAAGTTGTTTGCAGTGAGGGTGGTGAGACACTGGCACAGGCTGCCCAGGGAGGTTGAGGCTGCTCCTTCCCTGGAGGTGTTCAAAGCCAGTTTGGATGACGCCTTGGGTGACCTGTTCTAGAGGGAGGTGTCCCTGCCTATGGCACAGGGAGGTTGGAACTGGATGAGCTTTGAGGTCACATCCAACCTAAACCATTCTATGACTTAACAGACATGCGTGGTCCTTCCTGACCACACCACCCTCAGGGGCCTTGCTGAAAAAGTAAAAAGAAGCTGAAATCCCAGCTACTCTCTGCCTTTCCTGTCAGAAGCTTGCAGAAGGAGATGTTGCTGCTACAGCAGATGGAAGCTGACCCCTAAACATGGGGATGGTTTTTCAATACCTCAGTTAGCCTGAATGTTCAGCAGAGGCACTCCAACACAAGGCAGCAGACTTAGGGAAACAAGCAAGCCCAGAATAAGGACAAAAAGGACAGAGAGCAATCATTCTACAGCCTTGAACTCAAAGCTGCCTTCATCTTGCTCATCTGGAGTATCACTGCAGAAGTTTAAGGCTGCCCAGGCCAATCATTAAGCCGTGAACAAGAGGAGATCAAAAGGAGCTTCCTGCACTGTTTGTTTACTTTACTGTAAGTGCTTCCAGTGTGGGCTCCAGATTGCTATTCTGCAGCTGTATGCTTAGCAGAGTTGTGTCACAGCTCACTGAAGGACTGAACCATGTGAAATGATGCCTGGTGTGGACCTGTGCAGAGCCTAAACCCACCTGAGACAAGGACTGGCTGTACTTTCACATTTCTCTGAGGTATGGATTTGGGAACCTGCTCCCTTCAGAAGGACCAGCACACTGAAATAAATCCTCACAGTCTCAACCTTGGCCAACAACACAGAATAAAGGAACAATGAGAAGCAGTGGCTTGGGAGTGAGGAGGGAAAACCAAGCACTTAAAACAGGCTACAGACCTGAAAACACAGCAGCACTTCTGTACCTTCAGATCAACACAGATTTAACTTGAAAAAAAACGTGGCTGGAAGAAGGAAAACAGGACTGAGAAAAACAGGGCTGGTAAAGACTTCCAGTGGGTATTCTGCTCTGCCATGCTGCCTCAAGTCTTTATTTACTGCATCTGAATCATTCTCCTAACGTGTTCTCCATCACTAGCAATGATATAGAATCACAGAATGGTTTAGCTTGGAAGGGACCTCAAAGCTCAGCCAGTTCCAACCCCCAGTGCCACAGGCAGGGACACCTCCCACTAGAACAGGTCAGGTTGCTCAAGGCCTCATCCAGCCTGCTCCTGAACACCTCCAGGAAGGGAGCAGCCACAACCTCCCTGGGCAACCTGTGCCAGTGTCTCACCAATCTCACTCTAAAGAACTTCCTCCTAACCTCTAGTTTCAATCTCCCCTCTGCCAGTTCAAACCCATTCCTCCTCCTCATCCTGTCATTACAAGACCTTGTCAATAGTCCTTTCCCAGCCCTCCTGTAGCCCCTTTTCAGATCCTGGAAGGCCACTCCAAGGTTTCCTGGAAGCCTTCTCCTCTCCAGGCTGCAGAACCCAAACTGTCTCAGCCTGTTCTCATAGCAGAGCTGCTGCAGCAGACTCTTGTTATCACAGTGCATTCACAATAACAGGTTTAAGTTACTCTAGCCTGTACTTAAACCAAATCAAAGCAGTGTTTTTTCTTCTTCTGGATGACCTTTCTGCACTTGAAGACTATGGCTCAAAATCCATAATTTACTCCCCAGATCCACAGGTGCTCTGCCAAGGGCTGACAGGTAAGCAGTTTCATTAGTGAGATCATCACCACTAAGGCTTGCAACTCTTCAGCAGTTCCACAGCACCCAAGCATCATTTATTCATGATACTGGCTGAGAAACACCTGCAGCCCTTTAAGATCAAACTGAAATGTCTGCCACTGATTAACGAAACCCTTCACAGTCCAGCTTCACCTCTGGCAATGAGCAGAAGTTAGAGCATTGCCCCACTTAGGGCAGCAAGGGTGGATGGCTAATGGGAGGGAAGGCATGGAAAAAAACCCATCCTGTATGGGAAAATTAAATGCATCCAGAAATTGGTGCCAAGGAGTGAAACTCAGTGGCTTAGCCTACATCCTGGAGTTACAGCATGAGCTATAAATACACATACACACACACACTCAACACACATTCTGTCTGTTAACTACCACAGGTAAAAAACTGGATTTAAAAGGATCTAATTGCATGCACATTCCCTGCACCAAGAGAAATCCTGAACCCAAAGGATCCCATTTATTGACCTCACATTCCCTGCACAAGAAACCCTGAACCCAAAGGATCCCACTTACTTACCTGAAGTTTGGAAGACCTCCTGCAGGAGAGCTTCGTTGACCACTACCGAGCTGAAGCTGCCAGCAGGGTGGCACCAGCTCTGGTAAATGGTTTGGAGCAGAAGGGTTTGGGCTCTGGTTGCTTGAATTGTCAGATTAGGCAGCTCGAATATGCACTCGGTCAGGGGGACATGAGCTCGCTTGGTCCTGTTCAGAACAGGCAGGGGGGAAGAAAAGAAAAGAAAAAAAACATTACTGTGGTGCACAGAAATAAGGTAAGAACTTAGTGACTGAACAGCAGGCTCCAAGCAGTTATGTTTGTGAGGTTGAAGCTGTGCCTGTTAAACTTCTTGGGAGAGCTGATTCCATTTATAGTGAAATTCACCCTAAATGTGGCTTCCATCACACGATTTAATTTTGCATCTCCCTCCAAAAGATGAGAGGAAAAAAAACCCAAACCCAACTATTTAATTTTATCTAATTAACTCTTGCTTTTACAATATTTAACAAAAGCATTTCCAAGCCCCCCCACCCCCCTCTCCCCAAAAGCAAAAGCAGCTTAGGGCAGTTAGTTAAAAACAGAGGAGAGGAGAGAACAAAAAAAAAAAACCCCAAACTCTTCAGAAGTTTGAATTCCTGAAAATCATTTCAAAGCTCACAGTGAATCACCAAACGGAATCTGCACAGCAATCAGGGGAGCCATGGAGACAACATCCACACAAGGAAATACCAAGAGCCCCACATTTCACCACCACCACCTTCCACATTGGGCTGGCAGAGCTCATTAACTGATCCCAGTAATTTTCAATGCATTTTCCTTCATAATTAGGGAAGAGAAACAGGTAGGAGCAGGCTTTGGGAGGGCACTGTAAGGCAAAGGACAGTCTGGTTGGAAGCAAAGTGCTGGGTGGCAACACAGATCACTGACAGTAAAATAACACAATGGCAGGGGATGGAAGGGACCCCCAGAGATCAGCCAGTCCAAGCCCCCTGCCACAGCAGGAGCACCCAGGGCAGAGCACACAGGAACATATCCAGGAGGGATTGGAAAGGCTCCAGAATCATAGAATCAGTCAGGGTTGGAAGGGAGCACAAGAATCAGCCAGTCCCAACCCCCCTGCCATGCCCAGGGACACCCTACCCTAGAGCAGGCTGCCCACAGCCTCTGCCAGCCTGGCCAAAAACACCTCCAGGGAGCTGGCCCCAAACACCTCCCTGCAGGGACAACCCATTCCAGCCTCTCACCACTCTCATGTTGAAGACCTTCCTAACCTCCAGTCTGGATCTCCCCACCTCCAGCTTTGCTCCATTCCCCCCAGTCCTGGCACTCCCTGACAGCCTCAAAAGTCCCTCCCCAGATTTTTTGTAGCTCCCTTCAGATGCTGGAAGGCCACAAGAAGGAGACTCCGCAGCCTCTGTGGGCAGCCTGCTCCAGGGCTCCAACACCCTCACCATACAGCAGTGTCTCCTCATGCCCAGGTGGAAGCTCCTGGGCTCCAGCTTGTACCCATTGCTCCCTGTCCTGTCACTGAGCACCACCACCAAGAGACCAACAGCTTCATCTTGACACCCACCCCTCAGATACTGACAGAGGTTGGAAAGATCCTGTGGGGAACAGGCTAAGGGAGCTGGAGCTGTTCAGCCTGGAGAAGGCACCAGGGAGACATTAGAGCAGCCTTCCAGTTCCTTATGGGGGCCAACAGGAAAGCCAGGAAGGGATTCTTTACAAGAGTTTATAGCAACAGGACAAGAGGGAATGGACTGAAGCTTGAGGAGGGCAGATTTAGAGTGGAGGCTTAGAAGAAGTTCTTTGCAGCAAGGCTGGTGAGACACTGGTGCATGTTGCCCAGGGAGGCTGTGGATGTTCCTTCCCTGGAGGCACCTTGACCAGCCTGGGCTAGTGGAAGGTGGCAAGGGGCTGGAACTGGATGATCTTCAAGGTCTCTTCCAGCCTGAACCACGGTACAGAAGGAGTGGAAGAGTTTTTCCTCTCCAAGCCTGACCATTCACTTCACACAAAGCACAGCTACTGCGCTGAACTACGCTGAACTCAGCACTGAAGTTGCACACAAACTACTCCCTTACGGCTAATAACAGCCTATGAATTTATTAGGGGTTTGTTTTGGGGTTTTTTAAAGAATATGCAAATTCTACTGAATTGTGCTTTAACAATCCCATAGGAATAAATTCTACTGGTCCTTTTCAGACAGCTTTGGAGGAATGGGAAGTTGAAGAAAATAAATCCTTTTTTTTTTTATAGGCTGGGGGTGGGGGGCAGGAGGGGGAAGCATCAGGCCATGTGTGCAGCAAATGCTGCTTAAAGGAAATTTTAACTGGCCCTGGCTAGTGATGAAAGCACATTTATAATTCAGGATTTATTATTGCAGTTTAGAAACACAAATAATGCATTTAAAAGAACTTAGAACACAAGCTGGCTACCAAGCTGCACCTGTTAATACAGAAAATCCATCATTAATAAGGTACTGAGCTATATTTAACCAGGTTTTATGACCCCAGAGATACATTCAGGCAATAACTGAAAACACAAAAAGAAACCAATTTTTTCTTTCCTTTTTTTTTTTTTCCACCCCCTCCCCAGCAAACCAATCTGTGTTTCTATATTGCATCATTAAATTCACATTAAGCAACTGACTGTGACTTCACCTCCAAACTCATCGCCGCACTCAAAAAGCCCTGGCACAGGGCTGGAATCTAAACCTGCTGTTTGAGCTGCACTCTTAGCAACAATAGGAATCATTATGGCCCAAATCTCTAACTCTCAAAGAGTTAAGATGCAGTGCTGAACATGTGTTCATTTAACTGAGCAGGTTAAAAACCTACCAATTCCAACCTCCTTCTCCAGGGGAAAATAAATCCTAATGTAACTAGCAGGATAGGCCTACTCATTAAAGCTCAGCTTGGCCAAGCTCCAGGGTAAATGGGAGGAAATAGGAACAAGCAAGTCTCCCTGTGTAGTGGCATGGAGTGAAAATGAATCTGCCCTAATTAAAGGGTTTCTGAGCACACTTTGGTTGTCCCCAGTTTGCTGACAAACTGTAGCACAGACTTGCTGAAACATTTGGACAAATCTGGCGTGGCATGAAAGAAAGTAGTTCTCTTCAGTGCCCTTGAATGAAAGCATGAATTGGTCCTTCTTAGCCACCAGGCACAGGCACCCCTAATAACCAATCCAGGGAAGCTCACAGGCCTGCTCTGAAGCATTTGCCAGCCTGTGGACTTTGGGAACAGCAACTCATTCTTTTAAAATCAACACCTCCGAGTGATTGAAAGGATACGGTGGGGAACAGCTGGGTCCACAGGTTTACACAGAGTCCCCAACTGCAAAGCTGGGAAAGGCTTCCAGAAATTTAATTTTTGTTATTACTCATATCCTGCACAGTAAAACACCATGAGTTCACTTTTTCCAAAACGACAGAGCCGGGAACCTGCTACTAGAACCCAGCAACTGCGCCTTACGAGAACCCCAACGCCACCTGAACGCCTGAATAACAGCACTCGGAGCTTGCAAACCTTTCCACTTAGGCTGGAAGAAACTGCATGCTCCTGCCAGACCTGAGAGCAGCAAATGCTTCACCTGCAGCCACCCCCCACCACAAACCCATACTCCTCACTCAACTCATCTTTCACATCCACTTTTACAATGACTGCTTTGATCCTTTGTCTTAACGTTTAAGCAACCGTTATTGGGGTAAGGGAAATCAGGTCTGCTACTTCATGATGAACACCAGAGGTCTGGAGGGAGTGCACAAGGAGGAGGAGAAGAAAAGGAAGGAAGTTAACCACTATAGGCTTGGGATTGGAGAATAAATCTTACGAGGAGCTGGGGCTGCTTAGTTTGAAACAGAGGAGGCTGAAGGGAGACCTCATTGCTGGCCCACAGCTACCTGAAAAGACCACGTGGAGAGGCTGCTGCTGGGCTCTTCTCACAGGTGATTAGTGACAGAACAAGAGGGAATGGCCTCAAGCTGCCACTGCGTAGGTTTAGGGAGCTTTTCTTTTCATGGTAAGTATGTTCAGGCACTGAAATGAGCTGAGGAGGGAGGTGGCACAGTCATCAATTCCCCCTGGACTATGGGGAATGGAGCAAAGGTGGAGGTGGGGAGATTGAGGCTGGAGGTGAGGAGGAAGTTGCTGAGCATGAGAGTGGTGAGAGGCTGGAATGGGTTGCCCCTGCAGGGAGGTGTTTGGGGCCAGATCCCTGGAGGTGTTTGGGGCCAGGCTGGCAGAGGCTGTGGGCAGCCTGCTCTAGGGTAGGGTGTCCCTGGGCATGGCAGGGGGGTTGGGGCTGGCTGATCCTTGTGGTTCCTTCCAACCCTGACTGATTCTATGATGTGCTTTAAGGTCATCTGGATGTGGTGTTTGGGGCTACAGTTTAGGGTGAGCCTTGCAGAGTAGGGATCTGGGTTGGGTTTGGTGATCCTAGGGGCTTTGTCAACCTGAGTGTTTCTGTGGTTTTTGAGAATGCAAGACTGAAGTCACTAGTACTGAAAACACAGAAGCCCTAACACAGGTCTGCATGTGTTATTCCTTTTAGAATAGAATATATAGAACAGAATAAGCCAGATTGGAAGAGACCTCCAAGCCCATCCAGTCCAACCTAGCACCCAGCCCTATCCCATAGCACTAAGTACCCCATCCAGGCTTTGCTTGAACACCTCCAGGGATGGGGACTCCACCACCTCCCTGGGCAGCCCATTCCAATGCCAATCACTCTCTCTGCCAACAACTTCTTCCTCACATCCAGCCTCAACCTGCCCTGCCACAGTTTGAGCCTGTGTTCCTTCACTCTTTCTGTGGGCACATCATCAGCTTTAGTCTTAAGCCAGTTATTTGTGCTAGAGGAACAACTTAATTATTAGCAGAAAAACTCAACAATTAAGCCTGATCTGCAACACTTCATTCTTAAAAACATCTCCAAGACCTCTTCTGCAGGCTTCACTACAGGCTGCCCAAATCTCATCAGTCACACAGGTGCCTTTCCAGCAGCTGCAGCCAGTCTTGCCTCTGACTTGTAGGAAACACCCTTCATAGTAACATTTACTACAAGGAGAAAAGGATGATCTGCAGGACGTCCTGACTTGTGACAAATAACAGAGGTCATATTTTCTTTCTGAAAATTCTAGATGTTGGAGTAGAAAGGCACAGCACAATCACTTCAAAACTGACTTCTCCAGAGTATCTTTTTAACGCCACTTCTGGAATTGAAATGGTCAGGGATGAAAGGTGTTTGCATCCCAGCTTGCAACAAACACAGGTTTTCTTGACAGAAATGGCAGAAGAGGGGCAGAAGAGAAGAGAGGCTTCAGCATGAACAGAGATCATCCTTCCACTGTCAGTCCTCACTACAGGGTCTGCTTGAATAGAGTAAGAAAATCCAGCTTTGGATAGCAGGGCAAAAATGAATGCAGTATTACAAGAACAAAAGCTAAGAAAATCAGGCAAATATCTAAAAGAGAGAGACAGTGGAAAAAACAAATCCATTTGAAGCACAGAATGCAAGGATCTGGGTGTTCATGTTCTGAGCAGTACGGCCAGAAAGCTTTTTAAATCACTTAGCTTGTTAGCATGGAACATCTGCATATTAAATACTCTGATTGTTAGAGTAAAATCTGTGCTTGTCAGAGGCAAATAACAACTCTGGTTTGTGTCTGAAGCAGAACATGAACATCAGCCACCTCAGCAGGATGGCTAGTGGAACTTCATCTGCTGTGAGACACCAAGAGCAAATTGTTTAAGCTTCAAAAAAAAAAAAAAAAAACCCCCCCAAAAAAAAAAAAAAAAAAAATTAAAACCCCAGCAACAAAGAAAAAACCCAACCAAAACAAGGGGAAAAAAAGCAGAACAAAAAGAATCCTGGAATGTCAGAATAGGAAAGTCTTCTTGGCTTTATTTTGTATAGCATTTGACTGAGATGAAATGATTGATACATATAAAACAAAATGTAAGTTAAAAACTTACATTTCCTTTAAGTTGAATCCAGCCACGGCAAGCATCACAGGAGTCCTTCCAGCCACTAGGAGGCAGAGATGGAGGGATGGAGAGAGGATGGAAAGGAGAGAGGGAGGAAGGGATGGAGGGAGGATGGAAGGGAGGGAGAGAGAGAGGAGGGGATGGAGAGAGGATGGAAGGGAGGGAAGAAGGGATGGAGGGAGAGAGGATGGAAGGGAGGGATGGAGAGAGGAAGGGAAGGAAAGAGGATGGAAGGGAGGAAGGAAGGGAAGGACTAAATAGCTGATCTAAATAAGAGATTTTGTCCCAGAAGAGAAGTTGGTTAGGATTTGGGGAGGTGATCTGTGAATTTCTTCTAGTAAACCCTTTCCTGAAAGCATCCCAAAAGCTGGTTCTGGTGTCCTTTAAGCCAGAAGCTACAGCATCAAAAGCAAGTTGCTGGCAGGAGGAAAAGTACTTTGGTTTTTCCATTAGCACAAAAGCCTTTAATACAGGCAGAGAGGGATCAAGGGTATCATCACCAGCAAGGACAGGAACGGGCAAGGTGCCTTAATGATTCCCAGCTCCATGCTGCAGAGAGACTTACAATTATTGCACTGTGGCCTCGTTAATTAGCAACCTCAAAAGAATCTTAAAGGCTATCAGAAGCTATATTTAGACCAAAAATGAAATCTCAGTAAATGCATAATACTTTTTACTTCAAAGGCTACAATTATGGTTAAATCCAAATCAGGCACCTTTAGCCCTGACTCTGCCAGCAGCTTTACACCATTCTCTCCTTGGAAACAACATGAACTTGGCAGCAGCCACAGGGATACAGGGCTTGGTGCTCACCTTTGGGCTCTGCACTGGGAGCCTCGTTACATCTGTCCCATTGCTTAAAACTTTCACATGTCCCAGGGAGTCCTTAAGACCATCAAAGTCAGCACACAGAATCCTAAAATGGCTCAGCTTGGAAAGGACCTCAGAGCTCAATCTCATTCAACCTCCACACCATGCCTAGGGACACCTCTCAAATAGACTCAGCTGCTCAAGGCCTTCAACACCCCCAGCAAGGAGGCAGCCACAGCCTCCCTGGGCAGCCTGTGCCACACTCTCACCACCCTCAGACTCAACAACTTCTTCTTGCTCAGCTCCACTCTAACCCTGCTCTGCCTCACCTCCAAACCATTCCCCCTTGGCCTGTCTCAGTCCCCCTCAGGAACAGTCTCTCTGCAGCCTTCCTGCAGGATCCCTTCAGGCACTGGCAGCAGCTCTGAGGTCCCCCTGGGGTCTTTTCTCCAGAAGAGAGGCATCAGTAGGGAACTACACTGGAGCTTCTAATGCATGGACATGATTTTCGTTCTTCAAGTTACTCTTCAGCCAACTACAAATTTCTAAAGCAGTGCTCTCAATCCTACCAACTCCCAAGGCACTGTCTCAAAGAGAAGGTGCAAAGGAAGAAGTGAAAGGTAGGAGAGCAACTACACCACCAAAGAACTCTTCTTCCACATCCCTCAAACAGGGCTGACAAGCAGGATGAGCCCACAGCTGGGCTCTCAAGAAGCAAGTTTCAAGTAGGTTTTGTCCTTATTTGCCAAGTGAAGGCGGCCAAGCACAGGCTCCAGCCAAGGTCTGCAGGTGTGCACAGTGTTCATCTGTCACCCTGCCACTCTCAAGTCAGGGCAGCTGCCAATTTCTAAAACAATGCTGAAGGGATTCAGCATGTCAGAAGATGCCCCAGGTCTGAAGCCTTGACCATGTCCTTCTGAATTAAGAGGGTTTTTTTTTTTCCCTCACTCCTTTTGGGAGTGGAAAGGAAAGCCAGAGGAAGGCATGTGGGTATGAAGCAGGTCACCAAGCCTGGGTGTATTTAAAGGTCATTTAGATGTGGTGCTTGGGGATATGGTTTAGGGTGAGTTTTGTAGGGTAGGGCTCTTGGTTGGACTTGGTGATCCCAAGGGGTCTTTGCCAACCTGAATGCTACTGTGATTCTGTGAATTGAGGCATGAGAGATCACCAAAGCTCAGGAGCAGAGGCTGGTTGCTGGGATCCTAGAATGGTTTAGGTTGGAAGAGAGCTCAAAGCTCAGCCAGTTCCAACACCTTGCCATAGGCAGCAACACCTCCCACTAGAACAGGTCACTCAAGGACTCATCCTGAACACCTCCAGGGAGGGAGCAGCCATAACCTCCCTGGGCAAATTACGTTCTGCTTAGCACATGTCACCAAACCACAGGATGTGCTCCTCTCTGTGATCCACAGCTACACTCAGAAGAGCAAAAGGGGGGAAAAAAAAAAGGCACCAAACATCAGCAAAACTCTGGAGAAATGGAGGACAAACACTGCGTGAGAAACTGCCAGCAGTGGATCCTTCTGGGCAGGGTCTGCACAGGCAAAGCCTCACAACTGAGCACGTCACCAGAAGCCCTAAGCACACATCTTCTGCAGACAGAGCAAACACTACAAGGAACACTTTCCAAAAACATCCAACATATGGCAGAGCTGCACATTTTCTGTCATATTAATGCTGCATTCCAGCACTTGAGCATTTTCTGCCTTTCCCCAATCTCAAGTGAAGCAAAATGTGGCTTTAACCCTGAAAATCCTGCACCTGCTCAATGCTGTTTGCTTGTTCCTGGTCCAAATAGCAGCCAATACTGATGGCCACAGTCGCCACAACCACCATGAAGTATTTACCATCTGCAAGCACTTTCCCTGGGCAGGTATTAGCTAATGGCCAGCAGGAGCAGGGAGATTCTCCTGCTCCTGTGCTCAGCACTGCTCAGCACACACCTTGAGTGCTGTGTCCAGTTGTGGTGCCCTCAATTCAAGAGAGATGTTGAGGTGCTGGAAAGTGTCCAGAGAAGGGCAGCAAGGCTGGGGAGGGGCCTGGAGCACAGCCCCAAGAGGAGAGGCTGAGGGAGCTGGGGGTGTGCAGCCTGCAGAAGAGGAGGCTCAGGGCAGAGCTCATTGCTCTCTGCAGCTCCCTGAAGGGAGGTTGTGGCCAGGTGGGGTTGGGCTCTGCTGCCAGGCACCCGGGGACAGAAGGAGGGGACAGAGGCTCAAGCTGTGGCAGGGCAGGTTGAGGCTGGATGTTAGGAGGAAGTTGTTGGCAGAGAGAGTGATTGGCATTGGAATGGGCTGCCCAGGGAGGTGGTGGAGTCCCCATCCCTGGAGGTGTTGAAGCAAAGCCTGGATGGNTCTATTCTATTCTATTCTATTCTATTTAGTTTCACTGAAGAGCCTTGACAATTAATTAGGTTAAATGACTAAACTGGAAACACTGCAGATGACCACCCTAGGCCTGTCCCCTCCTCATGGGCCACAGCAAGGAACACAACTGCTTCCAATTGACACTGATTGCAAGTGCACTTCCCAGAGCTCTGCTGAATGCTGCCTGCCACATCTGCTGAGAAGAAGGAACATTACAGAGCTGCACTTGATTTCAAATAAAAATAATTAAACTAGAGGTTCCCAACTGAAGTTCATTTGTGGTCACACTACTCAAGCTGCAAGGCATGTACATGTACTCAGATTGCTAAGCCTCTCTTGGACAGAGCCTTGGTCTGGGTAAGCTGTACTCTTCTGGATGGAGCTGTTGCTGAGGGGGGCCCAAAATGCTCATGCTGATTGATACCTGCTACATAATCATGGCAACACAGAATGCACCCAGTTGGAAAGGTCCTCCAAAGGTCATCTAGTCCACACTCCACCCTGAAGCAAGCAGGGACATGTCCAACTAGATCAGGTTTCTTGAAGTCCCATCAAACCTGACCTCAAATGTCTCAAGGGACAGGACCTCCACCAACTATGTCCCTGGGCAGCCTGTCCCAGTGTTCCACCACCCTCATTGCAAAAGGCTTCCTTCCAAAGTCCAACTAATATCACTGCACAAGTTGACCTGGTGGCCTTCAATGAACAGGTCACAACATGAATAGCTGCCTATGGTGGGGGGTTGAAACTGGATGATATTTGAGGTCTCTTCCAACTTAAACCATTCTATGGTTCTATGAAATCAGATTTCTGAAAAACTGAATTTGGTGTTTCTGATCCAAGTGAAGTCCTCCATATTCCTGAAAGCAACACAGATTTGTCAGATCAAAATATTCATGTTTCACTCTGGACAAAAAAAGCATCCACTTGAAGTGAAAGATGTCCAGTTGTGGAGCAGCCCTTGGGACAAGAGGGATGTGGAGATGCTGGAGGTGTGCAGAGCAGGGCCCCGAGGATGCTCAGAGGTCTGCAGCAGCTCTGCTGTGAGCACAGCCTGAAAGAGTTGGGGCTGTGCAGGCTGCAGAAGAGGAGGCTCCCAGGGGACCTTCTGGTGGCCTTCCAGGATCTGAAGGGGGCTACAGAAAAGCTGGGGAGGAACTTTTGAGGCTGTGAGGGAGTGACAGGACTGGTCCCTTCCAACCCTGACTGATGCTGATTCCTCAAGCATCCTCACCCTTCTGCAGAGGCACAGCCCACTGGCACTTCTCTAATAAGCACTATATTAAACCATGCTCTCAAGAATCAGAGCACTGAATCACTACCCTGCACTGGTGCTCAGTCTGCTACAATGCACTGACCTGCCCACTCCTCAGACACCAAGATGTCAACCAGACTCCTGAAAGTGCCAAATCCCCTGCCCATGAGGGCATGCTGGAAACAGCTGGAGAAAAAAGCAAACCTGCTTTGGCATTCTGCCCCTTGCTGCATCTGGCAGGCAATGGCAGAGAAGAGCACAAAGCCCAAGCAATGCAGTATGCTCCCCAGGCTGACTGCTCACCACCCCGAGAGAAGTGCTCCTCTCTGCTTTAGCACAGCCCTGCCCTGGCACATCTCGATGGCCCCAGCACACTTCCACAGGTGGTGCTAGCTCCAGCTGGCAGGCTGCTGCCAGTGGAACCCTCCTCCTGTCCCCATGTGCCAATGGCATCAGCTCAGGCACGCAGCCTCGGAGCTCTGCTGTGCCGAGGGATACCCTGAACTTTTCATCTGGCAGTTAGATCCAATTACTGACATCAGTAATAGTCACAACTGAAGGCTACAAAATGAGTTTCATCTGCTTGCAACCTGTTCCTGCTTCTGACCCAGGAAACGAGAGTGGCCCTGGGCTGCCCACAAGAAACATAATCCAGCCCCGGTCTTGGCTGACACAACTCCTGATTTACTCTGACTGGCCACAGGCTCCACAGGCTGCCCAAGCCAAGGCTCACCTCTCCATTCATTGGAAAGCCTCCCAGATTTAAGATCCCATGTTCCTAGTCTCTGCAGACCTGGCACAGCATTGCCTGCCCCTGACTACCACAACTAACCCCAACCCTGCGGTGACTACATCCTGTGACTCCCCAGCTCATCTGCTGTCATTTCCAGTTCTGGTCATGGCAGTTGGACTTCAGAATCTTAGAGATCTCTTCCAGCCATAGCAATGCTATGAAAGTCAAACATAAGGTAAGAAAACACAATATAGAATCATAGGATGGTTTAGGTTGGAAGGGAACTCAAAGTTCAGCCAGTTCCAACCTCCCCTGTGCCATAGGCAGGGACATCTCCCACTGGAACAGGTCACTCAAGGGCTCATCCAACCTGGTCTTGAACACCTCCAGAGAGGGAGCAGCCACAATCTCCCTGGGCAACCTGTGCCAGTGTCTCACCACCCTCACTGCAAACAATTTCCTCCTAACATCCACTTTCAATCTCCCCTCTGCCACTCTAAACCCAATGCTCAGCTAACCAGGGAGCTGGAGCACATCTGTAGGAAGAAAGTTGTATTAACTGCAATTAAAGCAGGCATCAATCCACTGGGTGCAAGAAATGCTGCTCTGGAGACACGTGTGGCTATTTACTGGGATTTACTGGGCTGATACTGCTGAAATTTCATCTGCTCAAGCAGGCTACCAAGGTTTATCAAGCAGCAGTAAAAAAACCCCAGTCATTCCTGCAGCATTTGATACCCATCGTGAGAGTTTTGCACCCAAGCAGAGAACTGAACCCAAGCAGCAGAATCAGGCACTGCCCTGATTTATGTCAGAAATCAAGTTGAGATTTTCACTGCTAACTCGAACCACACTACCTGGGGGATTCCATAGCAGCCCATAAAATGCCTTTTGTTTTTAAAAGCTTGAAGGGTCTGCTGCAGATGATTTTCTGGGGAGAAAGAGCAGAGCACATGTAGCATCAGGGGCGTGGGCTGGCAGAAACTCTGGAATGTGAGACCTCAAAAAGGCTCCAAATAAAGCAGGTGGGATAATGTGGGGGGGCCTGAATGTAGCTGTAATGACATTACCAGGTTATCCTAGCAGACTAATTCTGCCTCGCTGCAGGACTTCAAGGAGGCTCCCAGTCCTCACCCTGACTTCCATTTAGCTCAAGTGCCATTTGATGCCTTTCAGCTGGACTTTTATTCACTTCAAACTACACTTCATTTACCCAGCCTGCTGCTCTGCTCATTTGGTTTTCTGCTTTATTACCAGCAAATTGGTGCTGCTTAGTATGGGGATAAGTGGTTGGAATAGAAGTCATTTGATGCAATTATTTCGCACTGTTAATAAATGAGCAAGATTTTAGAGAGGTATCAGATCACAGAACACACCAAAAAAAAAGTGAGAAAGATGTTGGAACTGGATGATCTTTGAGGTCCCTTCCAACCTAAACCATTCTGTGATCTTATTATCCTATTAAAATGATTTTAAAATAAACCAGACCATAGCAAGTGTTGGTTTTAAAAGGAAAAAATGAATTCTGAGAGATGATTTCTGTTTTAAGGCAGGACCACACCCTTGTCCTCACTCCCCAGAAAACCATTGCCTGTCTTTCCCTATCTTATCAGTCTACAATACTCTGCCTGCCAGCTGGGCACACACCACAATCATTTTAAAAGGAAGAGAGAAGGATGAACAATAAAGAGAATGTGAGCTTGAGTACACAGGAGCTGAAGCACAGTGGTGAGCATGCAACAGTGCTTGTGACACTGGGCAAGACACCCAGCAAGAGCTGGAGCACACTGAGCACAGCACAGGAGGTTACAGCTCAACACAAGAGGCAACTTCTTGCCTGTGTGGGTCCCAGAGCACTGGCACAGGCTGCCCAGAGAGGTTGTGGAGTCTCCTTGCCTGGAGCCTTTCCAGGCCTGTCTAGATGTGTTCTTGTGTGCCCTGAGCTAGAATGGATGGTCCTGCTCTGGCAGGGGGGTTAGATTCAACAAGCTCTTTGGGTCCCTTCCAACCCCTGACATCCTGTGAGCCTGTGTGATCCTGAGCACAGCAGAAAGCACCACCACTCAATTCTCAGCACCTTGCCAGCTGACAGAGGTTTTTTCATTTATTTTTCACCTCTAAATTATTTTTTAATAATTTTGCCCCATTAACCCAGGTTTTAGAACACAGAAAGGCTGCACCAGATGAGCCTTGCAGCACCCCTGCCAACTTGCTATTCTACAGCATAATGTAGTAAGTTGGAGATAGGGAGATTGAGGCTGGAGGTGAGGAGGAAGTTGTTGAGCATGAGAGTGGTGAGAGGCTGGAATGGGTTGCCCCTGCAGGGAGGTGTTTGGGGCCAGCTCCCTGGAGGTGTTTTTGGCCAGGCTGGCAGAGGCTGTGGGCAGCCTGCTCTAGGGTAGGGTGTCCCTGGGCATGGCAAGGGGCTTGGGACTGGCTGATCCTTGTGCTCCCTTCCAACCCTGACTGATTCTATGATTCTAAATAAATTCCACTTTACCACAGAACACTAGGTTGTTTGGATTTTACTGAAAAGCTGAGGTCTTGGAGCATGCCCAGAGAAGAGCAACGAGGCTGCTGAGGGGGTTGAAGAGAGTCAGATGAGGAGTGGCTGAGAGAGCTGGGGTGGTTCAGTCTGGAGGGAAGACCTCATTGCTCTCTGCAGCTCCGTGAGAGGAGGCTGGAGTGAGGCTGGGGTTGGTCTCCTCTCCCAAGTGACCAGTGACAAGACAAGAGGCAGTGGGTTTGAGTTGTGCCAGGGGAGGCTTAGGTTGGACATGAGGAAAAGCTTCTTCAGTGAGAGAGTGGTGAGGGGTTGGGAAAGGCTGCCCATGGAGATGGTGGAGTCCCCATCCCTGAAGGTGCTCAAGAAGCTGCGGATGCAGTGCTCAGGATATACTTCAGTGGTGATGGTATTAGGTTATGATTGGACTTGATGGTATTAAAGGTCTTTTTTGTTTGTCCTTAATGATTCCAAGACTCTGTGAAAAGGATCACTAACCAGAGCTTAGTGTTAGACCATGTAAGGAAAAACTGTCAGAGCACCAGAGCAAGGAATTCCTCTCCTCAGTGCTGATTATTGTCTGGCAGCATTGCTTATTTTTCAGCAAAATGCTGCAACAGAGCAGCAGTTCCTTTGAAGTGGTTTAGTACTTCTGTAAATTAGAAATGGAAAATAGAAGGCAGCCAATTAGGCTGCTACCACCTGCTGGTCTGCTGATTGTGCTAAAAGCCTTTGAGATTTACATGGCATCACTGAGTGAGGTGTAAAACAGTATCTTCACTAGAGAAACACAGAATGGTTTAGTTTGGAAGTGACCTGAAAGATCATCCAGTCCCAACCCATAGGCAGGGACACCTCCCACTAGAACAGGTTACTCAAGGCCTCATCCAACCTGGTCTTGAACACCTCCAGGGAGGTTGTGGAGCACAGAAGCACCCAGTGTGATCTTTGATCACAACCTCCCTGGGCAACCTGTGCCAATGTCTCACCACCCTCACTGCAAACAACTTCCTCCTAACATCCACTTTCAATCTCCCCTCTGCCAGTTCAAACTCAAAAGCCCTTGTCCTGTCATGACAAGTCCCTCCCCAGACCTCCTGTAATTTCTACCTACCCCCCTCCCCATTTGTTGCTTTTGATTTGGTTGAGTTTAAAAGTGAGGGAGCTGATGTGTTCGGTTACAAAGCTCTAGTTTGCCATCATTGTGCAACTCCAGCTCTTGCATCCACTCAAGGAGGACTGCAAAGTGGGTCATAGACTTCTACAAGGTCTAGAAGAAAGCCCTTTACTGCAGAGCTGCTTCTCTCAAGTCAAACAAGGCTCTCAATGTCTATTAACACCCATCCTTACCAAGAAGCTTACTAACGAAAGAATCAGGCAGGTTGGAAGAGACCTCAAAGCTCAACCTATCCCCCAGCCCTAGCCAATGGCACTCAGTGCCCATCCAGGCTTCTCTTGAACACCTCCAGGGATGGGGACTCCACCATCTCCCTGGGCAGCCCATTCCAATGCCAATCACTCTCTCTGCCAACAACTTCTTCCTAACATCCAGCCTGAGCCTGCCCTGCCACAGCTTGAGCCTCTGTCCCCTCCTTCTGTCCCTGGGTGCCTGGCAGCAGAGCCCAACCCCACCTGGCTACAACCTCCCTTCAGGTTGCTGTAGACAGCAAATAGATAATAGACATTAATAGGAGAACACAAGAGAGGGGATAGAAATGCTTAGGGATGAATCTGGAGCTTGGCAGCCCAAAACCATTCATTAGAAGTGGAAAAGTGCTGGAGTCCATTTTTCAAGCATGATGCTTAATGCTCACCAGTATTTGGGAAACTTGATCAGCTTGCCATAAAGAGCAGTGCTGAAGGAGGGGACCACTGGGACTGGGAAGCAGTAGAGCCCTTTGCTGTCCAGGGAAGTCAGCGCCGCTTGAAACCCAAATACCTGAAAGAGATTCAAGTGGTCAAAGGGCAGGATTAGATCACTTCCAAGTTACTTTTATAACACAATAGACACCTTTTTAATTACAGGGAAAAAAAAAACTGCTTGCTGGCTTCAGATAATTCCTCTTCCCTCTCAAACAAATACAACATCAGAAACCAACTTTAAAACTCCCAACAGCGAGAAACAGCAAAATATTTTCTTCACGCAGAAAAGTGCTAACTCTGCTCTGCTTTTTCCACAAAGCTGAAATGATTTATCAGATAAAATACATTATTCTGTATCCAGATAAAATATATGATTCTATACTCTTTCAATTTGCACATTGCACCTTGCCTTTCACAGAACACAAAAAACACTTACTCTAATTGCAACAATATTGGCCTAAAGAAGTGGCAGAGGGGAGCAGAGGGGAGCAGAGGGGAGCAGGCCAGGTGGCCTGTCTTACCTTCAGATAGCAGTGTGAGTAGCAGTAATGCAGCAGGTTGTCAGAGGGGTGGCTGAGGCTGCTGACCACAGACACCAGCTGCTCTGCATACATGGGCACTGAGTGCTCCAAGTTCACCTTCTCCACCAAAACTCGGACAGAAGGGAGAGGCCGCAGGGGCTGGAAGCTGGCAGCATTTAGCAGCCCACTGACGTTCTAGAGGAGGGGAGGGGAAAAACATGCAGTTACCACATGAGAAATTGCCTGCTCTGCCATGCTTACCTAACTGCCCTGCACACACACACAAGCAAACCCAACTGAAGGAGCTGTTCACAGATAGTTCTTAATGGAGGAAGGTCTTTATCAATGAAATTTTTATCAGGCTCTTTAAAACGTGGTGGAGGTACAGTCAGTGTGCACTGCCAGGTGGGCAGCAGAACCAATGGCATCCTGGGCTGGAGCAGGAGCAGTGTGGGCAGCAGGAGCAGGGAGGTTCTCCTGCCCCTGTACTCGGCACTGGTCAGCACACACCTTGAGTGCTGTGTCCAGTTGTGGTCCCACTCAATTCAAGAGAGATGTTGAGGTGCTGGAAGGTGTTGAGAGAAGGGCAGCAAGGCTGGGGAGGGGCCTGGAGCACAGCCCCAAGAGGAGAGGCTGAGGGAGCTGGGGGTGTGCAGCCTGCACAAGAGGAGGCTCAGGGCAGAGCTCATTGCTCTCTGCAGCTACCTGAAGGGAGGTTGTGGCCAGGTGGGGTTGGGCTCTGCTGCCAGGCACCCAGGGAGAGAAGGAGGAAACAGACTCAAGCTGTGGCAGGGCAGGTTGAGGCTGGATGTTAGGAGGAAGTTGTTGGCAGAGAGAGTGATTGGCATTGGAATGGGCTGCCCAGGGAGGTGGTGGAGTCCCCATCCCTGGAGGTGTTCAAGCAAAGCCTGGATGGGCACTGAGTGCCATTGGCTATGGTTGGATTCTAGGTTGGACTGGATGAGCTTGGAGCTCTCTTCCAACTTGGCTAATTCTATTCTATTCTATTCCATTCACTGCAATTTGAGTCCTCAGACATCCACAAAACACTTTCTTCCCACTGCAAAAATGTGTGTGTAAACTTTTTATGCAGAGTTGCCTCGGGTGTGTGTGCCCAGGTGCTGGCAGCAGAAGGCTGCAGGGGTGGTCTGTGTTAGGGAATGTCCCATGCCAGGCACGGCCAGTCCCAGATGGTGGCAGCCATAGCTGCAGTGGCTGCAGGCAGCAGCATCCAGCTGGGTCCACCAGCCAAGCTGGGGGCAATTCCGTGGAAACACTGAAGAAGCAGCAAAAATGCCACACAGGCTGAGTAGGCTCAGGGGGAAAAGTGAGAAAGAGCAAGGACAGAGAAGAAGGAGGAGGCACTCAGGCGGCAGCACAGAGATTCACCTCCAGCTTGTGGAACAGCCTGTACCAGGCTGCAATCCATGGAGGACCCCAGTGCTGGAGCAGCTGGGCAGGCCCTGAAGGACACTGCAGCCTGTGAGGAGCCTGCACTGCAGCTCATTCGTCCTCAAGGGCTGCAGCTTGTGGGAAGGAGGCACTGGAGCAGAGCAAAAGTGTGAGGAAGAGGGAACAGCAAAGACCACCTGCTCTGCACTGACTGCAACTCTCCACTTCTCATCCCCATGTTGCTGGGCGAGAAAGGGCCCAGGCCCAGCCCAGGCAAAAGGCAAGATGGAGAAAAGTTGTTATTTTGATTCTAGTCTTTGTTTTTCGCTATTCCAGTCTACTTCAATTGGCAATAAATCAAATTAATCACCCCCAAGTCAAGGTTTTGCTTTTACTGGTAAGGGATGATCTCCCCCTCCATCACCCTGCCCCATTCTCTCCCCACGTGCTGTTGAAGAGGAGGAGTGAGAGTGTGGCTGGCTGAACTGCCAAGGTCACTGCACAACAAGGCCAAAATACTCTGTTTTATAAAATATGTTGTTTACATTTTGGGCACTCCAAAGCACTCTGACTGCCCTGGAGCCATGCTGATCTAACCTTCAGACTCTGACATTGTGCAGCCAGACCCATGGCAGACATCTCAGATGTCATGCCAGAAGGGACGAGGCCACGCCATAAAAACCAGTCCAAGCTCCAGCCCTGTTACTCCTCCAGTTCTGTTCTCCATAGCACCCACTACAAGGAAGCACTGCATAACATAAAATTCAGAATTATTTAGTAGGCTTGGCTTAAAAAAAAAAAAAAAAAAAAAAGGAAAAAACAAACCCCAGAAAGTTCACTTGAATTCAGCTTGTTTGCCTCACTGCTGTCTACAACTACCTAAAGGAAAGTTGTAGCCAAGTGAGGTTGGGCTCTGCTGCCAGGCACCCAGGGACAGAAGGAGGGGACACAGGCTCAAGCTGTGCCAGGGCAGGCTCAGGCTGGATGTTATGGAGGAAGCTGTTGGCAGAGAGTGTGATTGGCATTGGAATGGGCTGCCCAGGGAGGTGGTGGAGTCCCCATCCCTGGAGGTGTTGAAGCAAAGCCTGGATGGGCACTGAGTGCCACTGGATAGGGCTGGGTGCCAGATTGGACTGAATGAGCTTGAAGGTCCCTTCTGACCTGGCTTATTCTATTCCACTGTTATTCTGCATCTGCAACAAACATGGAGCTGTTCTCCTCTTAGACAAAGGGGATCTGTCCATGCCCAGGAGGTGCAAAGCTCCCAAATCCACTGGGCTGCAGCGGGCTGAAGCACTGCTTTCTGTGGGGCACCTGCCAACATCTCATTTTCCAATGTGAGAGGTTTCTTCACAAGCCTCTTTTGCTCCCCAGTTCCTTCTTTCTCTGAGCACATGATGCCATCTCCACTTTCCCACACCCCTACTCATCTCAGGCGCCAAGCTGAACTCAGCAGCACACCTGGCACGAGGGCTGAGAGAGCCAGTGAGAAGGTTTCTATGAAGCAGCACCTGCTGAGCCACAGCAGTGAGCAAGCCCTGGGCATACAGACCTTCTCTCCCATGATGATGGGCATCAGGTGGTCCAATAAATTGAATTCTGCCACCGGGATTATGATTGTACACTTCAGAACAGTGAATGTTGTGAGCCGAGTGGGAATGTACTCCTCCAGTGCTGCTACTTCTTCTGAGCTTGGCATCATTCTGCTCCCATCGCTAATATCTGCAATAGATCAAAAGTACACATTTGACTAAAATACAGACAATGCCTTCTACAGCTGCTCTTCAGAAATGCTGAGGGACTGGAGGGAAAAAAAGAAAAAAAAAAAAAAGAAAGCTTCCCCCCCCTCCACAATTAATCATTTCAATCCACACTGGTTCTGCCTAAGGCTGGAAGCAATCGTAGCTGGACCTTCCTAAATTTGAAACCTGTGCAGCTCTCTCAGAAATTCATCTTGACAGTGCACCATAGCTTTTTTCCACACATTTTCATCCTGTGTAACTATTTCAAACCAATAAATACCAACAGGGGCACCCTCTTCTCTGAGACTTGGAAACTGAGGTAGACTTCTCATTGGCAGAAGCCTTCTTTACTTAAGAAGCTTGTGACTGAAGTGAACGGCCTCAGAAGTCTGAAATTCTCTCAGTCTAGGCAAGAGAAGACTCCAGAGGGACCTTAGAGCTGCATTCCAGTAGCTGAAAGGATCCTACAGGAAGAGAGATTTTTCCTGAGGGACAGGACAAGGGGGAATGGCTTGGAACTGAGGGTGTCTAGGGCCAGGACAATGGGGAATGGTTTGGAGAGCAGGGTTAGACTGGAGCTGAAGAAGAAGTTGTTCAGTGTGAGAGTGGTGAGACCCTGGAACAGGCTGCCCAGGGAGGTTGTGGCTGCCTGCTCCCTGTTAGTGTTCAAGGCCAGGCTGGATGAGTCTGTTTGAGAGGTGTCCCTGGCCATGGCAGGGAGTAAATGTTCTGTGAGGTCCTTGCCAAGCTAGGCCATTCTGTGCATTGGTCCTGATTCCGTGCTGCATGTGTGTTGTGTGCAGAGAGCAGGAGCACACCTGGCCTGGCTCTGCTGTATGGTTCATACTCATGCTCCAGAGCACAAACCACCATCTTCATGATGCGGTGCACTGCGCTGCTCTCCAGCCGCAGGGACAGGGGGCCCACGGTGAGGCTCTTGGTGGACATCTCCTGAACACCTCCCAGATCTTCACTCCTTGATGAAGAAAGCTCTTGCTGATTCCCAGAACCTGCAAATAAGAACAAATCATAGCAAACAATTATCCTACAGAGAGAAGGCAGCAGTGTGGGGAGGTGAGGAACTCCCAAAGTGCAAAGAGAATGTGCCAGAAAATGGAATGGTTCTACACAGGTAGGTGATCACAGCTTCCTTAGGAAGCTTCAGAGATGCATAAAGGAAAATAATTTCCAATACTGAGCATTCTGCTCTCTGTAAACTGTATGTATAATTCTCACTGCCAAAGAAACCCAACTGAATAACTAATAAATAAAATAATAAGAGTCTTACAATGAGTCTTACTAGAGTCTTACTAATAACTAAGGTAATAAGAATCGAGGTAGTAAGAATCTTACAATGAGAGTGCTGCAAAACAAAGTTGCTGCCCGAGTTATTTTTTGTCAGTTAGAATCAGAGAGAAGCTGAAAAGCAGAGCCCATGTGGCCACACAGATCAGAGCTCCAGGACCAGCCCAGGCTGCACAGCCTCTGTGAGCCATCACTGCCTTGTGCTGAAACACACAACAAAACTGAGGAGAATGAAGGTGGAAAGGCACAAGAGGCCTGGGTTGATAGGAAGCCTACTGGGTGCATAGGAAAAGTGCTGTGCATGGCTATCCTGTTTTCATTCAAAATAGTGAAAGTGATTAGCACACCTCTAGAGGTGCCAGCTGGAGCTGCCAAGGTTAATGCTGTCCAGGAGGCACTGGTGGCTTAATCAGTAATGGTATGCTGCAAGCAGGGTTAAAGGTGCAAAGAATGTGTCAAACTCCAACTGCCCTAGCAGATAAAAATCTTACAATCACAGTAACTGCATCCTACAGCTCCAGCTGGGCCAGGACTCTTGCAGGGGAAGGTGGTGTGCACTGAGTGTAACCAAAACCATGGCTAACGTCAAAACAAGAGCCGGTGAGATGCAGCCTGCCACAGACTGACTCATGGAAGTGACACCTGCTCAAAAGGGACCAAGATTTATGTTGTTTGCAAAACCCTGAGCTGCTTTTGCAGCTTCACAGAATCCTGTAACTGCTTAGGCTGGAAGAGACCTTAGAAATCATCAACCTATTTCATGTTCTACTTAACATTTGACTTGTAACACAGCTTCAAAGCAACTAGCAGAAAATGTTGCAGTTGTCCCTCTCCACACTACCTCTTATCCTTTCAGTTTTCTTTGTAGGAGAAAAGGACAGGAGATCATAGAATCAGTCAGGGTTGGAAGGGAGCACAAGGATCAGCCAGCCCCAACCCCCCTGCCATGCCCAGGGACACCCTACCCTAGAGCAGGCTGCCCACAGCCTCTGCCAGCCTGGCCAAAAACACCTCCAGGGAGCTGGCCCCAAACACCTCCCTGCAGGGGCAACCCATTCCAGCCTCTCACCACTCTCATGCTCAGCAACTTCCTCCCCACCTCCAGCTTTGCTCCATTCCCCCCACTCCTGGCACTACCTCACAGTCTCAAAAAATCCCTCCCCAGCTTTTTTGTGGCCCCCTTCAGATCCTGGAAGGCCACAAGAAGGTCCCCTGGGAGCCTCCTCTTCTGCAGCCTGCACAGCCCCACCTCTTTCAGGCTGTGCTGACAGCAGAGCTGCTGCAGCCCTCTGAGCATCCTCGGGGCCCTTCTCTGCACACCTCCAGCATCTCCACATCCCTCTTGTCCCAGGGGCTCCAGCACTGGATGCACTACTCCAGGTGGGCTCTCAGCAGAGCACAGCAGAGGGGCACAATCACCTCCCTGGCCCTGCTGCCCACACTGCTCCTGCTGCAGCCCAGCCTCTGCTTGCCTTTCTGCCCTGCAAGTGCACACTGCTGCCCCATCTTCAGCTTCTCCTCCACCAGCACCCCTAAGTCCCCCTCCTCAGGGCTGCTCTCCAGCCACTCCCTGCCCAGCCTGCATTGGTGCTTGGCATTGCCTCCACCCAGCTGCAGGACCTTTCCCTTGGTATTGTTGAACCTCCTGAGGTTGACTTGTGCCCACCTCTGCAGCCTGCCCAGGTCCCTCTCGATGTACTTCAGTATTCAATCAAGCTTTCTTAAAATATTCCCTTTTTGGTTTTCCCCCCCAAAACCAAGGTAAGAGAACAGCTTCCAAACCCCCCAGACATCACACTGCATGAACTCTGGGATGGAATTCATTTCAGTTCAGCAACTATGAAAGGTATCATTGGGTGACCTGTTCTAGTAAGAGGTGTTCCTGCCTAGGGCACAGGGGGATTGGAAGTGCATGAGCTTTGAGGTCCCTACCAACCTAAACCATTCTATGATTCTGTGATTGTGATTACTGATGCAGGGGCACAAAAAATAAAAAGGAGAGGACAAGAAAAAAAAAAATACAGAACACCAACTACCAGCATCTAATCAAAACATGTTTGGATCCCAAACACATCAATGAAGGTGAAACCATCTGAGCAACAGACATGGTAGTGAGCTTAAGGTAAGCCAGAGGACAGTTGGTCAAAGACCAGCAGGGCAGGAGAAGTCTTTGTTTCCGTTACTTAAGAGGGTAAACAAGGAAAGCAGAAGGTACCTTTGCCACTGGTGCTCTGCATTGTGTACAGGTAATCCATGTAGAAAGCCCCAAACCGCTGCATTCCAGCTACCTCTGTGTACGTCTCCTGCCAACAAAGCCAAGCAAGCAAAGTAAATGTTGTACAAGGAAAGAACCTTGAGATTGCCAACTGATAGGCTGGGATGAGAGAGATATGTTGGTGTTTGGATTTGGGCAGCAAGACAAGGCAAGGCTTATCAAGACAAAGGACAGAGGTTATCCCCAAGAATTCACCTTTCCAGCAGGTAATGCAGCTTCTATTTGAGGCTACACAAAGGCACATCCATAATTCCAGTGGACACACTGAACAATTCATCAATAACCTTTAGTTAATTAGTACCTTTAATGGAGTAAATATTCTTCTCTTGACCTCCCACATCCACCAGCTCTGCCTAAAACAACTCTGCTGAAAACTGAAGCTTTGCTATTTCAGGAATACCGTGGCTTTAACTTTAAACAGCAGGAAAGCTCTTTGAGCCTTCGTGCCAACATTGGCATTTAGCATCTTAATCACTGGGCAGCAAGTTTGAAACCAGGCAAACCACAACAGCCAAGACAAACCAGGGAAAGAGCAAAGCTCAAAACTAAACCACAGGATCATTAGTTAATTTCACTCTTTGGGGGGGATTCTCTAGGGCTACACTTCAGCAGCAGCACTAAAAAAAAGGGGAAAACAGTAAAAATTAAGAGACATTCAAAATTGTAAATGCTTTACCTGTACAATGATTCAAGCACAGAGCTCCACCTATGCCCACACCTGAAGGGACCACTTGGTCACTGCATCCAGGCCTTAATAATTGCAGTTAGGGGATAAAGTTTGGCTACACCCCTGACAACAAGAGACTGCTGCTGACTGAAAATCTGTCTCTGACAAAGGCAGAACTAGCAAGACTTGCTCCATGGATACAAAGAGAGCATGCAGACCATAAAGTGAACACTGCCCAAGACTTGCTCTCCAGGAGAGCACTTCTCAGTTCAAAGAGCATGAGCTGCTTACTCTTAGGGTTTAAAAGCAGTGTGTCATGGTGAACCTGAGGCCTTGGGTGACCTGTTCTAGTGGGAGGTGTCTCTGCCTATGGCAAAGAGGGGTTGGAACTGGATGAGCTTTGAGGTCCCTTCCAACCTAAACCATTCTATGATTCTAAGCTGGACTTTAGGCTACCATTTTCTCATAGCTCTCCTTTGGAGGTGTTCTGCAGTCAGTGCTTTTGAAAACTAAAAAGCAGGCAGGCAGCTTTTGGGGAAGCAGAGGCTCAAGATTTCTCTTGGGCATGTTTCTGTCCCTTCGTTTCCTTTATATAAAACACAGGCTGCTTTACCTGGCTTTGGCTGCTTTAGCTTTTATTTTTTTGGGCCATCTGCAAAGTAGGATTCAGTTAAGCACAGCCAAGTAATGACCATCAGTGCTGCAGAAGGACCCAGACCTAAACGATCATTAGCAATTTTGAGAGTCTATACAGGTCTTGCTCCTCTGGACAGAGATATTGTTCATCTCTGCCCTCTGGACCCTGACAGTAACATCTTAGAGAGCATCAGAAGGTGTTTTCCCTTTAATAAAAATGTAGCTTTCTGACCTTATGCTGGGCTGCATCCAGTATGAACTCTGCACGAGTGCCGTTGTTTTCCGGGCTCCTGTAGTCGAACAGGGAATTGGTGAGGTAGGTCATCCCCTTTGCACTCAGATTCTCTCCACAGTTAAAGAAGTAGGCCTCCTTCGTGAGGTGGCAAAAAATAGCAAAGCAGGGAACACAAAAAAGAGAGACTGATGTGAGCAGTGCCACAGCACACCAGTGTAACACACAAGTGACATCACAACATGTCTCAAACACACAGTGCGTGGTGAATGAGGTCAAAGACAACTTCATTCCAGTAAGACTGAAGTTCCTGCCCACTCCCCTCCCTGCCCCCTAAACTGAAGGGATTTGGATTTGATGGCTGCACTGTTCATTAGATGAGCAATTAGCTGGATGACTGCATATAAAGGGTAGCAAGCAACAGCTGTGTCCAGATGGCGCTGGGTGCCAACTGCTGTCCTCAGGGGTCCATATTGGGACCAGCACTGCTCAGGACCTTCACCAGGGCTGCAGACAGCAAGACTGATGATGATACCAAGCTGAGTGGTGCAGCTGGTAAGACTGAAGGGAAGGGATGCCATCCAGAAGGATATAGACAGGCTAAAGAACCAAGCTCAGGAGAGCCTCCTGAAGTTCAATGGAGCACTTAGTGCCATCGGCTAGGGCTGGGTGCTAGGTTGGACTGGATGAGCTTGGAGGTCTCTTCCAACCTGGCTGATTCTACTTTATTGTCATTGAATAGGGCTGGGTGCTAGGTTGGACTGGATGAGCTTGGAGGTCTCTTCCAACCTGGCTGATTCTACTTTATTGTCATTGAATAGGGCTGGGTGCTAGGTTGGACTGGATGAGCTTGGAGGTTTCTTCCAACCTGGCTGATTCTACTCTATTGTCATTGAATAGGGCTGGGTGCTAGGTTGGACTGGATGAGCCTGAAGGTCTCTTCCATCCTGGCTTATTCTACTCTATTCTTTATTCTATAATAAGGCAAAGTGCAAGGTCTGCACCTAGGTCAGGGCAATCTTCAAATACCAGTCCAGGCTGAGGGCTGATGAGATCCAGAGCAGCCCTGCAGAAAAGGACTTGGAGCTGCTGGTGGATGAGAAGCTGGCCATGAGCTACCAAGGCACACATCCTGGAATCCCCTGCTCAGCAAGGCAGCTGGTACCTCAGCAAACTCACCTCATCACTCCTGTTCATGTTCTCCTCAAAGTCCTTAATCCCCATAATTCCTTTAAGGCACATAGCTTGGCAACCAACAAAGCCTATTTGGCAATCAAAGAAAAGTTCACCTTTCATAAGGACCTAGTGAGGAGAGGAGAGGAGGAAAAAAAAAAAAAAAAAGAGGTATTTTATAGAATTCTACTCCAAAAGAAACAGAAAAGGTGGAGAAAAGTGAACCATGACATGTTTAGGTTGATGTATTCAGATTCAAATAAAAATGAAGTTAATCAAACAGGGTGCTTGGAAAGGGTTACCCCAGGGTCTGACCACTATGGCACAGCAAATTCAGAAATATTCTAAGTGATTCTTATAAAAAACACACCCAATTCCAGCAGAATATTAAAACAAAACAAAAAAACCCCCCAGTAATTAAATAATTTCAACTTATTTTCTTGGTAATGACTTCCTCCATTATTTAAAATTAATCAAAAATCCCCAAACAAACCTACAGTGGAAAAATTACCTCAACTGTGGTCCCTTCTTGTTCCCAGCATAAAACTTCTTTGGATTTGACTTTCTGAGGGCTGTAGTAACTGCTCTCAGTTTGCATTTCAGTGAGCTGTGAAAAAATAGGATAACTTATGTGAGTTAACAGCAGCATTAACCATCAGTAATGTCACTAATATGCAGCCCTCCTGAAAAGAAAGTATGGCCCAAAACTTAGAAGCAGGAGCAAGGTACACTTAAACAGCTGCAAGGCATTGCCCATATCAGAACTCCTTGGACCCAGCTTCTGGTTTAAGGGTGCTATAAACAAAACATTTTTAAGTTTTGAACATTTGAAATACTGCTCTGCAGTATTTTTAGGCTTGAAAGAGAAATTATGTGGAAAAAAAAAGAAGCAGACCCAGAGCTGCCTTATTAACACAGCATCAAAGCAGCCTCTGAATTGCTGTTGAAACCAAATAGAATTATGGAATGATTTAGGCTGGGAGGGAGCTCAAAGCTCAGCCAGTTCCAATCCTGCAGTGCCATAGGCAGGGACACCTCCCACTAGAACATGTCGCCTGAAGCCTCATCCAGCCTGGCCTTGAACACCTCCAGGGAGCGAGCAGCCACAACCTCCCTGGGCAACCTGTGCCAGTGTCTTACCACCCTCACTGCAAACAACTTCCTCCTAACAGCCAGTTTCAATCTCCCCTCTGCCACTTTAAACCCACTACCCCTCATCCTGTCAAAACAAAACCTTGCCAATAGTCCCTCCCCAGCCCTCCTGTAGGCCCCCTTCAGATACTGGAATGTCAGGGGTTGGAAGGGACCTCCAGAGATCAGCCAGACCAAACACCCTGCCAGGGCAGCAGCTGCCAGGGCAGCAGCACCCAGGGCAGGGCACACAGGAACACATCCAGGTGGGCTTGGAAAGGCTCCAGAGAAGGACACTCCACAGCCTCTCTGGGCAGCCTGCTCCAGGGCTCCAACACCCTCACAGGGACAAAGTTTCCCCTCCTCTTCCCCTGGCACCTCCTCTGCTCCAGCTTGCCCCCAGTGGCCCTTGTCCTGTCACTGCACATCCCTGGGCACAGCCTGGCTGCATCCTGCCCACACTGCCCTGCACATCTTGAGCACAGCACTGAGGGCAGCCCTCAGGCTCCTCTGCTGCCAGCTCCCAGCCCCAGCTCCCTCAGCCTGGCCTCACAGGAGATGCTCACTGCCTGCACCAGCTTGGGGGCTCTGGGCTGGGCTCTCTGCAGCACTTCCCTGAGGTCCTGCTTGACCTGAGGGGTGCAGGACTACATTACAGAATCACTTTAAAAAAAAAAAAAAAAATCTCCCCAGCAAATAATTAAGCAGCATCTCATGAAGGAAATATTTTTATCACAATTAAACTCATTTTTGCCAGGGCAATCTTTAGAAACATGCATTTGTGTTTCCTACATGATGCTCTTACGAAAATTTAAAGTGGCAAAACACACATTTAGGTTAAAAAAAAAAAAAATCCTATAACATGCAGCTAAGAAAAGAGTCACAAAGTAGTTTTGCATTTAAAATTACATTTGTGTTTGCTGAGCAGCTTAAGCAGCTTTTTAACTTCTAATATAAAAGTATCCCTGAGCTCTCATTACTACCAGGAGTGGATATGCACAGATGTGGTTTCACATGAAAATTTTGTAATCCAAGTGTCCTCAAAAATTGGATTGGGGGGGAAAGGGGAAAAAAAAAAAATCACTGATCAACCTTCAGCTGTTTGCAATTTTTGGAGAGGAAAAGCAATTAATTGATTAAAAGAAGCCAGTCATTACAAGAGCCATTTTCAGCGTTATTAGAAAGCGCTGTTCCATTTGGCAGGCTGCTCGGGCTGGAATGATATCAACTGCTCAGAATGCTAATGCAGAAACCTGACCTGAGCCTGTCCCAAAATCTCAACCACAAATTAATTCCATACATTCTTTGCATGCAAGCAGAACAAGGAATTCTGTTTTCCCTCCTGTCACCGTATCGGTATCCTCCGGCATTTACAGAATGGAAGATGTTACACTGGGAGCAGTTTCTAATCACTTCCACTTGCTGGTGGACGAGAAGCTGCTGGTGGACAAGAAGCTGAAGCTGAGGCAGCAGTGTGCACTTGCAGGGCAGAAAGGCAAGCAGAGGCTGGGCTGCAGCAGGAGCAGTGTGGGCAGCAGGGCCAGGGAGGTGATTCTGCCCCTCTGCTGTGCTCTGCTGAGAGCCCACCTGGAGTCGTGCATCCAGTGCTGGAGCCCCTGGGACAAGAAGGATGTGGAGATGCTGGAGGTGTGCAGAGAAGGGCCCCGAGGATGCTCAGAGGGCTGCAGCACCTCTGCTGTGAGCACAGCCTGAAAGAGTTGGGGCTGTGCAGGCTGCAGAAGAGGAGGCTCCCAGGGGACCTTCTGGTGGCCTTCCAGGATCTGAAGGGGGCTACAAAAAAGCTGGGGAGGGACTTTTGAGGCCCTCAGGTAGTGCCAGGACTGGGGGGAATGGAGCAAAGCTGGAGGTGGGGAGATGAGGCTGGAGGTGAGGAGGAAGTTGTTGAGCATGAGAGTGGTGAGAGGCTGGAATGGGTTGCCCCTCCAGGGAGGGGTTTGGGGCCAGATCCCTGGAGGTGTTTGGGGCCAGGCTGGCAGAGGCTGTGGGCAGCCTGCTCTAGGGTAGGGTGTCCCTGGGCATGGCAGAGGGGTTGGGACTGGCTGATGCTTGTGCTCCCTTCCAACGCTGACTGATTCTGTGATTCTAATAGAAAATGTATAAAGTTGCCAAGGAAGCACCAGGAAAGCTCAGCCCAGCAAAGTGTGGCCATGGCATTTTCCATGAGTTGTCTCATGTGAGGAAAGAGCAGAAAGGTTCCTCCTGTATAGTACAGTGCAAAGGCAAGAATCTGCTGAGCCCTGACCATGATAACTCCAGTTTCACCATCTGCCTGCCTGACCCAGGCTCCCACAGCATCCTTCTCTCTAGGCTGGAGAGACAGCGATGTGGTGGTTGGGCAACACATTGATCCCATCCCAAGGAAATGGATAAAGAATTGATCCCATCCAGGTGATTCTGCCACTCTGCTCTGCTGAGACCTCACCTGCAGTGCTGTGGAACCCTCAACACAGGAAGGACATGGACCTGATGGAGGAGCAAGTCCAGAGGAGGCCATGAAAATGGTCAGGAGGATGGAGCAGGTCTGCTGTGGGGACAGGCTGAGGGAGCTGGGGGTGTGCAGCCTGGAGAAGAGAAGGCTCCAGGCTGAGCTAAGAGCAGTCTGCCAGAGCCTGAAGGGGGCTATGAGAAAGCTGCAGAGGGACTATTTGCAAAGGCCTGCGAGGACAGGGTGAGAGGCAATGGCTTGAAATTAGAGAAGAGCAGATTTGGATTGGATATTAGGAACAACTTCTGCACCACGAAGGTTGCAACAGGTTGCCCAGGGAGGTGATTGAGGCCCCATCCCAGGAGCTATTCAAGGTCAGGCTTGCCAAGGCTCTGGAGCAATCTGATCTAGTGGAGGACGTCCCTGCTGACTGCAGGGGGTTGGACTGGATGACCTTTGGGAGGTCCCTTCCAACCTGAAGCATTCTCCAATTCTATTATGTAATTAGATGAGGAAGAGAACATTTTCCATTACTCACTTCCAGCCTGTTTGTGTTGGGTTGGTTTTTTTTTTTTTTTTAACTAAGCCTTGAAGCAGATTGACACAAAAGAAGGTGACCAAATGTCACTTGATGCTTTATGTCCTGAAGTTTTGCAACCAAATTTGCCAGGAAGCTATCAACCTATCCACAGATGCCTGCAGCTCCTAAAGTTACTTATCTCATCCTCTCTGACAGCTGCTGAGCAGCTAAATGTTCTGCTACACCCCCAAAACCAAATCAGCTAAGAGAAAATAGCAAAAAAAACCCTTCAAACCCTCTCTTGTGCAGGGACAACAAGCCAAAAGGGGCAGGGAGCTACAGATGGTAGCAAACCACCTGAAAGGCTCAAAGTGGTAAAAATCAACTTTGTGTATTTTGCTGCTCAGAGAAAGAGGATTGCTTCCTGGCTTGAAGAGCACTGCCTTTGATTTACTCTAAGTTTAATTATAAAACCAAGAGCCACTTTCTATTACTGTCCCCCACACAGAATTTGTTATATACACAGTCTGGCATGTTTTAAAGTATTTTCCTCATTCAGAATCTTTTGTTGTTGCTGGCTTTTGTCAGCAGCCCTCAAGTTCTCATTCAGCCTCTCCCTGCTCCCCTTCAGCAAGTGCACCCAAGAAACAGAGAAAAGCCTAATAACCATTGCCTGGATGCTGCCAGGCAGAGAGCAGTGATCAAGGGCACAATGTCCACCTGCAGACCAGGTGCCCAGTGGCTCCCTCAGGGGTCAGTGTTGGCACCAGTGCTGTGCAAAATCTTTGCCTGCCACATGGGCAGATGAATCAATGCAGCCTCAGCAAGTGTGCAGCTGGCACCAAGCTGTATGGAACAGTCAACTTGCTAGAGAGCAGGGATCTGTCCAGAGAGACCTGCACAGGCTGCAGAGCTGTGCCCAGGACAACCTCAGGGCATTCAACAAGGCCAAGGGGAAGGTCCTGCACATGGGTGGGTGCAATCCCAAGCACAGCTCCAGGCTGGGTGGGGAATGGCTGAGAGCAGCCCTGAGGAACAGGACCTGGGGGTCTGAGCTGGTGCAAAGCTCAAAATGAGGCTGCAGTGTGAGTGCAGCCCAGACAGCAACTGTGTGCTGGGCTGCAGCAAGAGCAGCTGTGGGCAGCAGGGCAAGGGAGGGGATTGTGCCCCTTGGCTCTGCTCTCCTCACACCCCACCTGCAGCTCTGTCTGCAGCTCTGCAGCCCCCAGCACAAGCAGCACATGCAAGTGGTGGAGCCAGTGCAGAGGAGGCCACCAAGATGCAGTTGAGAGGGCTGCAGCAGCTCTGCTCTGAGTACAGGCTGAGAGCTGGGGCTCTGCAGCCTGGAGAAAAGAAGGCTGACAGGAGACCTTGGAGTGGCCTTCCAGGATCTGAAGGGGTCTCCAGAAGGGCTGGGGAGAGACTACTGACAAGGTCAGGTGATGACAGGAGGAGGAGGAATGGGTTTGAACTGGCAGAGGGGAGATTGAAACTGGAGGTGAGGAGGAAGTTGTTTGCAGTGAGGGTGGTGAGACACTGGCACAGGTTGCCCAGGGAGGTTGTGGAGCACATTGGGTGCCTCTGTGCTCCACAACCTCCCTGGATGTGGTCAGGACCAGGTTGTATGAGGCCTTGAGTGACCTGTTCTAGTGGGAGGTGTCCCTGCCTATGGCACAGGGGGGTTGGAACTGGCTGAGCTTTGAGCTCCCTTCCAACCTAAACCATTCTATGATTCTATTCTATTTTGAAGAGACTCAAATCTTTCTCTGCGTGGCTTTTATCTCAGAGCATAGCTCTAATTAAGCCTGGGTTTTAATTCAATTCCAAGCCATGGGAAAGGATTTCAGCACAATTTGTTTGCACATATTCCAGTGTTTAAAGGGAAAAGTACTCCTGACATTGACGAGCTGTGGGAAGCTGAAACTCACTCATAAAGGAAACCATCGACATAAACATCAGCAATAAGCACTCCCACAAAGCCTTCTCAGCTTTTTCTGCCACAAGCAACCCCCAAACCAACCACCACTAGGCAAAGTAAATGAAATGTTTCCCCTGCACGACCATAGAACCACAGAATCATTTTGGTTGGAAAAGCCCTCTCAGATCATTTGACTCCAACCATTCCCCAGCTCTGCCAGGCCTGGTGCTAAATCACATCCCTCAGTACATCTCCAGCCCTGGGGATTCAGCCACCCTCCTGGGGTGCCTAGTCCAGCATCTGACAGCCTTCCAGTGAAAAAATTATCTTCTTACCTTAAATGTCACTGTTGCCTTTGTGCAGTAAAACCCAACGGAGATAACAGGATCCTTGAGGGCCTGAGACTTCTGCTGGTGCAGCATCATCCCATCATCCATTCCACTAGAATCACTCTCCTCATCCTCATAACTCACAATAGCAGGAACAAAAGACCAAGCCCAGGAAACCCATCCTTGCTGCTGGTCATCATCTTGATGCAGGTAAGGATCTTGGCTGATATACTGTGGAGGATACTGCATCACTGAGCTGCTTTCATCCTCTGCACCTTTTAAAACAAAGTTGAATCTGGAGTCCAGCACGCCAGAAAATTCATTTATTACAGTCAAAGTTGTGGGGTGTGACATTTACCTAGGACAGTATTTCACATTTGGGTTAAAAAGACAGAAAATTAAGTTGAAGTTTACATTCCTGAATTTTTCCCAATGTTTAACTCGTTAATATTTTCTTCCCCCTCCAACAAAACCCAAAAAACTAAGGAATGGCTTTATTGCTGTACACTGCATCCAGCCTGGCCTTCAACAACCTCCAGGGAGGAGGCAGCCACAGCCTCCCTGGGCAGCCTGTGCCAGGGTCTCATCACCCTCACGCTCAACAGCTTCTTCCTCAGCTCCACTCTAACCCTGCTCTGCCTCAGCTCCAAACCATTCCCCCTTGGCCTGTCTCAGACCCCCTCAGGAACAGTCTCTCTGCAGCCATTCCTGCAGGATCCCTTCAGGCACTGGCAGCAGCTCTGAGGTGCCCCTGGAGCCTTCTCCTCTGCAGGCTGCACACCTCCAGCTCCCTCAGCCTGTGCTCACAGCAGAGCTTCTCCAGCCCTCTCAACCAATGCTCCCAGCAGAGCTGCTCCAGCCCTTGGAGAATCTCTGTGGCCTCTTCTGACCTCACTCCAGCATCTCTGTGTCCTCCTTCTGCTGGGGACAGCAGCACTGGAGGCAGGATTGGAGGTGAGCAGAGAAGAGCCAAGGGGCACAAGCCCCTCTCTTGCCCTGCTGCCCACACTCCTCTGGCTGCAGCCTAGGGCATGATTTCCCTTCTGGGCTGCATGAGGGCACCTACAATGTTACTTTTGTGTTTTGAATGTTTTCAGCTTAACAGAATTTGAGCAGAATTTGCTCAGGCAGCAAAATGAGACAGGACTCCCTGCTGCCATATCTCAAACTCTTGGTCCTTTATTTAGGTATACAAAACCAAACTGCTGCTAGAATCTTCTTAGGGAGAGGTGATTTATTTTATTGTGCCAACATAGGCATCAGAAAGGTAAATCCCATCCAAAAGAAGAGAATCATAGGGCTGGAAGGGACCACAAGGAACAGCTACTCCCAACTCCCCTGCCATGCCCAGGGACACCCTACCCTAGAGCAGGCTGCCCACAGCCTCTGCCAGCCTGGATGCTAACACCTCCAGGGAGGTTGTGGAGCACAGAATCATAGAATGTGATCAAAGACCACATTCTGCAATTCTGTGCTCCACAACCTCCCTGGGCAGAACCTCAGCACCTCACACTGCACAATTTAGAATGCTAGAACCAGTCAGGGTTGGAAATGACCAAAAGAATCAGCCAGTCCCGACCCCCCTGCCATGCCCAGGGACACCTCAGACTAGAATGGATGATCTTTGAGGTCTCTTCCAACCTAAACTATTCTATGATTCTATGAAGCATATAATCAGTCAGGGTTGGAAGGGACCACAAGGATCAGCCAGCCCCAACCCCCCTGCCATGCCCAGGGACACCCTACCCTAGAGCAGGCTGCCCACAGCCTCTGCCAGCCTGGCCAAAAACACCTCCAGGGATCTGGCCCCAAACACCTCCCTGCAGGGGCAACCCATTCCAGCCTCTCACCACTCTCATGCTCAGGAACTTCCTCCTCACTTCCAGCCTCAATCTCCCCACCTCCAGCTTTGCTCCATTCCCCCCCACTCCTGGCACTCCCTGAGAGCCTAAGAATTAATGACAACTGAACCCAGCAAATCCTTTAAACTGGAAGGATGGGTTAAAACTGTTTAGCAAATCTTCAGAACCCTTTCAAAGAGTCATAAAAAACAGAACCTCTAAAGGAGGAGGTCTGCACGTCATTATAGGGTAAAGAATTTAGGCACAATTCCAGTAGAACCAAACTCAGATTTCGTGAAGCCTTAGGTTTTGGTTTTTTTTGAGGAGGGAGGAAAAAAAAAAGTCACAGCACTGTGGCTAATAAACCTCAGCAGATTTTATATATATATATACATGCACATATTTATATATACATATATATACATTCATATATATATACATATTTATATACACATATATACGCACACACACATAGAATCATAGAATGGTTTAGGTTGGAAGAGACCTCAAAGCTCAGCCAGTTCCAACCCCACTGTGCCATAGGCAGGGACACCTCCCACTGGAACAGGATGCTCAAGACCTCATCCAGCCTGGCCTTGAACACCTCCAGGGAGGGAGCAGCCACAACCTCCCTGGGCAACCTGTGCCAGTGTCTCACCACCCTCACTGTGAAGAATTTCTTCCTAACATCCCGTTCAAATCTCCCCTCCGCCAACTTGAACCCATTCCCCCTCGTCCTGTCATTACAAGACCTTGTGAACAGACATACTTATATAACACATTTAATTTCTTATGGTACTCCACTACACTTCTATTTTTTTTCCCCCCCCTGAAAATAGCACCACCACATTTGAAGATTGCTCAGAAACGTTCACATCCGTGGCTGGGAAGCTGGAAGAGAAATGGACCGTGAGGAACTGAGAAAAACTGTGGCAGGATTCTCCCTCTCACAGACGGGCAGAACACCAAGACAGAAGTAAAAGCCACCCCACTGCTGCCATGAGTCACCTGGCTCCTGGCGCTTTGTCACTCCTGCTGAGCAGCACTGAGGAAGAGGGGACAAGGACAGATGTGTGGAAATTACCTCAGTGTGGGCACCCCTGCACACGGCTCCACAGGCACCCCTGCACACGGCTCCCTGTGCGTGTGGGCACCCCTGCACACGGCTCTACAGGCACCCCTGCACACGGCTCCACAGGCACCCCTGTACACGGCTCCCTCTGCGTGTGGGCACCCCTGCACACAGCTCCACAGGCACCCCTGCACACGGCTCCACAGGCACCCCTGCACACAGCTCCCTGTGCGTGTGGGCACCCCTGCACACGGCTCCACAGGCACCCCTGCACACGGCTCCACAGGCACCCCTGTACACGGCTCCCTCTGCGTGTGGGCACCCCTGCACACAGCTCCATGGGCACCCATGCATACAGCTCCACAAGCACCCCTGCACCCACACTCAAGGCTCCATGTGCAGGCATCCACAGACACAGCTCCATCTGCACCCATGCACAGGGCTCTGTGTGTGAGCACCCATGGCACACAGCTGTGTCCACACCCTTGGCTCCATTGGCACCCATAGCACACAGCTCCATTGGCATGCACAGATCCTGAGCTGCATAGCAAACAAGCACAATGTGCTGGTTTGAGGCTAAACGGAATAATTTAATTAGAAAAAAATTAGGTTCTAGGCTGTGAAAAGCAAACACTGCTGATGTCTGCTGCACTCGTGGGTTTACCGAGAGGTACAAAAGCAAGGACACAAACATAGACAAGGCAGAGTGGCTCTGGTCTGAGTTCTGGGCTGTTGGTCTCTCTCCTTGGCTTCCAGCTGGATCTGTGCAACCCTACTAATCAATTCTGCTTCTAACCCCCCCTGGCCAATCTTCCCTGTTTACCTTGCACATAAGGCACATTCTGGGATAAGACTCGGGGGGGAGGGAAGATGGAAGGGTAGTTCGGAACCCCTCTTGGGGACTCCGATCTCTGTGAGATGCATTATGCTTCTGTATTACCTTTTTACTGTACAGAGCTGTAAGAACCTGTAATCTACTGTAAATGTCTGCTTGTATATTGGGCTGAGCTGTGACTATCAAGCTTCATTCCTTCACTTTCAGCCAGCTGAGTCTAGCCTGGCTGAATTCAAAATGTGGGGAGGGTGCTGGGTAACTCCCAAACCATCACACACAAGCACTGTGAAAGAAGAGTTCATGACAGCTTCGGTCTCTATGTGGCAAAATGTTTTGCAGTGGAGACATAAATAGACCCCTGGAACTGGTTCTACAGCTCTGGCTTGGCCACCCAACAACTGCCATCTGGTTTGTGTTCTGGAGGAGATAGTTGCATCAAATAGATGTGAGTACGCAAGCAAGTACAATGGTGCTTGAGCACAGAGCAGCTGAGCAACAACTGTGCTGGTCCTTCACCCTGCTGCAAGCTCAGCCTGGCTGCCTCTTCTGCCAGCTCTGCCTGCTCAAGGGAGGAGCTGCAAGATTCTGGGGTTTTTCTAGTCTTGCATGCTGAGGTTCTGCTCTGGATGCGGCAGATAAGCTAGTGCTGGAAATGCCTTATTTCTGAGATGAAATCCCGGGGAGCCCTTGCTTCTGCAAGATCTGATTCCAACTGAAATAATCTTCCTATCTCAAGTGTAACCTGAGTAAAACACTTTTCAGACACGACCTAGACCAAGCTGTTAGAGCACTGCACACCCACCCAGCCTCCACCCAACTGCAGCCTGCCAAAGCCCTCTGCAATCACTAGCCCTGGCCATCCATATTTGTGAAAAGCAAAGGAATTTTCTTCTCAAACAGTGAGAGCTGTACTCACCTGTGACATTTCCCAGCGTGTCTTTAGTGTGGCCAAGCAGATCCTCACCTTCCCCATCTCTGAAGCTGCCTATCTCCCCGTAATAAAGAGCAATCCCAAGCTGCATTATACGGATGAACATCGGCAGCTGCTGATCCGAGATGGAAAGTTTCAAGCTCTCAACTAAGGTGTGGATCTACAACACAAAAGAGCACAAAAGGCAATCAATACCCAAGCTGACAGAGGGAAGCTGACTCCTTCCCTCCAAGCTGTTACTGGACAGGGACTAACTGCACTGTTCACTGTGTGAACAGAACACAATCAGGACATCCCTGCAGCCAAAAGCAGCAGCAGTAGCTGTGCCTTTTACTTTGCATTTCAAGCTAGATTTTGAACATTTCACAAGTCAGCAGAATAATTAAAAAAGAAAAAAAAGAGAGAGAGATCCTGTGGATACCTACTTTAATAATAGATGGCATTTTGGAGTTGAGGTTATCATAAGTAAAATGCAGGCGAGTCCTGAAGGAGCATTTATAGAGCAGAGGCTCCTGGTAGAACTCGATTTTGCCACTAGCATTTCTCTTGTCAAGGCAAACTGTGCAGTCTGAGAAGTTGATCACTTTCCTCAGGACCAGATCAGTGGCTTGGGAAAGAAACACAGAGGTTAAAAAAAAAAAAAAAGATCAGTGATGCATTACATCTTCTTACCTAGAGGAAAACAAGGCAGGACAAGTTGTTGTGTGGATTGCTCAGACCAGCAGCACCGTTCTGCTCATGTGGCTAAAGAGAATAATTTAAGGAGTCACAGACTTTGTCAGCTGAATGCTTCAGAAGTGAGGACAATCTGCTCACATCCAATTCAGATTCTCACCCTTGCACTTTACCCTCAATCTTGTTCATAGAAGAAGAGTAATGCTTCCTGTGCCAGTGAAGGCACAGCAATACTACTGGCACCAGTGTACACTACTGGCATCAGTGAACACTACTGGCACCACCACTGGCACCACTGAACACTATTGGCATCAGGGAACACTACTGGCACCACCACTGGCACCAGTGAACACTATTGGCATCACCACTGAACACCCCTGGCACTGCCAGTGGCATCACTGAACACCACTGGCACCAGTGAACACTATTGGCATCAGGGAACACTACTGGCACCACCGAACACTACTGGCACCAGTGAACACTATTAGCATCACCACTGAACACCCCTGGCACTGCCAGTGGTATCACTGAACACTACTGGCACCACCACTGGCATCACTGAACACCATTGGCACCGCCAAACACTACTGACACCACCACTGGCATCAGTGAACTCTACTGGCACCACCACTGGTGTCAGTAAACACCACTGGCACTACCACCAGCATCATTCCCTCAAGAAGAACTGTGAATATTTTCCTCCCCAAAGTCTTCTCTGCAATCTCCCAACACAAACAAGCACTGGTTCCAGTGACCTTGACAGCAAACACTTTGTACTTCCGCTGTATGAGTTTACAGCAGCTTCAGCCAGAAGGCAGAAGTGAGCCCCAGCGGCCAGAGAGCCACTGCATTCCCCACTCTGTACCACAGATCAGCTGTGTGGCCTTAAAACACTTGCACTGTGCCCAGCTTGCACCTCTACCAATTATCAGTGAGAAGAGCTCAACTTACAGCCCAGTGATTGTGCTGGTTTGAGGTTAATTGGGATATTTTAATAAGAGAAATTAGATTATAGGTTGAAAAAGGAAAACATCAGTGATGTCTACTCTACTCAGAATCCTAGGATAAGATTATAGGGTGGGGGGAAGATAGAAGGGTGAGTGGGAACCCCTCTTGGGGACTGTAATCTCTGGGAGATGCATTGTGCTTCTCTATTACCTTTTTACTGCATCTAGCTGTAAATATCTGTAACCTGTTGTAAATGTCTGTAACCTGTTGTAAATGTCTGCTTGTATCTTGTGCTGAGCTGTACACATAAAGTTCAACCCCACCAACCCCAGCTGGCCACAACCTCCCTTCAGGTAGCTGTGGAGAGCAATGAGGTCTGCCCTGAACCTCTTCTTCTGCAGGCTGCACACCCCCAGCTCCCTCAGCCTCTCCTCACAGGTGATGTCTACTCCACTCAGAGTCCTAGGATAAGATTATAGGGTGGGGGGAAGATAGAAGGGTGAGTGGGAACCCCTCTTGGGAACTAATCTCTGGGAGATGCATTATGCTCCTTTGCCAATGGCATTCAGTGATGCCACTGGCAGTGTCAGTAGTGTTTGGTGGTGCCAATGGTGTTCAGTGATGCCACTGGCAGTGTCAGTAGTGTTTGGTGGTGCCAATGGTGTTCAGTGATGCCACTGGCGGTGCCAGGGGTGTTCAGTGGTGATGCCAATAGTGTTCACTGGTGCCAGTGGTGGTGCCAGTAGTGTTCCCTGATGCCAATAGTGTTCACTGGTGCCAGTGAGCTTCATTTATTAACTTCCAGCTGGCTGGGGTCTACTCTGAGTGATTTCAAAAAGTGTGTGGTGAGGTGGGGTGGGGGGAAACTCCCAAACTACCACAGTGGTTCTGTGAAGTGCTCCCCAAAAGAGGAAGCTCTGCACTCACCAGAGACATCCATGAAGGCTCGATCCCAGAACTCGTTGACTGTGTAGCACTCTGCAGAAGTGATGTTGACAGAGAGGACAATGTCATCCTCCACGTACTTCAAGATGAGGTTGTTGATGACGATGTTGACGTTGTTCACAACTCTCCTGATCAGACTCTGAACGTAGCCTGTGGACCAAAACCAGCCCTGAGGAGTTACAATAAGGCATGTTGCCACTCTCAGTTATTACAAAGGTTCCTACTTCCACCTTGTATATTTGTGAAAAATCAAAACTCAAAGTCTCTGCTGCCAGGCAGCCAGGGACAGAAGGAGGGGACAGAGGCTCAAGCTGTGTCAGGGCAGGTTCAGGCTGGATGTTAGGAGGAAGTTCCTGGCAGAGAGAGTGATTGGCATTGGAATGGGCTGCCCAGGGAGGTGGTGGAGTCCCCATCCCTGGAGCTGTTCAAGCCAAGCCTGGATGGGCACTGAGTGCCATGGTCTGGTTGATTGGATAGGGCTGGGTGCTAGGTTGGACTGGATGGGCTTGGAGCTCTCTTCCAATCTGGCCCATTCCATTCTATTTTCTATGAGGTAAGCAAATTGTGCAATTCACCTCCACAGCAAGACCCATGCCAGACTGTGGGAAGCAGGCTAAAGCTGGAAGAAAGATGGAGGGCACAGCATGAGCTGCATCAGCTAAGCCAACTGAAGGGCAGGCAGGAAGGAACAAGGCAGCAAGAATGGAGAGGGGCCTGGAGCACAGCCCCAAGAGCAGAGGCTGAGGGAGCTGGGGGTGTGCAGCCTGCAGAAGAGGAGGCTCAGGGCAGACCTCATTGCTGTCTACAACTACCTGAAGGAAGGTTGTAGCCAGATGGGGTTGGGCTCTGCTGCCAGGCACCCAAAAACTGAAGGAGGGGACACAGTCTTTGCTTGAACACCTCCAGGGATGGGGACTCCACCACCTCCCTGGGCAGCCCATTCCAATGCCAATCACTCTCTCTGTGAGGGACTTCCTCCTAACATCCAGCCTGAACCTCCCCCTGCACAATGTGAGGCTGTGTCCCCTTGTTCTGTTGCTGTTCTGCTTTCTCCTGAAGAAGAGAAGGCTTCTGAGAGACCTTGGAGTTGCCTTCCAATATTTGAAATGGGCCTAACAGGAAGGCTGGGGAGGGACTACTGATAAGGGCTTCTAATGACAAGATGAGGAGGAATGGGTTTGAACTGGCAGAGAGGAGATTGAAACTGGATGTTAGGAGGAAGCTCTTGACAGTGAGGGTGGTGAGACACTGGCACAGGTTGCCCAGGGAGGCTGTGGAGCACAAAGATCACATTGGGTGATTTTGTGCTCCACAGCCTCCCTGGAGGTGTTCAGGACCAGGAACACTGAAACAGGTTGCCCAGGGAGGTAGTTGAGGCCCCATCCCTGGAGATACTGCAGGTGAGGCTTGCCAAGGCTCAGAGCAAGCTGATGTGTCTGCTGAGTGCAGAGGGGTTGCACCAGATGACCTCTGGATGTCCCCTGCAACCCAAACCATTCCATGAATCTCTGAATCTGCACAAGGACATGGAACTGCTGGAAAGAGTCCAGAGGAGGGCCACGAAGATGATCAGAGGGCTGCAGCAGCTCTGCTATGAGGACAGGCTGAGAGAGTTGGGGCTTTTCAGCCTGGAGAAGAGAAGGCTGCCAGGAGACCTTGTAGTAGCCTTCCAGTATCTGAAGGGAGCCTACAGGAGGGCTGGGGAGGGACTGTTCACAAGGTCTTGTAATGACAGGACGAGGGGGAATGGGTTCAAGTTGGCGGAGGGGAGATTTAAATGGGATGTTAGGAGAAAGTTCTTCACAGTGAGGGTGATGAGGCACTGGCACAGCTTGCCTGGGGAGGTTGTGGCTGCTCTCTCCCTGGAGGTGTTCAAGGCCAGGCTGGATGAGATCTTGAGCGACCTGATCTAGTGGGAGGTGTCCCTGCCTGTGGCACAGGGGGGCTGGAACTGGATGATCTTTGAGGTCTCTTCCAACCTAAACCATTCTATGAACCTAAACACTGTGTCCAGCTGGCTGCAGTGTGAGTACTGTGTCCCTGGAACCCCAGACAGCTCCTGAAGCTCTGCCTCACCTGGAGGTAGGTCGGGGTCAGGGGAGGTGGAGTGCTGGACCCGCCGCGGTTTCACTGCTGCCTTCATGCTCTCGGTGGTGCTGCGGTTGGTGGAGCTGGAGCCACAGCTCTCGTGGTCTTCCTGCTGGAGGAAAACAGAGCAGGTGAGTCACATGGTGAGTCCAGCTCCTGCTACTGCTCCTCCATCAGCTCCACCCTGCACACGCATCCCACTGCAGAGAGCACAGCCCAGAACAGGCACAAAAACAAAGCAATATTCTTCTAAGTGTCTTAGGAGAGCAGGTTAGAGAGGAAGCAAATTCCCACAACTCCTGACCCGTGCCACATGCTCTCCTCTATATAGAGATTTAAGTTTCTTGCCCAAAACAAGCAAAGCAGACCTTGGCACTGCTGGGGCCACGCAGCAAGGCCACAGGAAGAAGAGCCTGGGGAACAAATGTGAAGAGCTGCAGTAAGAACCCCTAAAAATATTCTTAATTCCTCTAACCACCAAAAAACAAACAGCTTCTGCTCTGCTGGGTTCAGGGGGGAGACAGCTCACAGGGTTTGGGGGTGGGACAGNGATTGAATCAATGTTTATCAATAGCTGAGGGCTGGGGGTCAGGAGTAGGGGGACAGGCTCTGCTCACTGCTCCCTGCCATAGGCCAAGGAGCAATGGATGGAAGCTGCAGCACAGGAGGTTGCAGCTCAACACCAGAGGCAACTTCTTGCCTGTGTGGGTCCCAGAGCAGTGGCACAGGCTGCCCAGAGAGGTTGTGGAGTCTTCTTGTCTGGAGCCTTTGCAGCCCCTGTGTGGATGTGTTGCTGTGTGCCCTGAGCTAGATTGTCTGCTCCTGCTGTGGCAGGGGGGTTGGACTGGATGAGCTCCTTGGATCCCTTCCAGCCCCTGACATCCTGTCAGCCTGACATCCTGTGACTTTTTAGGGTGCCGAGTACTGATAAGAGTGGGAGGAATGGAACAAAGCTAGAAGTGAGTAGATTCAGACTGGATGTTAGGAAGTTCTTCACCTTGAAGAGACACTGGCACAGGTTGCCCAGGGAGGTGGTAGAAGCCTCATCCCTGGAGGTCTTTAAGGCCTGTCTGGATGTGTTGCTGTGTGACCTGAGCTAGTTTGTCTGATCCTGCTCTGGCAGGGGCATTGGACTCGATGCTGTTCTTGGGTCCCTTCCAGCCCCTGTCTGTGCACTGACACAACCACCTTCAGCCAATCTTTTCACAACCTCAGGCAAAACTTGTGCCATGTTTTAAGGTCCTACCATCATTTAAAGCCGAACTAAGATTGGTTTAAGCTTTCACCACGTTCAGAGGTAGGAACAACCACCAACACTCCAGAGTCTGGGGGAGTCTTTTGTTTGAACGGGGCAGAGAACCCTCAGACTGAGCTCATTAATGTAATCAACATAATCAGCTTTTCACATGTCCCTGAGCTACAAGTCTGGCCTGAGGGGGAAAGGCCACAACCCCTCAGAGCAAGCTGGATATAAAAACAGCCACCCCAAAGAGGTGCACCTCAAAAGATGGTGCCACAGGGCACCACAAAAACCTGAGCCCTGTGACTGAGCCCAGAACTGCCCCTACATCGAAGAAGAATTCATCCTGGCCAGCCACTTGATGAGCAGTTTGTCACCCAGGGTGTGGTAGTTCAGGAGTTATCTGCCCCCCAAACACACACTTTTGAAATCAGACTAGACTCAGCCAGCTGGAAGTTAAGGAATGAAGCTTCCTATTCACAGCTCAGCACTATATATAAGCAGATATTTACAGACATATTAGATATTTAGATATATTATAGATAGGTACAGATATATATATACAGTAAAAAGGTCATACAGAAAGCCCACAGCCCTCCCAGAGATCAGAGTCCCCAGGAGGGGTTCCAAACACCTTCCCACCTTCCCCCCACCACCCAATCTTATCCCAGGATCTGTCTTATGTGCAAAGTAAACAGGGAAGATCAACCAGAGGGGTTACAATCAGGAATTAATTACACAGATGCAGCTGGAAGGCAAGGAGAGGGAGAGGCCAACTGCCCAGAGCTCAGACCTGAGCAGCTCTGCCTTAGCTATGTTTGTGTTCTTACTTCTGTATCCTTCAGCAAACCTGTGAGTGGAGCAGACATCACCAATGTTTGCCTTTCTCAACCTACAACCTAATCTTAGCCCAGAATCTGCCTTACATGCCAGGTAAACAGGGAAGATCGGCCAGGGTGGGGTTAGAAGCAGAGAGACCAACAGCCCAGAGCTCAGACCAGAGCAGCTCTGCCTTAGCTAATTTGGGTTCTTACTTTCGTATCCTTCAGCAAACCTCTGAGTGGAGTAGTCATAGAATCAGACAGGGCGGGAAGGGAGCACAAGGATCAGCCAGTCCCAACCCCCTGCCATGCCCAGGGACACCCTACCCTAGAGCAGGCTGCCCACAGCCTCTGCCAGCCTGGCCAAAAACACCTCCAGGGAGCTGGCCCCAAACACCTCCCTGCAGGGGCAACCCATTCCAGCCTCTCACCACTCTCATGCTCAGCAACTTCCTCCTCACCTCCAGCCTCAGTCTCCCCACCTCCAGCTTCGCTCCATTCCCCCCAGTCCTGGCACTACCTGAGGGCCTCAAAAGTCCCTCCCCAGCTTTTTTGTAGCCCCCTTCAGATGCAGGAAGGCCACCAGAAGGTCCCCTGGGAGCCTCCTCTTCTGCAGCCTGCACAGCCCCAACTCTTTCAGGCTGTGCTCACAGCAGAGCTGCTGCAGCCCTCTCAGCATCCTCGGGGCCCTTCTCTGCACACCTCCAGCATCTCCACATCCCTCTTGTCCCAAGGGCTGCTCCACAACTGGACATCTTTCACTTCAAGTGGATGCTTTTTTTTGTCCTGTGTGAAACCAGCAGAATACTTTGGTCTGACAGATCTGTGCTGCTTTCAGGAATGCTGGAGGACTTCACTTGGATCAGAAACACCAAATAGAGTTTTTTTCAGAAAAAAAAATGGACATGCTCCATCAGTGTTTTCCTTTCTCAGCCTATAACCTAATTTCTCATATTAAAATATTCCAATTAGCCTCAAAGCAGCACAGAGGGGTAAGAGCCTCCATCCCTCCAGGGCAGACAATTAGCAGACAAGGTTCAGAGCAGCCTTGCAGCATGGCCACACTGCTTGTCACAGCAGCTCCTGCCTGCCAGCTTGTGAAACAAAGGTTGGATTCTTCATTTACTGGAAGGTGACAACAGTGGCCATGAGCTTATAGGAACTCCACTCCTAACTGAACATACACCCAAAAGCTTTCTGTACCTGCACACTCGTGCTCACTGTTAGCTTTAAGAGCACACTATTAATCCCTCAAGCATGTGGCTGCCTCACAAGCCCAGAAATAAAACATGTTCATTAAAGAGCTGGGAGAAGGTTCCGAGCAAATTGCCAAAACCAGCATAATTATGAAACTATTTCATGCTGGAACCAACTGGAGTCACACTCCGTGTCTAGATCACAGTGATGTCACCAGGAACAGCCAGCCAACAGGCACTACAACTCCTGTGCTCACATAAATCCACCTCACACCAGATGACAAACATTGCAAGCTTACAGTCAAAGAGATTCTGGGGCTGGGAAGGGAACGAAGGGTCTGAAAGGAAAGCCCAGGGCAGGGAAATGTCTGAACTGGAAGCCCAGGGCAGGGAAGGGTCTGAACTGGAAGCCCAGGGCAGGGAAGGGTCTGAACTGGAAGCCCAGGGCAGGTATCACGTTGGGCTGTGCTCCACAACCTCCCCGGGCAACCTGTGCCAGTGTCTCACCACCCTCACTGCGAACAACTCCTCCTAATATTCAGTTTCAACCTCTCCTCTGCCAGTTTAGATCCATTCCTTCTCGTACTGTCATTACAAGCCCTTGTCAATAGTCCCTTCCCAGCCTTCCTCTAGCCCCTTTCAGATCCTGCAAGGCCACTCCAAGGTCTCCTGGCAGCCTTCTCTTCTGCAGCCTGCACATCCCCAACTCTCTGTGCCTGTCCTCATGGCAGAGCTGCTGCAGCCCTCTCAGCTGCATCTTGGTGGCTCTCCTGAGAGCAGAAAGCTAAAAAATCCTCATGGTGCATCTGGAGAGCTGATTCAGGTTAAAGAAAACACCACTCAGGTACAGAAATATCCTTAGCAAAGCCTGGAAGAGTCACAAATGGCTACCAAGAGGTCGTGCTCAGGGAGGGTGTTACACAAACACCTTGGAGCAGGGCACAGACACTTGCACCTTCAGGCTCTTTTCCCCCTCTCAGCCAATGTGGCAGAGCAGGTAGTGGGGCTGAACTGTTTTCCTGCAGCACCATGGTGACTGCTGGAGCTATGCAAGCCAGAAGTGCCCTGCTAAAGACAGCTCTGCCAGCACAACCTACATGCAAGAGACTCAGGCATTTCCTACTGCCAGCCGCTGCAAGGCTTAAAGTGAATTAGAGCTGACAAGGCTGGAACACATCAAACCTGCAGCTGATGGTTACCTTCCAGAGCAAGGCAGAGCTCCTCTGCAGTCATTAGCCTCTTGTCCAGTTTGAAAATGCACACTTCCAGGTCCTTCAAAAGACACTGGAAAGCACAGAAATCCTGTTTAACAGTGAGGCCCCCAAAATGCCTCTGTACTTAGCCTTGTTTCCCCCAAAAAGCTTTCTCCCAGCATCACTCAGCTGTTTATGATCCCCTGATTTTCATCCAGGTTAAAGAAAACTGAATTCTTGGAGACAGGGAGGTAAAGAGCACAGGAAAATGTATAAACCCAATGGCCATTATCTTACAGCTGGAAAAGACCTTCAGGATCATCAAGCCCAACCATAACCCAGCTACCAGCACCACCAACCCACAGCCTGAAGCACCACAGCTACAGCTTCTTCAGCACCTCCAGGGATGGGGACTCCACCACTCCCCTGGGCAGCCTCTCCCAACCCCTCACCACTCTCTCACTGAAGAAGCTCTTCCTCATGTCCAACCTAAGCCTTCCCTGGCACGACGCAAACCCACTGCCTCTTGTCGCTGGCCACTTGGGAGAGGAGACCAACCCCAGCCTCACTCCAACCTCCTTTCAGGGAGCTGCACAGAGCAATGAGGTCTCCTCTCAGGCTTCTCTTCTCCAGACTAAACAACCCCAACTCCACTTCTGTGATGCTCTCCAAAGCCCTCAGCAGCCTCACTGCAGTTCTCTGAACGCCATCCCCTCAAGGTCTTTCCTGTGCTGTAGTGCCCAGAGCTGAACTCAGTGCTCAAACTGTGGCCTCAGCAGGGCTGAGTCCAGGGACACCATCACTGCCCTGCTCCTGCTGCACACTGCTGTTGATCCAGGCCAGGATGCTGTTGGCCTTCCTGGGCACACTGCTGGCTCATGCTCAGTTGGGTGTCCACCAGCACCCTCAGATCAAGCTGAACCACACAGAGTGATAAATCTTACTTCCAGCAATATTAAGTGGAAAAAGAAGCCTCACTCAGGTCGAGCAGGGCATTATGAGTGCATTTTAATTGGACACCTGAATGTGCAAGTATTGATCAGAGAGAGCTAATGACACAGGCAGCTATTACTAGGGTGGGTATTAAATGCTGCAAGACCTATAAAAGCAATTGGAAGCAGCTTCTTCCCTGTGCTGATAGGTGAGCACCTTCAAACCATGATTGGAAACCAGAGACAGCATCACAGAACCACAGAATGTCAGGAGTTGGAAGGGACCTCCAGAGATCAGCCAGACCAAACACCCTGCCAGGGCAGCAGCACCCAGGGCAGGGCACACAGGAACACATCCAGGTGGGCTTGGAAAGGCTCCAGAGAAGGAGACTCCACAGCCTCTCTGGGCAGCCTGCTCCAGGGCTCCAACACCCTCACAGGGACAAAGTTTCCTTGGACACCCCTGGGCACAGCCTGGCTGCATCCTGCCCACACTGCCCTGCACATCTTGAGCACAGCACTGAGGGCAGCCCTCAGGCTCCTCTGCTGCCAGCTCCCAGCCCCAGCTCCCTCAGCCTGGCCTCACAGGAGATGCTCACTGCCTGCACCAGCTTGGGCGTTCTAGGCTGGGCTCTCTGCAGCACTTCCCTGAGGTCCTGCTTGACCCGAGTGGCCAGAACTAGACACAATATTCCACCTGTGTCCTCAGCAGGGCAGAGCAGAGGGACAGGAGAGCCTCTCTGACCTACTTAGCACAGCCCTTCTCATCCACCCCAGGATGTCCTTGGCCTTCTTGGCCATGAGGGCACATTGCTGGCTCATGGGCACCTTCTGATCCACCCCAGGATGTCCTTGGCCTTCTTAGCTGTGAGGGCACATTGCTGGCTCATGGGCACCATTCTGCCCATCAGCACCCCCAGGTTCCTTTCCCCTGCACTGCTCCCAACAGGTCAGTCCCTAACCTCTACAGGTCCCTGGGGCTGTTCTTCCCCAGATGCACGACTCTCCCCTTGTCCTTGTACCTCACTCCATCTCTCCCTGCCCAGCTCTCCAGCCTGTCCAGGCCTGGCTGAATGGCACCACAGCCTGAGGGGGTGTCACCAGCACACTTGGTGACAGTGCCCTCTGTGCCCTCAGGCAGGTCACTGATGAGCAGTACTGGTCCCAGTATCTAGGGCTCAGGGGGCTCCCTCCACCAGGGCTGATGTGGGCTTCACTAGGTGGAGGCCAAGCAGACTGTGCACACCTCAGGTACAACGCAGGCAGAACCAAATCTCTGTGCCCAGCAGCTGAGGTGAGCACCATGAGGCATCTTTGGTAACAGCACAGAACTGGCAGGGTTGGGGATTCTTCCTTCCCCCCTCCTGGAGGAAGCAGCTGTGACTCTCAGGTACAAAGAGGCTCCACTGCCCACTTACTTTGCCCCAGCACCACCCTTCAGGCTGAGTTTGGGACAACCTCCAGCCAAGGGTGAGGAGGTAGGAGAAGGTCAGCAGCGAGGGAGGACTCAATCCAGGGAAGCTCTTGCTGAAATCCCTGCTGGGTGGATTGTTGCAGCTGTATGACAAAATGCCACCATGACTGCCTAACTGCAGCCTGTTATGAGAGATGCAATAAAAGCCTCTTATTAACTGGAGCAGAGCTAGAGCAGCTGCAGCAAGCCATGCCCTCCAGAGAGCCAGCAAACCACCTGCTGCTCCAGGGGGCTTGGGTGCAAATGCCACTGCCCCGGGGGAAATTCAAATGGCTCAGAGTTGTGCAAACTGACCTGGGGGCAACCAAAGCACTGCTTTCAAAACTGCCTTCATTAGGAGCCAGGAAGCACACTGCAAAATCCACACCAGTTTGGACAACTGGGGAACCTGCTGGGCCACACACGAGGTGAGGAAAGGGCTGTGGACAGCAGTAGCTTGGATGACCAACTTTGGGAGGAAGAGCCTCTGCAGACTTCCCAGCAGGGACCAGAAGTGCTGCAAAGCAGCAACCAGAGGCTGGGCTGCAGTGGCTGGGCTGCAGCAGGGCCAGGGAGGTGATTCTGCTCCTCTGCTGTGCTCTGCTGAGAGCCCACCTGGAGTAGTGCATCCAGTGCTGGAGCCCCTGGGACAAGAGGGATGTGGAGATGCTGGAGGTGTGCAGAGAAGGGCCCCGAGGATGCTCAGAGGGCTGCAGCAGCTCTGCTGTGAGCACAGCCTGAAAGAGTTGGGGCTGTGCAGGCTGCAGAAGAGGAGGCTCCCAGGGGACCTTCTGGTGGCCTTCCTGCATCTGAAGGGGGCTACAAAAAAGCTGGGGAGGGACTTCTGAGGCTGTGAGGGAGTGACAGGACTGACTAGGGGGAATGGAGCAAAGCTGGAGGTGGGGAGATTGAGGCTGGAGGTGAGGAGGAAGTTGCTGAGCATGAGAGTGGTGAGAGGCTGGAATGGGTTGCCCCTGCAGGGAGGTGTTTGGGGCCAGATCCCTGGAGGTGTTTTTGGCCAGGCTGGCAGAGGCTGTGGGCAGCCTGCTCTAGGGTAGGGGGTCCCTGGGCATGGCAGGGGGGTTGGGACTGGCTGATCCTTGTGCTCCCTTCCAGCCCTGATTGATATTATGATTCTATCTCTCTGAGGCACATCAGCTGGGGGTGAGTCCAGTTCTCTCCTCCTAAAGAATACCTGAGTGAGAAAGAGCACAGCAGATCCTCTGAGGGAGCACAGTGAGGAATGGGGAGCCAGACAGCTAAGCTACACAAAGCACACAGAGCAGATCCCCAGCTGAATTAGACACAGCTCAATCCTAGATAGTCCTCAAGCTGTGAGGGTCCTGCTTTGACAAGCAGCAAGACACTGCTCTGTCTTCTTCCAGACTCAGCAGCTTGGTTCATTTTTTTTCCCCCAAGACAAAAAGAGAAAGAAAGGCTAAAAACCCAACCCTGGCATTTTACTAGAAAGCAAAGATTGTTTTGCAGAAATTGCTTCCACCCAGAATGCCAAAAGCTTCAGGGAGCCTCTCTGAACTTGGGTCATGCACCCAGCAAGAGTGCCAGTCCCAGCTGTGCCCTCAACTCCACCCACAGCTCACTTGGGTTTGGCTCTGCTGAGGACAGAAATGCTTAAATCATCAGCATAGGGGTAAGAAGCTGCAGTCTGCAAGCACCACTTGTGAGGGGCAGAAAAGATGAGAGGATCTTGGCCTTCAGGGGACTGTCCTGAGGAAGGAAAGTTTGCTACACCAAATCTACAGCTGAGAGCTAGGAGGATGACTGTGGGCTGGAATATCTCTGCTCTGAAGAAAGGCTGAGAGCCATTAGGGGCTGCTCAGTCTGCAGGAGAAGGCTGAGAGGGATCTGATCAATGTCTATAAATAGCTGAGGGGTGGGGGTCAGGGTGAAGCTGTTGGTCTCTTGGTGGTGGTGCTCAGTGACAGGACAGGGAGCAATGGGTACAAGCTGGAGCCCAGCAGCTTCCACCTGGGCATGAGGAGACACTGCTGTAGGGTGAGGGTGTTAGAGCCCTGGAGCAGGCTGCCCACAGAGGCTATGGAGTCTCCTTCTCTGGAGCCTTTCCAAACCCTCTGTGTGTGTTCCTGCATGCCCTGCCCTGAGTGCTGCTGTTGGACTCACTGATCTCCAGAAGAGCCTTCCAACCCCTGCCACTCTGTGATTTCAGGTGTAAAGAACTGTTGCATGTGCATAAGCAGACACAAGAGGTGTCCACTGTCATCTCCATGCCACCCAACCCCTCTCAACCTTTCCGTGGGTACAGCCACAGCTGAGCTGTGCACAAGGCAAGCAGAGTAGACCATCCTGAAGAGAACCTGAAATGAAGTCTTATTTGTTGCACAAAATAAATCAAGTAAGATGTAATTGCCTGCTGATGACAGTCAAACTGCTCGCATATTGCACTCAGGACTCTGATCTATCCTGGCCACCAGATGCTCCCTCCCCCTGGCAGGCTGGTACAAAGAAGGCAGAGTTTACTGTGGCTTCAGCAGACTTTTCCCATGCTGCTTAAGTTATTTTCCTACAGTTTTACTGCAAAAGCTTAACATTCTTCAGGATTCAGAGAATCAGTCAGGCTTGGAAGGGAGCACAAGGATCAGGCAGTCCCAACCCCCCTGCCATGCCCAGGGACACCCTACCCTAGAGCAGGCTGCCCACAGCCTCTGCCAGCCTGGCCAAAAACACCTTCAGGACTGAACCTCCTACAGGTTCAAACCAGAGCACAACCCACAGCGATCGTGCACTGAAGTAATTCAGCAGGAGCCACTCTCTGAGTGCAGCTACTGTAAAGTGAGGAGCAAGAGGTCGAGGAGACCTTATAGCAGCCTTCCAGTATCTGAAGAGGGCCTACAGGAGGGCTGGGGAGGGACTGTTCACAAGGTCTTGTAATGACAAGACGAGGAGGAATGGGTTCAAACTGGCAGAGGGGAGATTGAAATGGATGGATGTTAGGAGGAAGTTCTTCACAGTGAGGGTGGTTAGACACTGGCACAGGTTGCCCAGGGAGGTTGTGGCTGCTCCCTCCCTGGAGGTGTTCAAGGCCAGGCTGGATGAGGTCTTGAGCGTCCTGTTCTAGTGGGAGGTGTCCCTGCCTATGGCACAGGGGAGTTGGAACTGGATGAACTTTGAGGTCCCTTCCAACCTAAACCATTCTATGGTTCTAAGAGGTGAACTAAAGGGAAAGTTTCTACCCCTGGAGGTGTTGAAGTAAAGCCTGGATGGGCACTGAGTGCCATTGGCTAGGGCTGGGTGCTAGGTTGGGCTGGATGAGCTTGGAGCTCTCTTCCAACTGGGCTGATTCCATTCTATTATTCTTAGCTCAAGAGCTGTGCCTAGTAAGTGCTAATTGAATCACCTGGTTTCAGAGCAGAGAGAGCTCTCTTTCCAGCAGGAACAAGCTGCTGGTTCAGAGCAGGCTCTGTGCTTGAAGGAATTAGGAGCATTTTGTCTTGGGGAACTTTTAAGATGTGTTTACCCCAAGGTGGCTAAGTTACAGGACTTTTCCACTACAGAATCTGTAATCGTGCCCACGCTGGGAGAGTAGGTAGGGCTTGCTGTAACGAGGAGCTAAAACACATTCCAAAGAACTGGAACCCTGCTTTAATCTATCAGCAAACGAGGAAAAACTGCTTCCTCTCCAAGGAAATCTCTTCAAGGGCATTACCTCACCTCGCTCCCCCCCGCCCCTTACGCCGCACCAAGCCAAACTCCTCACCCGGCTACATGAAACAAAGCTGGATTGTAGGGGCCAGATTCCATGTCAGCTGGACCAGGATAAATCTGGAGCTGCTCCAAAGTAAGCCAATTGAGGTATTCCAGAGCTGTGCCAGGGAAAGCTGAATCAGAACCTGACCCTAGACTCAGAGGCACGATGCCAAAGATGCTATATAAATCCTTTCACCCTCTGCCTTGGAACAAAGGCACTGACTCTGGGCACTACATTTCCTTGCTGTAAGTGGGTCAGAAAAGAAAGCAAAGTAAAAATCAGGGCAGGCACAAGGATTACTCTCGAGCTGTCTGCTTTGTGCACCTGTATCTACACAGCAGAACAGCTCCCCTGCCCCTTCCATAAACAACTTCAGCATTACTCTTTGCATTTGCCTCAGTCAATCTCCTTTCTGGAATACCAATCTGTGAGACCCTCAGTTTCAAACCTTCCATCTGCTTGCCCACAGGCAGAACTCAAATACAGAGAAATACTTCTGCTGGTTTCTACTTTCAAGTGTATCAAGAAGACATTTTTGGGGGTCAGATGACTACTTTTTCATTTTTTCCCTGATGTATTGGATGTCTACATTAATTACTTTCAGACTTTACCAACTTGATAGAAGGTAGATATTTGCATTTTAACAGGTAGCTCTGACAGACCCCAACTGGCTCAAAGCTGACAAGTGTATAATAACCTTGACAACAGCCAGAAGCTTGCCCTGAAGTGGGACTGCACAGCAATCCTACTGCAGTGGTCACTGCTCCGCTTCTGCTCCTTTCCAAAGGTCAGGAACAGGTACCACAGGAGGACCTCCCACCACCAACCCACCCAATTCAGGCACTCACAGAATGGTCTGGGTTGGAAGGGACCTTAAATCTCATCCAATTCCAACCCCCTGCCACTGGCAGGGACACCTTCCACTAGCCCAGGTTGCCCAAGGCCTCATCCAGCCTGGCCTTGAACATCTCCAGGGAGAGGTCAGCCACAACCTCCCTAGGCAGAGTCTCACCACCCTCACTGTAAAGCATTTTTTTCCCCTCATCTCCAGTCTAAATCTGCCCTCCTCAAGCTTCAATCCATTCCCTCTCATCCTGTCATTAGAAACTCTTGCAAAAAATCCCTTCCTGGAGCCTCCTTCAGGTACCACAAAGCTGCTATTAGGTCTGGAGCCATCTTTTCCTCCAGGCTGCACAACCCCAGCTCCCTCAGCCTCTCCTCACAGCAGAGGTGTTCCAAACCCTTGGTTACCTTCATGGCTCTCCTCTGGTCCTGCTCCATCAGCTCCATGTCCTTCCTGCTGGACACAGCAGTGCAGGTGAGGTCTCCCCAGTGCAGAGGAGCAGGATCCCCTCTCTGGCCATGCTGCTGCTGGCCTCCTGTGCTTCCAGTACACACTGCTGGTTCGTGCCCAGCTCCTCACCCACCACCACCCCCAAGTGCTTTTCTGCACAGCTGCTTTCCATCACCTCGTGCCCCAGCCTCTGCTGTTCATGAGGATGGTTCACACCCAGGTGCAGACCCTTAAAATTGGCACTTGGGCTCGCTGAACCTCACGAGGCTCACCTGTGGGCACCTCTGCAACTGGCCCAGGTGGGTCTGGCTAACATCCTATCCCCTCCCCTCCCCTCCCCTGCTCGGTGTCAGCTGCAGCCTTGTGCCCCCTTGCAAAACACTCAAATCTTCTCAGCAACACTGTGAGGTTCCACAGCTGAGACAAGCTGAAGCCTTGCACCCAGGACCTACTCTCAACGTGCTCTGCAGCTTCTGCAGCCACAAATCTTCACTCCCAGTATAGCCCAGTTCCAGTCCCAGCTTCTGCAGCCACAAATCTTCACTCCCAGTATAGCCCAGTTCCAGTCCCAGCTTCTGCAGCCACAAATCTTCACTCCCAGTATAGCCCAGTTCCAGTCCCAGCTTCTGCAGCCACAAATCTTCACTCCCAGTATAGCCCAGTTCCAGGGAAGCCTCACAGGCTGGTAGCTGGCTCTCCTTTTCTGAAGTGGCAGCCCACAAGCAGCAATCTCCCAACACTTCAGTTTCCAGCAGGTATTTCCCAGCAGCAAGAACAGCCCTGAGAAAAACCCTGTCAATGTATGTGGCCATTTCATGCTGAACCTGGAGATGCTGTATTCTCAGCCTAGCTTTGAAAACAGACCTGCTCTGCCCCCCTCACTCTCTGCTGTCTGCCAAGGGCATCGAGATGGCATTGCCACAGACACACACCAGGTCTTGAATAACCTCTAGATCCAGAAGAGGAGGCTTGGAAAGCAAAAAGCATTACCCAGCATTCATAAACCTCCATGCAGTCAGCCAGCTGATAACCACTCCATAAACAAATAAATAGAGGGATGAGGCTGAGCAGACCAGGATGCTTTTAGATAACACTACTAAGAAGAGCTGAGACTTTCCCACAGCTGAGGTCTTCTTCCCTGTGTGCCATCCTTGGCCTTCCCCAGATCACCCAGTAAGCTCACTCAACACACTCACCCTGAACAAACAAATCAAACAACTTCATCATCTTTGGAGGGCAGATTCTTGACAGGCTGCATGGGTGGGAAGAGGCGAAGGGGATGAGATGGAACAAGGCTAAGTACAGGGTTCTACACTTTGGCCACAACAACCCCAGGCAGTGCTACAGGCTGGGGACAGAGTGGCTGAGAGCAGGCAGGCAGAGAGGGACCTGGGGGTGCTGGCAGATAGGAGCTGAAGAGGAGGCAGCAGTGTGCCCAGGTGGGCAGCAGAGCCAATGGCATCCTGGGCTGGAGCAGGAGCAGTGTGGAGGAGACTCCACAACCTCTCTGTGCAGCCTGTGCCACTGTTCTGGGAACCACACAGGCAAAAAGTTGCCTCTTGTGTTGAGCTGCAACCTCCTGTGCTGCAGCTTCCATCCATTGCTCCTTGGCCTAGCCCAGGGAGCAGTGAGCAGAGCCTGTCCCCCCCACTCCTGACCCCCAGCCATCAGAGATTGATAAACATTGATTCAATCTCCTCTGAGTCTTCTCTTCTGCAGACTAAGCAGCCCCAGGGGGGTACTGCTATGCAATTTCTTTTCACCAGAGATATTTTCGTCTTTAAACAGCTACAATTTTGAAATAATTATTAGGTATTCCCTAACATAAACACATCTTAGGGTAATTGGAATGCCTGCAAATGTATTCTGCAAAAGAAACGTTTGGCTGAATTAAATCCCCTCTCAGTCTTGTCTTCTGCAGCCTAAGCAGCCCCAGGTCCCTCAGCCTCTCCTCCCCAGGAAGTGCTGGAGTCCCCTCAGCATCCTCACAGCCCTCCCCTGGACCCTCTCCAGCAGGTCCCTGTCCCTCTGAATCTGAGGAGCCCCAAAACTGAAGGCAGTGCTCAAGAGGAGGTCTCAGCAGAGCAGAGTAGAGGGGGAGGAGAACCTCCCTGGATGTGCTGGACACACTCTGCCTAATACACCCCCAGTTATTATCCACCTTCCAAACCTGCTCTGTAATGCCTGATAAAAGGAGCAGTGCTTAACTGTCTGTATGCTGTGCCCTGCTGTCTGCTGGCATCCCATAGCCTTCCCTGCTTCCACAATTAGTTATCCTTGGGGTAGAGGACAGCTTTCATCTTTGTATGCATCAGCACAACCCTGAAGCAGTGTGGCCTGATGGAGGGCAAAGGCTCGAAGAGAAAGCACTAATGCAGATGTCACACCTCTCCTTCAGTCCCCTCCTGTGCATCAGTTCCAAGCCCCAAAACCACAGAACTCAAGGCTGAATACAAAGATCAGGAAGGTGAAGGAAAACAGACACAGGATTGTCCTTCCCCATTTGCACAGCCTGAACTTAAAAAGCCTCTACTTTGGGCACAGAAGTGTTGTGGCACAGAAAGAGAACTTTTTAATTTCAGCTTTTTTTTGTTGTTGTTGTTGTTTGTAATAAATAAATAAGAGAAGAGTTTAATTAGAAAAGAAGTTAAAGGTCCAATAGTTAAAAAAAAAAAAGCAGCCCAGGAAGAAAAAACAGCAACAGTAGAGGTTTAGCAAGGGGATTTCAATTGTAGATGAAAGCCCTGAGATTTAATACATACAGAGAAATAATGAGAAGAATTTAATACCCTCTGAAACAGCACAAAACATCCCTGAGCAACAGGCTCATGGGAGTCAGTGACTGCCTGCCAAGAGCTGAAGGGATCCTGCAGGAAGGCTGCAGAGAGACTGTTCCTGAGGGGGTCTGAGACAGGCCAAGGGGGAATGGTTTGGAGCTGAGGCAGAGCAGGGTTAGAGTGGAGCTGAGGAAGAAGTTGCTGAGTGTGAGGGTGGTGAGAGCCTGCCCAGGGAGGCTGTGGCTGCCTCCTTGGTGGGTTCTTTCAAGGGCAGGCTGGATGAGTCCTTGAGCAGCTGAGTCTAGCTGAGAGGTGTCCCTGGTTGGTGTAGAGGTTGGAGGAGATGAGCTCTGATGTCCCTTCCACCCTGAGCCATTCTGGGATTCTGTGACCTTTGAGAACTAAACCCAACTCGACTTTATTACTAATTATGCCCTTCACTGACATGAAGTTCTCAGCAAAACAGCTCCAGTGGGAAATTAAATCCATTTCCTTCCCACATCCCACCAGAGCAACATTCTGTGTCACTCAGGTTTGTCACCCACTGACTGCAAAGACTTCCACGCTGCAACCTAGAACACGAGGATTCGTCAAGACATTTTCCTTTCACAAAACACTTTCAAGTAGTAATTTTAAGAAACAAAACTCAAGCTGTCAACTTTTTTTTTTTTTTTTTTTAAGCCACACCCTCAGAAAGCAGCAGAGAAGTGCTCTCCTTCACATTCTTGCTAGCCAAAGCTAATCCTCCGTGTGGCACAGGCCCAGCTCTGAGCCTCCTGAGCGCAGCTCAGCGCCGAAGGATTTGTCCAAACGTCAGCTGCAATTTCCAAAAATCATTTCTTGCCTCTGGATCTTAAACATCTCTAAGGAACAGCTGATTTGGGTGCTCTCTGCACCCCTGGCATCTGACCCTTTTGCTGTCTGCTCCACGACCATGCACTCAGGCTCTCTGCTCACCCCAGCAGCAGCCAGGTCAAGCGCTAGTCCCGGCTGGCACAAAGCTGCACACAGGCTGCAGATCTTGCTCTGCAGCTCTACAATCAGTTGCAACTTGCTGCTTCTAAAATCAAACCTCTCGTGGAACACTTGGCCTTCAAAAACCCTTACCTCAACACTGGAGAAGTGCTCAGCTTGTAGCTGTTGGTGTGCAGGTGTGTGGCCATGCACATCTGCACGGATTCCAACCACAGAACGCAAGTGTCTCCTGATGACACCTCAGCTCCTGCTATCACCAGGTGACCCACCTGGAGGAGGGCTGGGGGCATTGTCTACCTGGGCTTCAGTAAAGCCTTTGACACCACTAAGAAAGTCGGGGCTCTGCAGCCCTTCAGTACCTGGGGAGGTACCTGGGAGGGCTGGGGAGGGACTACTGACAAGGTCTGGTGATAAGAGGAGGAAGAGGAATGGGTTTGAACTGGCAGAGGGGAGATTGAAACCAGATGTTGGGAGGAAGTTGTTTGCAGTGAGGGTGGTGAGACACTGGCACAGGTTGCCCAGGGAGGTTGTGGCATGGTCCTGAATACAAGTGGAAGATTCTGTGCTGAAACTGAAACCCGAACAAGGCACACACAAAACCAAACCCACAAAGCCTCTCGCAAGTATCACACCTGGCTAAGAAAAGTGACCTGCCCAATGACCTCTTTTAATGAAGTCAGACACAGAACTGCACATAGCAGCTCCACTGTGTGAGAAGGAAATCTCCCCTGAGCTTGTGAAACAGCGCAGCAGACAAACCATCTCCAGCAACCACACAAAAAGCTCTTTTGAGACCCTCACACATCAGAACTCTTCCAAGTAGGCTCAAGCAAGCACTGTAACTTCTAAAGGGAAAGGAGAATTCCCCTCCAGGATCTTCACAGCACTCCCTTCACTAACAGCAACACAACTCTTGAGGAATGCTCAGTGCTCAGGGGTGCTACACACAGCTGCCTCAAGCAACCACCGCTGCTGCTTGGAAGGCAAAAGCTGCTCTTGAAATCCATTTCTCCTCTAGTCAGAGGAAAACCCCGGCAGAGCACTCTCAGCACGCTTTGACACTTGCCAGAACATAGCTACAGCTAATAAGAGACTGGAAATAGGCATAAAGAAAGACATTAACCATGTTGAGGAGCCACTCAGAGTCTAACTGGGAAGACGACTTCATGTGCCAGATGCTTCAGACTTGAAAAAGAGGGAGCTGTGGAAGCTGCTCTCATCAACCTCGCCGGGTTAAGGGGAAGCGTTCAGCACACTCCTTACCTGAGCCCCGTCCTTCAGTTTCAAGATGCATTCCATCGTATTGATGGTGATGACAACAGGTTCTGACCCCAGCTTGGTCCATGGCACGTGAATTCGAAGTTCATGAATGTGCCCACTTAAAAAAGTGAATGGAAGTTTCAGCTCCTAAGGACAAGAACAAAAGAGCGCTTAATTAGTTACTGGAGCACGTCAGAAGTCAAGACAACACCAAACCAGCACAGTTCTGGCACAAAACCTTCAGTCAAAACCTTCTTCTCCTCCCCCAAAAAATCAGCAGAATGCCACTGGGCTTGGCAACTGCTCTCTAATTGCCTGCACATTCACATTAATTAGCCTGCTCAAAGGAGACATTTGGATTACAAAAGGCAGAAGTGGCCCAGGGGAACACAAATCCTTAGGCTGACAGGCAGCATTCTGAAGGACACAGATTTGGAACCCAAGGAGCATTGAGGCAGCTACCGGATGCGGTTTGCCCTCTTGGCTGCTCAGGGCACACTGCTGGCTCCTACTGAGCCTGCTTCTTAACTGGCAACTCGGGGACACAGAAACTTGGCTGAGAGCTTCAGAATTCCCTCAGCAAAAGTGGGCAGCCTGGGGTTTAGGCACCACTGCCCCTTGGCTCTCTCCAGCTACTTAAAGGCTTTGGCTTAGTTCTACTATGAATGAGTAGCAGCTCAACAGAGAAGGTCCAGACAAACTCCTAGAAGTGGACCCAGAAAGCCTCATCTCCTGCACTGCTTCACCCTGGATTTAGCCTTGCCTTAGAGAAGTTCTGCACGAATAAAATTCGAGGACCAGTGGATTTTGCATTTAGTACTTGACTTCAGGCAGTACCAGGACTGGGGGAAATGGAGCAAAATGGAGGTGGGGAGATTGAGACTGGAGGTGAGGAGGAAGTTGTTGAGCATGAGAGTGGTGAGAGGCTGGAATGGGTTGCCCCTGCAGGGAGGTGTTTGGGGCCAGATCCCTGGAGGTGTTTGGGGCCAGGCTGGCAGAGGCTGTGGGCAGCCTGCTCTAGGGTAGGGTGTCCCTGGGCATGGCAGGGGGGTTGGGACTGCCTGATCCTCGTGGTCCCTTCCAACTCTGACTGATTCTAGGATTCAGCCTCAACCACACCACTCAGGTTGGTGCCACCTGCCAACTTGCTGAGGGTGCCTCAGCCTCACTGTCGATATCACTGATGAGCATTATTGACCAGCACTGATCCCATACAGAGCCTTGAGGCATTCAAGAGTTAAGAGCAGCTAAAGTCCAGTCATTGCTGACAAAACCTTCAGCAAGGGAAAATTCTTCCTCTAATTTTTATTCAAAGCACACCTTGAGGTGGGAGGGTAGATTTGGTAGCAAACTTTCATTAATGAAGTTTAAAACATCTGCTTCTGTCTCAAGCCAAGGCAACTCTTGACTCCAGCCTTGGCCAAGCTTACCCAAAACCATGCCCCTCCCCGTTCCAAAAAGTGTCACTTACAGACCTTCTTATAAAAACACCTTGTGAAAACAAATTAATAAGCCTCTTCAAAGTCTCCTTCCTTCATCTCGTTCACCAGGATGCTAAGGGATTGGAGCCAAAAGCCTCCCTCCTAAGAGCTCTGCCTCGGGCTTACAGTCACCACAAATAAAAATGTAATCCACACAGCCTCAGTTAAGCCACCAAAAAGCAAGCACTGGGCAGTGCAGCTCCAGATGGTGAAGCTGCACCTCATGGCCCACAGCTCTGGTGGGGAGGGGTGGAGGCAGAGTGCAGACAAACGACAGACACGAAATGCAATCTAAAAATGCAACTTCACAGGCAATGCTTTTTACCAATCCAGACAGCAAACTAAGACTAGCAAGAGAAGTAAGTTCCCTTTGCAGACTCACAGAGGTGTAAGTCCTGTCACCCATCAGTACTGCAAAGCCTATTTAGATAGGAAACCGACTTCAAAAGGCATTCCGGGACAGATCTTTGCCCACCCTATGCTGGATGCATTTAACACACCCTCGGTTTTACCTACTTAACCTCAGGGTACTGCAAGGAAACAAAGCCAGGAATCCTGGCAAAGCAAGGGGACAGAACCCAGTGCAGAGCAGGTTTGGAAGGCAGAGTTGTGCCCTCTCAAAGGAAGGTAGATACAAATGCTGTCTGACATTAATTCCACAAGCAGGTTTCCTGTAAAGCAAGGCAGAGAAATCTTTTGTCCTCGTATTCCAGCAGACAACACAAGAGAAAGCTCTGCCAAACTTAGCAGCTTGGTCATAATACAACATAACAAAGACCATTTGTGTGCCTCCTCCTTCTCTCCTGCCAGAGCAGGAGCACACAGGAACACATCCAGGTTGGTTTGGAAAGGCCCCAGAGGAGACTCCACAGCCTCTCTGGGCAGCCTGCTCCAGGGTTCTGGCACCAGAAGCATCTCCTCATGTTGAGGTGGAACCCCCTGGGTTCCAGCTCGTACCCACTGCCCCTTGTCCTATCACTGGGCACCATCACCTCCTCCATCCTGACACCCACCCCTCAGCTGGTTACAGATGTTGATCAGATCCCCTCCCAGCCTTCTCCTCCCAAGGCTAAATATTCCCTGTTTAATTCTCCTTTCAGTGCCCACACTGTCTAAATCTCCCACTAATTCTGCTGTGTTTTTCTCAGCTCCTTCACTCGGATACATCAGGGCACAGCGGTGTGGCTAAAACTTGCTCCACTGCACGTCACAGAAAGCAGCATTATCTGTCTCACACACTCAGCTCCTTCAGTTGTCACCCCAGATAAGGACAGAGGGAAACAGTTCCTCCACTAGGACCTAGCCAGTTTGTACTAACAGCAAGCTAGAAATTCTCTGTCAAGCGTTTTACTTGATCAGGTTTGTCTTTTCAAGAGACAATCCACAGCAAACAGCAGATCAGACCTGCCCCCTCAGTTTCCCTTCAGTTTCCACACAACTGGAAGGATGAAAACAATAACATAGAACACAGATTTGTTTAGCTTGCATACTGAAAAAAACATATCCTGCCCTGCTTTGGGAGGTTCTGAATCCATAACTGCATTCCACTAGTAAATATGACTGGGGAAATAATGTAGTCCACTCACACTGCAACACAGGAGACACTGAGGAAGAAACATGACCACAAATTAA
>VWZI01007905.1:1957-38335 GCA_013396835.1 Psilopogon haemacephalus
CAGTCCCACCCCCCCTGTGCCATAGGCAGGGACACCTCCCACTAGATCAGGTCACTCAAGGCCTCATCCAGCCTGGCCTTGAACACCTCCAGGGAGGGAGCAGCCACAACCTCCTGAGAGGCTGAGAAATTTGGGGCTGTGCAGCCTGCAGAACAGAAGGCTTCCAGGAGACCTTATAGTAGCCTTCCAATATCTAAAGAGGACCTACAGGAGGGCTGGGGAGAGACTATTCACAAGGTCTTGTAATGAGGGGACGAGGAGTAATGGGTTTATAATGGCAGAGGAGACATTTAAACTGGATGTTAGGAGGAAGTTGTTTGCATTGAGGGTGGTGAGACACTGGCACAGGTTGCCCAGGGAGGCTGTGGCTGCTCCCTGGCTGGACGTGTTCAAGGCCAGGTTGGATGAGGTCTGGAGCATCCTGTTCTAGTGGGAGGTGTCCCTGCCTATGGCACAGGAGGGTTGGAACTGGATGAGCTTTGAGGTCTTTTCCAATCTAAGCTTACCTGGAACTGGATCCTGACTCCTCCCTGGGGGTGGTCTGACCTGCCCCCCAGGTGTCATGTTTAGCCTTCTGCCAATTCCTGCCAAGACTACTATAAAAAGGGGGTGGACTTCCTGTGGTGAGGGCCTGGAATGGGTTGCCCAGGGAGGTGGTTGGGACCACATCCCTGGAGGTGTTTGCAGCCAGGCTGAAGCTGTGGGCAGCTTGATCTAGGGTAGGGTGTCCCTGGGCATGGCAGGGGGGTTGGAACTGGCTGATCCTTGTGGCGCCTTCCAACCCTGACTGATTCTACAGTCCTATGATTCTTTTTCTTCTGAGCTGGTTCTGGTGGTGAGGATGAGTGAAGAGAGAAACTCAATAAGCCTGCAGGCAATTGCTGCACTGGCAGAGTGCATTGCTTTTCATTCTGAACTGGCATGAAGGCCCTCCAAGTAACACAAGCTTCTCTCCTTGACAGAACTGACAGATAAATTATATAACAAGCCGCAGCTGGAGAGGGTTTTGGGGCCAATGGGGCCTGGGTGAAGTCAAAGGGGAAAGCTGATTTCACACCAGGGGTACTCTTTCACTTCACTGTTGAAAATAAAGCAGCCTCGGTCCAAAAAGCTCCTAAAGACTTCACAAAACATAGCCAAGGGTAGGAGGGAGGTGGTGTGCTGGTTTGAACTGATTGACCTCTGGGAGGGCTGTGGTGTTTCTGTATTACCTCTTCACTGTTAATTTTAAGAGTGTAACCCAAACATAGATAGTTCAGATGGTTTCAGGCCACTCTGGGCTGAGGTCTTGAGCGTCCTGATCTAGTGGGAGGTGTCCCTGCCTATGGCACAGGGGGGTTGGAATTGGATGATCTTTGAGGTCTCTTCCAACCTAAACCATTCTATGATTCTATGATTCAACAATGGTGAGAAAAAAATAGGCACCGCAGTTTGGTTTGCATCAAGGACAACGCCGATTCAGGGCACCACTGCAATTCACAGAATCATAGAATCATGAATCATAGAATTAGAAGTGGGGGGAAAAAAGGGTGAGAATTACTCCAAGTGATGATTGCAAGCATAGAGATGCTATAAAAAGTTAATCTAAGGAAGATGCTAAACTTTCTGGTGCTGCCTCGAGTGATGCAATATTTTCCTTCTCGATATCGTAACCGAGGCCATGAAAATAGCTCAGGTGGTGCCCTGGTTTGAGCTAATTGGAGGATTTGAGTGAGAAATTAGACTGCTGGCTGAGAAATGAAAATACATGGTGTCACCTCACCCAGAGCTCTACTGAGAAAGAAAAAAAATGTTTTAAGTGTTAGAACCCAAATATAGATAAGGGAGACGGTTTCAGACCTTGCTGGGCTGTGGCTGCTTTTCTTGCATCATTCCTTTTGTCTCTGCCTTTTGTAGCTGATAATTAATCATTCTACTAACTTCTTTCCTACTGCTAATCCACTCTGGCTGATCTACCTCAGCTTATCTGCAGCATCAACAGGTGGTGAGATAAGATTGGGGAAGGGGGGGAAAGGTGGTAGGGGTGGTTGGTTACCCCTCTTGGGGATTTTGGTCTCTGTGAGGGGCTGTGGTGTTTCTGTATTACCTTTTCTCTGTATATATCTGTAAATATCTGTTATACCTTGTAAATATCTGCTTGGATATTGTGCATTGCTGTAAAAATAAAGCTTAATTTATCAACTTCCAGTGTTCTGAGTCCTAGCCTGGGTTTATATCAAAAGGTGGGGGAGCAGGTAACTGCTAAACCACCACAGGTGGTCCTCTCAGTTAGGTTCCTCAACCTACAGCTGGACATGTCAGTAAAGGACAAACTCCCAAACCTTACAGTGTGTGGGCTGTGGATGTCAGATCTGTCACACCACAGAATCATAGAATCAGTCAGGGTTCGAAGGGGCCACAAGGAGCAGCCAGTTCCAACCCTCTGCCATGTCCAGGGACACCCTACCCTAGAGCAGGCTGCCCACAGCCTCTGCCAGCCTGCCCTTAAACATCTCTACGGATGAGGTTTCCACCACCTCCCTGGGCAACCCATTCCAGGCTCTCACCACTCTCATGCTGAACAACTTCTTCCTAACATCCAGTCTGAACAGACCCATTTCTAGCTTGGTTCCATTCTCCCCAGTCCTATCACTACTTGATAGCCTAAAATCTCCCTGACCTGATCAATGTGTACAAATAACTGGGTGGCAAGTGGAGGGGGACAGTATCTTTTTGGTGGTCTGCAGCAACAAGACAAGCAGCAGCAGCTACAAACTGGAACAGAGAAAGTTTCACCTCAACATGAGGAGAAACTTCTTTGCAGCAAAGGTGACAGAGCCCTGGAGCAGGCCTGGAGAAGTGAGGTTGTGGAGTCTCCTTCTCTAGAGACTTTCCAAACCCACCTGGATGCATTCCTGTGTGCACTACCCTGGGTGGGGGTTGGACTTGATGATCTCTGGAGGTCCCTTCCAACCTCTGAGGCTGTGTGATTCTGTGTGAAAAGACGAGGGAAAGCCAAGTCCATGTTTCAGCAGCACTTTGCTCTGTGCTGAGCCTCTTCCTGGTTCTCATTTACAGGAATTCCAGCAGCCAGGGCTCTTTGTTGGCACACCTGAGGCTGAGGCTGGAAAACCCAAAGACAACTTGGAGCAGACAAAAACATTCCTGCCTTTCCCAAGCAGCTGCTGGGATTTTGTTCCCACTCACAGGCACTTGGTTTGCCTTTCCTCTTGAACATTAGAGGCCACACAATCAGAAGCTTAGGTTATGCATTCCTCACACCATTCATCGACCTGTAAAATGCCACAAAAGGAGCCCACCAGCAGAAGCAGCACAAGACATCCAGAGGGACCTGGACAGGCTGCAATGGTGGGCACAAGCCAACCTCAGCAGGTTCAACAAGGCCAAGGGCAAGGTCCTGCAGCTGAGTTGAGGCAATGCCAAGCACAAATCCAGGCTGGGCAGTGACTGCCTGGAGAGCAGCCCTGAGGAGAGGGACTTGGGGGTGCTGGTGGAGGAGAAGCTCAAGATGAGGCAGCAGTGTGCACTTGCAGCCCAGAAAGCCAAACAGAGCCTGGGCTGCATCAGGAGAAGTGTGGCCAGCAGGGCCAGGGAGGTGATTCTCCCCATCTACTCCGCCCTGGTGAGATCCCACCTGGGGTACTGCATCCAGTTCTGGAGCCCCTGGGACAAGAGGGATGTGGACATGCTGAAGTGCGTCCAGAGAAGGACCATGAGGATGCTCAGAGGGCTGCAGCACCTCTGCTACGAGGACAGACTGAAAGAGTTGGGGCTGTGCAGTCTGGAGAAGAGGAGGCTCCCAGGTGACCTTCTTGTGGCCTTCCAGTATCTGAAGGGGACCTAGAGAAAAGCTGGGGAGGGACTTCATAGTCTATCCAGGTAGTGCTAGGACTAGGGGGAATGGAGCAAAGCTGGAGGTGGGGAGATTCAGATTGGATGTGAGGAGGAAGTTGTTGAGCATGAGAGTGGTGAGAGCCTGGAATGGGTTGCCCAGGGAGGTGTTTTCAGCCAGGCTGGCAGAGGCTGTGGGCAGCCTGATCTAGGGTAGGGTGTCCCTGGGCATGGCAGGGGGGTTGGAACTGGCTGATCCTTGTGGTCCCTTCCAACCCTGACTGATTCTATGATTCTATGAACTCTCCTGCCCCTACACTCCTTTAATTAAAAAATTCTCAAATGGCTTTTGAAGGATGAACTTCCAATGGCATTTCTGCAACAGGAATGGGGAAGACATTTATTAAAGGTATTAAAAGCTTTATTTACAAAATTGTAAACATAATTTAAAAAAAAAAAATCTTCTGTACATAAGATTACAAATTAAACATTTTTAACCTGCAGAAAACCATCACTTTACATAGAATAATAGAAATGATGAGGTTGGAAGGGTCCTCAAAGATCATCAAGTTTCAATCCCCTACCATAGGCAGAGACATCTCCCACTAGAACAGGTTGCTCAAGGCCTCATCCAACCTGGCCTTGAACACCTCCAGGGAGCTGGTGTGATCTTTGATCACATTGAGTGATTCTATTCTTCACAACCTCCCTGGGCAACCTCTGCCAGTGTCTCACCACCCTCACTGCAAACAACTTCCTCCTAACATCCAGTTTCAATCTCCCCTCTGACACTTTAAACCCATTACAGCAATCACATATTAGGTATTAAAGAAAGCGGTTTTCCCTGTCAGGAATAAGAAGCACTGGAAGAGGTTTGCCTTGACAAGCTGTGGGTTCACCTTCCATGGACAAAGGCGTTGAGCAACCTGGTCTGGACTTTGCTGATAAGATTGCATCCAATCTGGATGATAGAATCATAGAATGGTTTAGGTTGGAAGGGACCTCAAAGATCATCCAGTTCCAACCCCCCTGTGCCATAGGCAGGGACACCTCCCACTAGAACAGGTCGCTCAAGACCTCATCCAGCCTGGCCTTGAACACCTCCAGTCAGGGAGCAGGCACAACCTCCCTGGGCAACCTGTGCCAGTGTCTCACCACCCTCACTGCAAACAACTTCCTCCTAACATCCCATTTCAATCTCTCCTCTGCCAGTTTAAACCCATTCTTCCTCATACTGTCATAACAAGATCTTGTCAATAGTCCCTGCCCAGCCCTCCCATAGATACTGGAAGGCTACTCTAAGGTCTCCTGGTAGCCTTCTCTTCTCCAGGCTGCACAGCCCCAACTCTCTCAGCCTGTCCTCACAGCAGAGCTGCTGCAGCCCTCTCAGCATATTGGTGGCCTCCTCTGCACTGGCTCCAACACTTCCATGTCCTTCTTGTGTTGGGGGCTCCAGAGCTGCACACAGTGCTGCAGGTGTGGTCTGAGGTGAGGCAGAGCAAAGGGGCAGAATCCCCTCCCTTGCCCTGCTGCCCACAGCTGCTCTTGATGTTAGGATTGCATAAAAACTAGTCCTGGTTTTCTACAAAAGGAGGAAATCCTGACAATATGAGATGGAAACCCCTTAGGTTATCTCCCCTAAAAAGAAATAAACTAAACTTTGTTCAGAGCCTCCACAGAGTACAGAATTTCCCCTTGTGTCCCACCTTTCTTCCCTTCCTCAAGAAAAAAAAAAAAAAGGAAGCCTTAAAACTGTGCTGCTCTCCCTTGTCCAAGGGCTTCTTTTAGCAGCTACTACAAATATTTTCATCAAAGCAACCCCAAAAACAAGCGGGAAGAAGTGGATCTTATCTCCGTGTAACTTAAACAAGGGCAACTCTTCTTGGCTGTGTTGTACAATATTGCTGCTAATGAGATTGAGAAAGCTTAGACAAGGGAAAAGTCAGGGCAGAACTTGAAACTGCCACGCTTGAACAGAAAAGTTTCATCTACCACCAACCTAGTGCAAACTCATGCTCTGGTCAGCTTCAGCCTCTGGCTCAGACCATGCTTTGCTTTCCCTCTTTTGCTCTCCCCTATGTAATTAAATCATGTCTCAAGTTATTTTGTGAAGCCCTCCTGGATTCAGCATGTGAGGACACTGTGTTACCAATGACTATGGTGACAGGCTCAGCTTCAGCCTCTGGTTCAGACCATGCTTTGCCTTCCCTCTTTTGCTTTCCCCTTCCCTGTGTAATTAAATCATGACTCAAGTTATTTTGTGAAGCCCTCCTGCATTCAGCATGTGAGGACAATGTGTAACCAGTCCTATGGTGATAGGCTCAGCTTCAGCCTCTGGTTCAGACCTTGCTCTCCCTTCCTTGTGTAATTAAATCACGACTCAAGTTATTTTGTGAAGCCCTCCTGAATTCAGCATGTGAGGACAGTGTGTTACCAATGCCTATGGTGACAGGCTCACCTTCAGCCTCTGGTTCAGACCATGTCCCCTGGCTCAGACCATGCTTTGCCTTCCCTCTTTTGCACTCCCCTTCCCTGTGTAATTAAATGATGACTGTTATTTTGTGAAGCCCTCCTGAATTCAGCATGTGAGGACACTGTGTTACCAATACCTATGGTGACAGGCTCAGCTTCAGCCTCTGGCTCAGACCATGCTTTGCCTTCCCTTTTTTTCTCTCCCTTCCTTGTGTAATTAAATCATGACTCCTTTATTTTGTGAAGCCCTCCTGCATTCAGCATGTGAGGACACTGTGTTACCTATACCTATGGTGACAGGCTCAGCTTCAGCCTCTGGTTCAGACCATGCTTTGCCTTCCCTCTTTTGCTTTCCCCTTCCCTGTGTAATTAAATCATGACTCAAGTTATTTTGTGAAGCACTCCCAGATTCAGCATGTGAGGACACTCTTACCAATGCCTATGGTGACAGGCTCAGCTTCATCCTCTGGTTCAGACCATGCTCTCCCTTCCCTGGGTAATTAAATCATGACTCCTTTATTTTGTGAAGCCCTCCTGGATTCAGCATGTGAGGACACTGTTACCAATGCCTATGGTGACAGGCTCTGCTGAGCACACATTTAGCCCCCCAGAAAAGCCATTCAGCATCACAGCATAGGGCAGAGCACTGCTGCAGCACCGCTCTGTGCATCCCAGGAGATAGCTCAGCAAAGCTTTCATAGAATCAGTCAGGGTTGGAAGAGACCTCAAAGTTATCAGCCAGTTCCAACTCTTACTGCCATGTCCAGGGACACCCTACCCTAGATCAGGCTGCCCACAGCCTCTGCCAGCCTGGCTGCAAACACCTCCAGGGATGTGGCCCCAGCCATCCCCATGGGCAACCCATTCCAGGCTCTCACTACCTCATGCTAAACAACTTCCTCCTCACATCTGATCTGAACCTTCCCCACCTCCAGCTTTACTCCATTCCTCCTAGTCTTGGTACTCCCTGATAGCCTTAACACTCCCTCCCCAGCTTTTCTGTAGGCCCCCTTCAATTTCTCATAGGCAGAGATGATAACAGGTGATTGAGACAAGCAATGCAAATCATTTGCTTACAAAACCTCTTTAAACCTGAAACCAGAATTTCCAGGAAATTTGGAACACTACCTCCAATGCACTTGCAGGTACCTGAGACACTGTCACTGAATGCAGTTTGCTCTGAATTTTCTGTCTTCTCTGATTTCTAATTTCGGTGAAGTGCCCAGCAAAAGCCTCTTCCGGGAAGTGACAGGAATCCTCATTTTGAGCTCAAGATGATTTTAAAACCCAATTTTCCCTGACAGAAAGAAAGCTGCATCTGGGCCACTTCCCTGTTGCTTACAGTAAAAAAAAAAAAAATTAAATTCCAACTTTATCTCATTTAAAAATTCTTTTAATTATTACACAACAGCACTTTTGTGATTGTGTTTATCAAACTGGTTATTACACAATCTGGATTGTTCTAAATTGAGTGTTTTGTGGCTGTATGGATGTGGAGTGAATCCACAGTGGGCACTGGACTAGGTCATCTCCAGAGGTCCCTTCCAACCCCTGACTTCTGTGATACAGTTTGCAGTTTATCCCATCTCTTGAGCAAGTAGCAGGAGCAGTAAGATACTTGGCATAAAGAGCAGGCTCAGGCTTATGCATCTCTGCTCTGGGACTGGACTAGGTCATCTCCAGAGGTCACTTCCAACCCCTAACTTCTGTGATACAGTTTGCAGTTTATCCCATCTCTTGAGCAAGTAGCAGGAGCAGTAAGATACTTGGCATAAAGAGCATGCTCAGGCTTAAGAATCTCTGCTCTGCAAAGACAACTTGGGATCTTCAGCTCCAGTTTGGACTCTTCATCCTCCCCATCACATGAACCAAGCCTACCCAAAGTGAATCCTTGTGGTTTAGACCAGCTTTTTGCACTTTAGCCCACATCTATGTCATCTGCATTATACAGAATCATAAGAGTCAGTCAGGGTTGGAAGGGACCAGAAGGATCATCTAGTTCCAACCCCCCTGCCATGCCCAGGGACACCCTACCCTAGATCAGGCTGCCCACAGCTGCCACACTGCTACAAGAGCCCAGCTGCAGGACATGACACTTGGCTTTGCTGAATTTCCAAGCTATTCCCATGGGCCAGTTCCTCCAGGCTGCTGCAGTTCTCCTGAACTGCAAACCCTGCCTGGCAGCATATGGATTGCTTCCCCTCTAGTTGGGTAGAGCACACAGTACAGGATTAGACATGGCAGTGTAAACATAAAAGCTTGCTTCAAAATGACTTCAAAAGAGACACATCTGCCATCTTCATGGACAAATCAGTTCCTGGGACTGTTTCCCAGCCAACATATAATTGCAGGCAGTAAGCAGGAAGGTTGGCGAGTTAAAATGGATTTCCACATGTAAATGAGTTCCAGAACTTGCAGAGCAAAGAGGGGGCGGGGCAAGGGGGAAGGTGCATGGATGGAATAAGGTGAAATAGAGTCATTAAACTTTCCCCTCAACATCCAGTGCCTAAGTGTGTGTAGAGATAGAGTTCTCTTTCCTAATACTCACACTCCCCCTCACTGGTGAAGTCATTACACCCATAAGAATCCTAAGAGAGATCCTGAATTTGCTGACTTAGAATCATAGAATCAGTCAGGGTTGGAAGGGACCACAAGGATCAGCCAGTTGCAACCCCCCTGCCATGCCCAGGGACACCCTACTCTAGATCAGGCTGCCCACAGCCTCTGCCAGCCTGGCTGCAAACACCTCCAGGGATCTGGCCCCAAACACCTCCCTGGGCAACCCATTCCAGGCTCTCACCACTCTCATGCTCAACAACTTCCTCCTCACATCCAGTCTGGATTTCCCCACCTCCAGCTTTGCTCCATTCCTCCTACTCCTGTCACTACCTGGATAGCCTCAAAAGTCCCTCCCCAGCTTTTCTGTAGTCCCCTTCAGATCCTGGAAGGCCACAAGAAGGTCACCTGGGAGCCTCCTCTTCTCCAGACTGCACAGCCCCAACTCTTTCAGTCTGTCCTCATAGCAGAGGTGCTGCAGCCCTCTCAGCATCCTCGTGGCCCTTCTCTGGACACACTTCAGCATGTCCACATCCCTCTTGTCCCAGGGACTCCAGAACTGCATGCAGTACTCCAGGTGAGGTCTCACCAGGGTGGAGTAGAGGGGGAGTATCACCTTCCTCCACCTGCTGGCCACACTTCTCCTGCTGCAGCCCAGGCTCTGCTTGGCAAGTGCACACTGCTGGCTCATGTTGAGCTTCTCCTCCACCAGCACCCCCAAGTCCCTCTCCTCAGGGCTGCTCTCCAGCTTTGTACTTGGCATTGCCTCGACCCAGATGCAGGACTTTGCACTTGGCCTTCTTGAACCTCATCAGGTTGGTTTGTGCCACCCACTTTCAGGTTTGTGTGTGATGTCTGCAACAGGTAGAACCAATTCCCTGCTTTTAACTTCAGGCAGCTCAGATCATCATTACAAACAAGCCTACAAAAACTTACAGTTTAGATTTTGCAAACTGAGCCTAAAAACGCTTCAGAGCTCCATGCTACAAATCCAATACAGCACAATTAAAGTTACAGAGATACACTGACTGTAAATTAGCCAATTTTATTCAAATAATGTTAGATGGAACACAATTACCTTTTCTCAAAAAAAAGCTTTACATATTTGTGTGCTTTTTTAGTCAAATGGAGACTGATTTCTTTTTTTCCTCCTCCACAGAAGTATTTCAGTAGAAGCCAGAGTCTTGAGTAGCCCAGTTAGGTGCCTAAATAACAGAAAACCAAGGATCAGTAGAAAATAAATTACCATGTTATCAGTTGGTTACTGAATTTGAGGAATTATTAAATCCATTTAAAATACTGACATATGGCTAAGAACATTAACAACATTAGAGAATGATGCTCTGAGTTTAAAGCAAATGTTGGTACTGCAGAAATACATTAAGTTGTACAGCCAAAAGTTCTACAAGATTCCAAAATACCTGTTAAAAAAATCATATGGCAGCTACATTTAAAAATGAAAACAGTATCATCTATGTTTCATGTAAGTCTCCCTTAATAATAACCTAATCTACCACTGGCCAAACCATCAGAATGCCCAAATTTTAAAATATATATGGCTGAGTCCTTGGCAGACCTTAGAGTCATCCACTTGAAGCTGTTTTTCTCCAACACAAAGCTTTTCATATTGTAAACTGGTCAGAGGTAACCCAAAGTGATCTTGTTCACTTCCTTAGCTTCATTGGTTCTACTTAAGCCTCTAAATTATGTTCTCCTTTATTTCATGGAATGGGTTTGTACAACTCCTCCTTCACATTCCAGTTACAAGCATCAGGCATCCTTCTCTTAGTACTCCGTACAAACACCCACAAACCCTTTTGAGTACAACTCACTCTTAGTACTCCAAACATCCACAAACACTTTTGAGTACAACTCGCTCTTAGTACTCCATAACACCCACAAACACTGAGTACAACTCAGTACTCCATACACCCACAAACACTTCTGAGTACAACTCACTCTTAGTACTCCATAACACCCACAAACACTGAGTACAACTCAGTACTCCATACATACACCCACAAGCACTGAGTACAACTCACTCTTAGTACTCCATACAAACACCCACAAGCACCTTTGAGTACAACTCACTTAGTACTCCATACAAACCCTTTTGAGTACAACTCACTCTTAGTACTCCATACAAACACCCACAAGCACTTCTGAGCACAACTCACTCTTAGTACTCCATACATACACCCACAAACCTTTTTGAGTACAACTCACTTTTAGTGCTCCATACAAACACTCACAAACCCTTTTGAGTGCAACTCACTCTTAGTACTCCATACAAACCCTTTTGAGTACAACTCACTCTTAGTACTCCATACAAACACTCACAAACATTTTTGAGGACAACTCACTCTTAGTGCAGTGAACCAGACCATTTAAAGGGGGCAAAGATTCAAATATTGCTCACTATAAGAAAACAAACCTTTTCAATTTAATATGTACCTACTTCTGGTGCTACATCTGATGAATTAAGGGCAGATTAAGAATTATACTTAAATGTATCTCATAACAGAGGCACCAGTTCTGAAAAATGTCACTTATACCAACCTCAGATCTTCCACTCTGATTCAATTTCTTCTCAATGTTCATAGCCAGCATTTGGCTACGAAAAGACAGGCTTTTGGTCTTCTCAATCACTTGCTGATAAGGTGAGACTGCATTGTTGCCCATGACTACATGGCCCTAGAACATAGGAGAAGTACAACACATGTAAGAGTCTCTCAAAGTGCCTTTCATTTAAGGCCTGCCTTCAGAGCTTTCACAAATCATCTTACACAATTGTTTTGGTTTTTTTAATCCTTTAAGTCCACTACACTTTATGGGCAGAGAAAACAAACAAAGCAAACAAGCCTGGTGGATAACAAGTTAATGATGACACAGCAATGTGCCCTTGTGGCCAAGAAGGCCAATGGGATCCTGGGGTGTATTATTGAGTGTGTCCAGCAGATCAAGTGAGGTTCTCCTGCCCCTCTACTCTGCCCTGGTGAGACCTCATCTTGAGTATCACCTTCAGTTTTGGGCTCCCCAGTTGAAAAGGAACAGGGATCTGCTGCAGAGGGGCTATGAGGATGATTAGGGGACTGGAGCACTGCCTAATGAGAGGCTGAGTGACCCAAGACTTTTTAGTCTGGAGAAGGGAAGACTGAGAGGGGATTTAATAAATGCTTATAAATATCTGAGGGCTGGTTAGGAGGTGGGGGGACAGGCTCTGCTCATTTGCTCCCTGGGATAGGACAAGAAGCAATGGGTGTTAAGTTGCAGCACAGGAGGTTCCACCTCAACACAAGGGGGAACTTCTTGACTGTAAGGATCACAGAGCACTGGCACAGGCTGCCCAGAGAGGATGTAGAATCTCCTTCTCTGGAGACTTTCACAGTCTGTCTGGATGCGTCCCTGTGTGATCTGAGGTAGATTGTCTGGGTCCTGCTCTGGCAGAGGGGTTGGACTCTGTGATCTCCTTGGGCCCCTTCCAACACCTAACATCCTGTAATCCTGTGAAGCCACACCAACCCAAACCCAGCAAAAACCAGAAATCACTGCTCTTGAACAAGGTAAAAAGAAAAAAAATTAATGAAAAATGCAACTAATTCACTTGGATCCACCTCTAACCTTACCAGCTTTGAATCCAGTTTGGCATCTAATCGTGCATTTCGGATCAGGTTGACAATCCATCTCTCTGCTTCTTCAGGAGTCATGTTTAGTTTGTCTGCCAGCATGCTAAAAGAGAACAGAATTAAAAGGTGAACCAGCAGCCCTCTGATGTTGACAAACACGACCAGGGACTGTGCAATGCAAATTAAATCAACACATAATTTGGCAGAGTGCCAAGGCTTGCACTCCACAAATGCAGATATCTGGGAAGTATCTTTTCACTTGATGGATTGTAAAGCTTGATGTGGTGGTTCAGCAGTTACCTGCCCCCCCCACACTCGGAAATAACCCAGGCTAGGACTCAGTCAGCTGGAAGTTAAGGAATGAAGCTTTACATTTACAGCAATGCACAACATACAAGCAGCTATTTACTACGTATAACAGATATTTACAGATATATGCAGTAAAAAAAGGTAATACAGAAATACCACAGCCCTCCTAGAATTCAAAAATCCCTAAGAGGGGTTTCTAACCACCCCTACCAACTTTCCCCTTCCCCAATCTTATCTCACCATCTGTTAATGCAGCAGATAAGCAAAGGTAGATCAGCCAGGGAGGATTAGCAGCAGAAAAGAAGTTAGTGGAATTATTCAGAATCAGCTGCAGAAGGCAGGGGAAAAGGAGCCATGCAAGGAGCCAGCAACAGCCCAGAGAGGTGTGAAGCAGTCTGACATCTATATTTGGGTTATAACTCTTAAAACAATTTTTTTTTTCTTTTTCAGTATAGCTGTGAGTGGAGTAGCATTACCAGTGCTTTCCTCTCTGCTTATAGCCTAATTTCTCATTCAAATCCTCCAACTAGTTCAAACCAGTACACTTATGTACACACACTCCTGCACATCCTCACACCCCCAACTGCTCTACACTGGCCCATTTACCAGTAAGCCCTGAAAGTAAATACTCAGTTATGCTGAACTATGTCATCCTGCATTTAAATCTTGACCTATACACTATTTATCCATTCTTATTAATCCTTGCTTACAGGAATATTCTTTACAAAATAGTCAATTAAGCCATCTCACCACAACCTGAAACAGCAACCAGAGAACAATTTATTTGCTTTATTGTTACTTAAGACAGCAGTCATAGAATCATAGAATGTCAGGAGCTGGAAGGGACCTCAAAAGATCTGCTCTGGTCAGAGCAGTCAATAAAGCCCAGACTACTCAGTCCAGGGAAACGCTCCTCAGTAGCTCCTTTAGCACTAAACTGCACTCTAGACACTCAGAAACAAGAGCTGTAAGACAGCCTAGTACAGAAGCTGTAACATATATAGAATCATAGAATGGTCTAGGTTGGAAGAGACCTCAAAGATCATCCAGTTCCAACCCCCCGTCATAGGCAGGGACACCTACCACTAGATCAGGTCGCTCAAGACCTCATCCAGCCTGGCCTTGAACACCTCCAGCCAGGGAGCAGCCACAACCTCCCTGGGCAACCGGTGCCAGTGCCTCACCACCCTCACTGTGAAGAACTTCCTCCTAACATCCTGTTCAAATCTCCCCTCCACCAATTTGAACCCATTCCCCCTCGTCCTGTCATTACAAGACCTTGTGAATAGTCCCTCCCCAGCCTTCCTGTAGGCCCCCTTCAGATACTGGAAGGCTACTATAAGGTCTCCTCAAAGCCTTCTCTTCTCCAGGCTGAAATGCTATGCTTAAACTTCTTGCAGTTTCAAGGAGGCATAATGGAGTAGGACAGAAAGGGAAATTCTTAATAGAGCAAGAACTCTTATCCAGAATAATTTCTCCTGATGGTATTTCCTGCAGATTTCCAGCCAACTCCTTTAGCTTCCTGCTGTCAGTTGGCTCATACAGAACATTTGTAACGCTCATTCTTCCATCAGCTTTCAGACTAAGGTAGCAAACACAAGGTAAGGGCTACAGATGTGACTGTGCTGAGTTACACAAGAGATTATTTCCCACCATTCGACAGAATCTTGCTTAAATATATTTTTCTCCACCTAATAATCAAGTGGAAAACCACTCTAACATCAAGCAAACATATCAATTACCTCATCTACCATCTACCTCTATAGTCTTACTTATACAATCTTCTCTCCTGTATGCTGAAGTCATAGCAGCGGGGGACAAGGGAAGGGCAACTGATGTCATCTACCTGGACCTGAGTAAGGTGTTTGACTCTGTCCCACATGACATCCTGGTCACCAAACTGGAAAAACACAGATTTGATGGGTGGACAACTTGCTGGATAAGGAATTGGCTGGATGGTGGCACACAGAGAGTGGTGCTCAAGGGCACAATGTCCACCTGGAGACCGGTGCCAAGTGGCATCCCTCAGGGGTCAGTTCTGGCACCAGTGCTGGGCAACATCTTTGTCAGTGCCATGGACAAAGGAATCAGTGCAGCCTCAGCAAGTGTGCAGCTGGCACCAAGCTGTGTGGCACAGCTGACTTGCTAGAGGGCAGGGATCCATACAGAGGGAGCTGCACAGGCTGCAGAGCTCTGCCCAGGCCAACCTCAGGACATTCAACAAGGCCAAGTGTAAGGTCCTGCACCTGGGTGGGCACAATCACAAACACAATTCCAGGTGGTGAGTGGCTGGAGAGCAGTCCTGAGGAATAGGACCTGGGGGTCTGGGGTGATGAAAAGCTCAATATGCGGCTGCATTGTGCACGTGGCCTAGACAGCAACTGTGTGCTGGTCTGCAGCAAGAGAACCGTTGCCAGCAGGGCAAGGGAGGGGATTCTCCCCCTTTACTCTGCTCTCGTCAGACCCCACCTCGCGTACTGTGTGCAGTTCTGGAGCCCCCAACACAAGAAGGACATGGAACTGCTGGAACTGCTGGAGACAGTCCAGACGAGGCCACGAGGATGCTCAGAGGGCTGGAGCAGCTCTGCTATGAGGACAGGCTGAGAGAGTTGGGGCTCTGCAGCCTGGAGAAGAGAAGGCTTCCAAGAGACCTTATAGTAGCCTTCCAGTATCTGAAGGGGGCCTACAGGAGGGCTGGGGAGGGATTATTCCCAAGGTCTTGCAATGACAGGATGAGGAGGAATGGGTTTAAATTGGCAGAGGGGAGATTTAAACTGGATGTTAGAAGAAAGTTGTTTGCAGTGAGGGTGGTGAGACACTGGCACAGGTTGCTAAGGGAGGTTGTGGCTGCTCCCTCCCTAGAGGTGTCCAAGGCCAGGCTGGATGAGGCCTTAAGCGACCTGTTCTAGTGGGAAGTGTCCCTGCCTATGGCACAGGGGGGTTGGAACTGGATGATCTTTGAAGTCTCTTCCATCCTAAACCATTTTATGATTCTATCCCATCAACGCTCCGCAACTAGCAAGACAGATATCCCATATAAATTTCAGCTGACTGATTTTCATCTGAACCCTGAATATTTTACTGGCAACGTTTAGACTGTCCAGCAGTCACCCACGAGTGACCTTTCTGAAGTGCTGCAGGATGCAGTCCTCTTACCCAATGCTGATGCACTGATGGATGCGGCAGAAGGTCTCGAATATGAAGAGGCGAGCATTCTCAATGAAGTCCTCAAGGCAGGCCACCAAGAAGAAGTCGTTCACAAGCACCTGCAAAGTGCAAGGGGACAACAAACACAGAAATACTTCACTGGTAGACAGCATCAAGTAAGTCAGGTGGTGAACAGCTCATCTGAACCCCGTCCTTAACGCACTCCGAGACTCAAAGGAAAAGGTGCAATTTATCAGTAGCTGTCGTTGTTCTGCAGCGTGTTAAACTAAAGTTGGCTGCTAACATCATCACTGAGGGCTGACTCGGTCTGCTGTTGACATAGTCCTACTGAAAAGCTCTCTGACACAGAAAATTTCAGTCACAGAATCACAGGGGCTAGAAAGGGACCTCAAAAGCTCACCCAGTCCAACCCCCCTGCCAGAGGAGGATCACCTAGACTAGATGACACAGGAATGCATCTAGGTGGGTTCTGAATTATCTCCAGAGAGGGAGACTCCACAACCCCCCTGGGCAGCCTTTTCCAGTGTTCTGACACCCTCACAGGGCAAAAAAAAATCCTCCTGACATTTACATGAAACTTCCTATGCCTCAACTTCCACCCATTTCTCCTTGTCCTGTCACTGGGCATCCCTAAGCAGAGCCCGGTCCCAGCCTCCTGGCACTCACCCTGCACTTATTTATAAATATGAATGAGGTCACCTCTCAGTCTCCTCCTCTCAAAACAGCAGCAGAGCCCCAGCTCCATCAGTCTCTCCTCATAGGAGAGATGTCTGATCTCATCAGACCCCATCTGGAGTACTATGTGCCCCCAACGCAAGAAGGATCTGTTGGAGAGAGTACAGAGGAGGGCCACCTGTTCTAGTGCCTATGGCACAGGGGTTTGGAACTGGATGAGCTTTGAGGTTTTTTCCAACCTAAACCATTCTATGATTCTATGTTCTGTTCCCTTAATCATTTTGTGGCTCTGTGCTGGACTCTCTCAAGCAGTTCTGTATCACTCTCACACTGCAGGATTCTTCTCACTTCAGTCTCATCAGCATTCTCCTCGCCATGCAAAGCAACCTATTCAGCAATGCCTATGAAGTTCAGATTAGAGGACCCCAAGCCATACACAGTGAAGAAAAGGCTTCTGATTTACCCAATTAGATAGCCAGGACTAATGAGAGCAAAGCCAAACCAGAGTTCAAGTATCAGCACCAGTGTTAAGTTTTTAGAAATACTGGTACCACTGCTTTTACACCAGTCGATCCAAGTGTTAGCTACCCTTAACAATTCATAGCACAGAATCAGTCAGGGTTGGAAGGGACCACAAGGATCAGCCAGTTCCAACCTCCCTGCCATGCCCAGGCACACTCTACCCTAGATCAGGCTGCCCACAGCCTCTGCCAGCCTGGCTGCAAACACCTCCAGGGATCTGGCGCCCCAACCACCTCCCTGGACAACCCATTCCAGGCTCTCACCACTCTCATGCTCAACAACTTCCTCCTCGCATCCAGTCTGAATCTCCCCACCCCCAGCTTTGCTCCACTCACCCTAGTCCTGGCACTACCTGATAGCCTCAAATGTCCCTCCCCAGCTTTTTCTGTAGGCCCCCTTCAGGTACTGGAAGGCCATAAGAAGGTCACCTGGGAGCCTCCTCTTCTCCAGACTCAACAGCTCCAACTCTTTCAGCCTGTTCTCATAGCAGAGGTGCTGCAGCCCTCTGAGCATCCTCATGGCCCTTCTCTGGACACACTCCAGCATCTCCACATCCCTCTTGTCATAGGGGCTCCAGAACTGGATACAGTACTCCAGGTGGGGTCTCAGCGGGATGGAGCAGAGGGGGAGAATCACCTCCCTCAACCTGCTGGCCACACAGATTAACTTCTCTTTTCACAGCAATAACATTAGAGAAGCTACATATTTATTTCACATTACTCTTCTCAATTCCACTACAGCAGACAAATCCAATCTTTTCTTCAAGTGCTTTTCAAACACTAATGGAAAACCTGAAGCTCAGCCAAATGCCTGACTACCTGCTCACTTCTTGAAATGCAATTTTAAAGCTATGTTCTTACTGCTAAGATCTTTACTTACAGTTTCACACTCTCTCAGCTTCTTCTGTGCACCATCAAAATCAAAGTTAACATACAAACATTCCACAAACTCTGTGATAGGGTCTCTGTATGTGTAGGACTCCTGTGAAAGAAATCAGGAAGAGCATTAGAAATCAAGGGCATGGGATAACCTGAGCATTCCTCACACAAAATACTGGAAATGAGTTCACAAAGACATCTGAAGTAAAATCCACCGTTACAGTTTCCAGTTTCTCTTATAACAACTGAATAAATGTGATCTTTTCATCCCAGCAGGATGGGTAAATAACAAGTGCAGTTTCACCTTTAGCACTTAGTGCTGCAATCTTTAGGCTAGAAAAACACTAGAGATTAGAGCTGGTTCTGTATCAAACCTGCCAATTCCTTAAAATATGGCAGAAGAGAAACTCTTCCTGTAGTTTGATTTCAAAGACTAGTCCAACAGCAAATCCTTCATGCTTCAAACTGAATGATCACTCAATTTCCACTGACTACACAGCTAAGTCCAACAGTGCTACCTTCCATTTCCACTGACTACACAGCTAAGACCAACAGTACTACCTTCCATTTCCACTGACTACACAGCTAAGACCAACAGTGCTACCTTCCATTTCCACTGACTACACAGCTAAGACCAACAGTGCTACCTTCCATTTACAGACTACACAGCTAAGTCCAGCAGTGCTACCTTCCATTTACAGACTACACAGCTAAGTCCAACAGTGCTACCTTCCATTTGCACTGACTACACAGCTAAGTCAAACAGTGCTACCTTCCATTTACAGACTACACTGCTAAGTCCAACAATGCTACCTTCCATCTACAAAAGGCTTGACTTTATTTCAGCATTCCAGGCAGAGCTCAACTTCAACTACAAGGCATGAAAGGAGGAAAAGATTATCCCATCCTCGCATTGTCCAACATGCATTTTTACTTCACAGGGAAAAAAATCAGTCCAATGAATGTGAGCACCAAAATAAGGAGTCTTAAATCAGCCAAGATTATTAGAGGAAAATGACGAGCCTCAAAAAAGAAGGGGACAGCAAATACCAGATGTTTCAGATATTACCTGTTGAATAACCTTGACTAGATCTTTCAGCACTTGTCTACGTTTTCTAACATCCTTATTTGTTATGACTGCAGTAGTCAGGTATCTAAGGATGTGTGGGCACATGGTTTGGATGGCATTCAGATACCTAGAAAGAAAACAGAAAGCCCAGATAATGCAATTTTGCATCAAAACCCCTTCATGATGAATAGGTTATGTACCTTTTATGCAGTACAATATGACAGACCACTTAAGCAAATCTAGAAGGATGAGTTATCCTTGTTAACCTTGTAACATGCCTTTTGAGGTGGGGAGGAAGGAAGAAAGCAACAGGAAGAGAAGGCATCACCATGCTAGGGACAGAAGATTTGAGGCTAGCACTGCAAAAGTGGTGTTGGAGGCTTTTTTGTTTCATTGTTTTTTTTTCCTGTAGTTCATGCACTAAGTCCAGGTCAACACTAGCCTAAGCTGTCAGAGACACTGATTTCACAAGAAGGCTTGGCACAGGCACACACAGCCACAGGAAGTATCTTTTCATAGAATCATAGAATGGTTTAGGTTGGAAGAGACCTCAAAGCTCAGCCAGTTCCAACCCCCCTGTACCATAGGCAGGGACACCTCCCACTACATCAGGTCGCTCAAGACATCATCCAACCTGGCCTTGAACACCTCCAGGGTGGGAGCAGCCACAACCTCCCTGGGCAATCTGTTCCAGTGTCTCACCACCCTCACTGTGAAGAACTTTCTCCTGTATTTCTTGAGAAATACAAGTTAAAACGAAAAATACTTCCTCCCCCCATACATATGTGAATCACAAAAGGAGACAGGTGTGCTCTGGGGCATCCTGGCTGGGTGACTCCTGTGCTGTGCTGACATAAGTCCAGTACACATTACCAGTGTCAGACCATAAATGCAAAAAGTGTAATAGAAGAGTATTGAAAAATTTACATTACCTCCAATCAGAGTGGGAGAGTGAAGTTTGTAACTGATTTATCAGTGTTAAGCTGTTCTAGACTCCCAGATGCATGTAGGAGACCTTGTAGCAACCTTCCAGTATCTGAAGGGGGCCTACAAGAAGGCTGGGGAGGGACTGTTCACAAGGTCTTGTAATGACAGGATGAGGAGGAATGGGTTTAAACTGGCAGAGGGAGGATTTAAATGGGATGTTAGGAGAAAGTTCTTCACAGTGAGGGTGACAAGACACTGGAAGAGGTTGCCCAGGGAGGTTCTGTCTGCTCCCTCCCTGGAGTTGTTCAAGGCCAGGTTGGATGAGGTCTTGAGCGACCTGATCTAGTGGGAGGTGTCCCTGCCTATGGCACAGGGGGGTTGGAACTGGATGATGTCTAAGTTCTCTTCCAACCTACACCATTCTATGATTCTATAAGTAGTCATTCCTCCTACAAATAGCTAGTGCTTCAATTTTGATTTTTAGTCCTGTGTCAAGAACCCTTCTTAAACTGGCTTGGTAAAATCAAAAGAGAACAGTAACTTCCCCAACAGCTCTAAAACATGTGGTAGGAGTTGGTAACATAGCAAAGACAGTTATCCTACGTCCTCCAAGTGTGAAGAAATTAAAAACCCCACCTCTTCCTACTTCACTGCCCCTTCTCCTAGAAGGGAAAGAATACTGTGAAAAGCAGGTTATACACAAAACTGAAAAAGAATATTCAAGATGCCAGTATCATTAGAACTTCTAGAGAGTGGTGAGAGCCTGGAATGGTTTGCCCAGGGAGGTGGTTGGGTCCACATCCCTGGAAATCACAGAATCAGTCAGAGCTGGAAGGGACCCCAAGGATCAGCCAGTTCCACCCACCCTGCCGCGCCCAGGGACATCCTACCCTAGAGCAGGCTGCCCACAGCCTCTGCCAGCCTGGCTGCAAACACCTCCAGGGTTGTGACCCCAAACACCTCCCTGGGCAACCCATTCCAGGGTCCCACCACTCTCACACTCAACAACTTCCTCCTCACATCCAGTCTGAATCTCCCCACCTCCAGCTTTGATCCATTCCCCCTAGTCCTGGCACTACCTGAGAGCCTCAAAAGTCCCTCCCCAGCTTTTCTGTAGGCACCCTTCAGATCCTGGAAGGCCACAATAAGGTCACCTGGGAGCCTTCTCTTCTCCAGGCTGCACAGTCCCAACTCTTTCAGTCTGTCCTCACAGCAAAGGTGCTGCAGCCCTCTGAGCATCCTCGTGGCCCTTCTATGGACAGGCTTCAGCATGTCCACATCCCTCTTGTGCCAGGGGCTCCAGAACTGGATGCAGTGCTCCAGCTGGTGTCTCACCATGGTGGAGTAGAGGGGGAGAATCACCTCCCTGGCCCTGCAGCCCACACTTCTCCTGATGCAGCCCAGGCTCTGCTTGGCTTTCTGGGCTGCAAGTGCACACTGCTGCCTCATGCTGAGCTTCTCCTCCACCAGCACCCCCAAGTCCCTCTCCTCAGGGCTGCTCTCCAGCCACTCACTGCCCAGCCTGGATTTGTGCTTGGCATTGCCTTGACCAAGATGCAGGACCTTGCACTTGGCCTTGCTGAACTTCATGAGGTTGGCTTGTGCCCACCTCTGCAGCCTGTCCAGGTCCCTCTGGATGCCATCCCTGCCCTCCAGCCTGCCTGCTGCACCACACAGCTTGGGGTCAGCAGCAAACTTGCTGAGGCTGCACTCAATGCCTCTGTCCACGGCACCCACAGAGATGATGAACAAGACTGGTCCCAGGACTGATCCCTGAGGGACTCTGCTTGTCACTGGTCTCCACTTGGACATGGACCCATTGACAGCCACTCTTTGGGTGTGGCCTTCCAGCCAGTTCTTTATCCATCTGGTGCTCCACCCATCAAACCCATGTGTCACCAGCTTGGAGACGAGGATGTTGTGCCGGACAGTGTCAAAGGCTTTGCTCAGGTCCAGGTAAATGCCATCAGTTGCTGCCTTTCATCTATTAATGCTGTGACCTGTTCATGTTTAAGGCAAGGCTGGATGAGGCTGTGGGCAGCCTGATCTACAGTAGGGTGTCTCTGCCCATGGCAGGGATTTGGAACTGGATGATCCTTGTGGTCCCTTCCAACCTTGACTGATTCTATGGTTCCAGCTTTGAGTTCAAAAATGTTTGCCATGCTTGCATATTCAACACTTCCCTTCGTTTTGATTGAAAGATCTCAACAGAACTTACTGTGGTTGGTAGAGGAAAAGGTCAATGATATTGTCTCTGCCTTTTGGATGATTAAAAAACACGAACAAAGACCAGTGGATGAGCCACGTTCTTTGCTGAAGAGACTGCAGTGGAGAGCTGACAGACTGAAAGAAGCATATAAAATTGGTTTAAGTCAAAGAAAACTTGCACAGAAAGCTTGTAGGAGGAGCTGTAATTGTTCAAATATTTGTGATCTTCCACTCATTTTTTAGCTGTTATCACTCTCAGGCTGAGTTTTACCCTCCAGCTTTTCAACCTGTCACCTGTTAAAGATAAATCTGATGAAAGTTCTAACCAAGATAAATTTTCCATATTGTATTCCAAATTGTTTGATAAAATCTCTATGCTGTTGTAGCAAAAGCATATCATGGACCACCATAACTCATTACTGCCCTTTTTAATCCTGAAATTTGTTTCTCAAATTCCCTCTTCAGACATCATTTAAGGTACTACTTGGCTTCTTGGGCTTTGCATTTTGGTATCCAAAGCCTCATAAAGCTTTTTTTTTGCCACACACTCAGATAATGGAGCACCATGATCACTTACAGCCAAGAAATATGAATGTAACTACCTTCATTTAAACCAGCCAATGCAGCACAAAGATTCAGCACCTCACAACTCTCCCATTATTTTTAAAGAAAGCCTCTAACAAAGTATTTAACAAAACCCATTCCTAAACAAGCCTGCAACTGATTCATAATGAAACCTGAGCACTTAACACCCCTAACCTCTCACATTCTGACATAATCAAGGTTCTACTTACATTGTTATCGATTGTCTCCTTAAGTCTCGTGAGATCTTCCATGGCTGCATCCCAATTCTGCATCAGGATTTCAGATGCCAGTTTTCCCCACAGGGAACTCAAAGCATTTCTGTCTGTTGCTGGAACCTATTTGCAACAACAGCAAGGAAGTCACACTCTGTGTTTTGCTTAAAATTACTATTTGCTTAAAAAAAAAAAAAAAAAAAAAAAAAAAAAAGAAAGCTGTTTTCTGGCAGTTACTTTTCATTTATGGGAGATCAAATCTGCATGTCCCTCTTTTTCCAAATGAAGTATTACTTTTCAAAAAGCAACTGAGGCACAGAAGATTAAAAAAAAAAACACAAAAAAAAAAACATCAGTAAAGGTTCTGAAGTAGAAACTAGAAAATGCCTGGAATGGGTTGCCTAGTGGAGTGGCTGGGGCCACTTCCCTGGAGGTGTTTAAGGCAAGGCTGGATGAGGCTATGTCCAGAGTAGGATGTCCCTGGGCATGGCAGGGGATTGGAACTAGATGAGCCTTGTGGTCTCTTCCAACTCTGACTGATTCTATGATTGTAATTATAACAACACAAAAAGAATTGTTTCAGAGATGATCGATTTGGTTCTACAACTCTCATTTAAACTGCTTCCTATGCAGCTGACTGCTACTCTTAAATCCATCACAAAACTCAGGAGTAGGCAGCTGAGATTTCAGAGAAGCTGACAGTTCACCATTGCCACCAATTACACTCAATCCCTCTGCAAGCTTTTCACTACTGTTGATTACATCTGAGCACAAAACCAAGTGTTCATTTTGCTGTGGAAGAACGTTTTGGGAAGATATTCCTCAAAAAAATACTTTTTCCATGATACACTTACAGTAAGGAAACGTGAAGTGTTCTTAAATGCTACCACAAGACTTGCATATTTAAAGGACAGTTCTGAATTCAGTGTGGACAATAGTCAGGGATGATTATTAACAGTAACTTTCAACTTTTCTTTGGTGCACAGTAATTGTTTCCAAAAAACTCCTAAGTGATATTGTATTTTCATTCAATGGTTTACACTGGAAGGGACCTCAAAGATCATCTAGTTCCAACCCCTCATCACAGGCAGGGACACTTCCCACTAGAATAGGTCGCTCAAGGCTTCATCCAGCCCGGCCTTGAACACCTCCAAGGAGGTTGTGGAGGTATTCAGTGTGATCGAAGATCACCCTGGGTGATTCTGTGCGCCATAACCTCCCTGGGCAACCTGTGCCAGTGTCTCACCACCCTCACTGTAAAAAACTTCTTCAATAGAAGAAGGTTGTTCAAGCCCTCATCCAGCCTGGCCTTGAACACCTCCAGGGAGGGAGCAGCCACAACCTCCCTGGGCAACCTGTGCCAGTGTCTCACCACCTTCACTGGAAACAACTTCTTCACTAGAACAGGTTGCTCAAGGCCTAATCCAACCTGGCCTTCAACACCTCCAGGGAGGTTGTGGAGGTGTTCAATGTGATCAAACATCACACTGGGTGATTCTGTGCTTCACAACCTCCCTGGGCAACCTGTGCCAGTATCTCACCACTCTCACTGGAAAGAACTTCTTCCTAACATCCAGTTTAAACCTCCCCTTGGCCAGTTTTCAGGATTAATAAAACACAACTCTTTGGACTTTCATTGAAAAAGCAAACAAACCAACCACAAAACAAAACCCAAAACCAGTAAACCTCCAGAACTTACCAGAACTCTGAAGAAGTAGAGATATTCTGCAGCTCCTGAGTAGTTGCCACATTCATACTGGAATTTTGCATATCTGTAGAGTGTATCTAGGTACTCTTGCCTAAACTGGAAAGGAAGACAGAACCCCCCCAAAAAAAAAAGCTTTTCTTCATCAGGATAAAGAGGAAGCATGCCACCACAAACCAATTTATTACCTTTGAAATCTTAAGCTCCTTCAAAAGGCACTGTACACATGAAAGACAACAGGAATTTAAACTCTTAATCCATGCCACTGAATTAATGATTATAGCAACACTGGCAAAAAGGTGACATTCTGTATTAAAGGACATCTTAGTAGCAAGGATGCAGCTGACAGCTGCAGCTCCAGCTTTATTTTTGTTTGTATAAAAATGAAAAGTTCCAAGGCACTCAAACAACCCACATTAGCATTAGGAATTCTGTTCGCTACATTGACATGAGAGGTCAAAACTCTAATCCATAACTGCTTAAAGCTGTTGGGTGGGGATTTAGAACTGCATTCAAACAGGTTAAGAATCAAAAACACTTACACCATGCTTCTCAGCTAAATAGTCAAACAGCATCCGACCATCCCTATAAGAAAAAGATAAAAACCACTGTCACCATTCAAACAAACTAGGCAATGCCCTCTCTATCTGTTCAAAGCAAAAACCAGAGTGTAAATTTGAAGTGATATGCCCTTTACTTGTGCTGCAAAAGACACTGCAGACACAGAGCCAACTGCCCCCACAGTATCATTAAGAAGTGTCAAAATAACCATGGTTTTAAATAAAGAATGCCACCTGCAGCAATAACTAGAGTTAAGAGAGGCTGGGCCTCTGGGCTTTAAAGTTTGATAGCATCTTTAGCTGTCAGTATGGAAGTTCAGTTCTGACTTTGAGTTCCTCCTACTCATGTACAAATTCCACAGCAGTATCTCTAAATCAAGCAGGCTTAATTCAGCAGGAGACAGTGGGGGGAAAAAAAAAAAGTCATGGTTTGGACTCAATCTCAGAGGTCTTTCCCAGCCTCAGTGATCCTTTGAAGCAAAATAGAATTCAAGGAAATGTATCCCACTGTTGCCACTGGTTAGCCAGAACACCTCTACCACAAGGAACATCTACAGAATGAGAACTTAATATTGGTGTTTTTAAGTAACTATCTAATTCACAATCACATTCCCAAAGCAGTTTTTTTAATTCCCCATGGATAACAGAAAGACAAGGAATGTTACTCAGGTCAAAGGTCCAGTAAGCAACCTCAAAAATATCTGCCCTAAATAGGTGTCATATTAATTACCACAGGACTTCAGCTAGCCAGTTTTAATAGTGAATAATTTTTTTGTTCAGTCTCTGGATTTTGATCAGCTCTTAGAATAAAATATTACTGAACCTTTTAAATGCAATAAGAAATCTACTGAGACTCTGTTGCAATCATCTGGCAACAGGAGCTACAGTTGAAAGAAAAGTATTTTCAGTGTGGGACTTGGGCTGTATGGACTGCATTTCTACACTACAGAAAAGAGCCAATGGCTTTTTTAACTCCCCTCAATTCTTCAGTCCCTTAACCCCTTGGACATGCTTCTACACCTGTAGCTTTATATCCTTCACTTCATCTCCTCTGTGTATTCACATTTCAGTCAATCATGTCATAAAAATGACTTCAGCAAGTCATGCAACTATCATATTGGCAGAACACACACAAGATTTAACTGAAGAGGAGAGGCATCAAGCCATATGGAAAAAGTGTATTGCAGGGGGAAATTTTCCCAATTGCTCTGAAATCAACTGACAGCAAAGCTGAGAGTTTGTTCAATTAGAAATCATGGTGTGTGATTTTACAGGGACATGGCAATTGAAAAGGCAGAAGAATGAGAGTCTCATTGGGTTTCTTCTAGAGGAACATAATTCAAGGACGAAGAATTCTGATTATTCCTCTACCATTTTAAAGCCAATGTCCTCCAAAAGCTGCATGGAAAACACATGAAAACAAAATGTTTTGCCTTATTGTTGTCCTTCACACATCATCTTCTACCATTTCCCAGACTTTCACCTTTGAAACAGCTGTGATCTAATGCCCTGATAATACACAGCTCCAAATTTGATACAGGCTCCAAATCAGCAGCAGAAATTCTCAAAAGCCAAAGAACCAAGAGCTGCTTTCTACTAAATAATATTCCCTGGGCCATTCAGTCCATTAAATGGTTAACCCCAACAATCTGGGTTAGAACTTTGAATCATAGAATCAGTCAGAGTTGGAAGGGACCACAAGGATCAGCTAGGTCCAACTCCCTCTGTCATGGGCAGGGACACCCTACCCTAGATCAGGCTGCCCACAGCCTCTGCCAGCCTTGCCTTAAACACCTCCAGGGATGTGACCCCAACCACCTCCCTGGGCAACCCAGGGATTATTGACTTCTGCAAAGCCAATAACCAAAACCAGTATTTCTGAGCTGCCAAGTTTACATTATTTTTACTTCAAAAAATGTCTGGCCCAGTTAGGAAACAAAACTTGCTGCATACAAGTAATAGGACTAATATTTCATATCATTAGACAAGTTATGTTCCAAGTAATTTTTGTCCATACCTCTTGCTTCCAAACAAGGTGTTTCAAATTTGCAATAAGCACTACTGACTAACTCCTGTCGAAGGTCAAGTAACAGAATCTCTTACCCAGGAAATGCCACTACTTAAAATTGCAACAGCTAATTTTTTTTTCTAGGTCAAATTTTAGAAAAAGAGCTAAAGACCAAGCAAGAATTGAACAAGATCTTTATATACTGAACATAAGTTCTATTAGGTTTGAACAGAGTTCTGATAGTGTCAGGAAGTCAAGGCAGTTACCTAATGGCAACTGGGCCCTCCACTTCCCAAGATGTACCTGAGAAAGCTGTTGGAGTAACTCTTGGCTTTGTGTAATACCTCAAAAGTCATAAGCAAATGGAATTCCTTTTCTTAATGTAATTACTTACATGCTGAAACCAAATACTACAGTGACTTGCTTAACCTAGCAATGCTTTTTAGAGTTCAGGTTTAAACACATTCTGGTGATATCAGAACAGAGAATAGAATCTTCTTCTGAAGTGCTGGGAAGCAAACAAGATTTCATGAATTCTACTGACATCTTGTTTTGTGCACACACTGAGAAGCAATACATTGTACCTTAGCACTTCTGTTCTAAGTAAGGCAAATAAACTCTAAAAAGAATGCAGGGTGGAGAAAACATAGGCCAAAAGGCTTGATGAGGTTTCTCAGCAAGTTGGGCTAAGAAGGGAAAGTAAAAAAAAACAAGAATGAGAGACTACACTTGAAAGAATGAATAAATTCTAAATCAAGCTCTTCTCCTCGTGCTGCATCTGGGTCAAGGCAATGCCAAGCACAAATCCAGGCTGGGCAGTGAGTGGCTGGAGAGCAGCCCTGAGAAGAGAGACTTGGGGGTGCTGGTGCATGAGAAGCTCAACATGAGCCAGCAGTGTGCACTTGCAGCTCAGAAATCCAAGCAGAGCCTGGGCTGCAGCAGGAGAAGTGTGGCCAGCAGGTGGAGGGAGGTGATTCTCCCCCTCTACTCCACACGGGGGAGACCCCACCTGGAGTACTACATCCAGTTGTGGAGCCCCTGGGACAAGAGGGATGTGGACATGCTGGAGTGTGTCCAGCATAGGATCACAAGGATGATTCGAGGGCTGCAGCACCTCTGCTATGAGGAAAGACTGAAAGAGTTGGGGCTGTTCAGTTTGGAGAAGAGGAGGCTCCCAGGTGACCTTCTTGTGGCCTTCCAGGATCTGAAGGGGGCCTACAGAAAAGCTCAGGAGTGACTTTTGAGGCTCTCAGGTAGTGCCAGGACTAGGGGGAATGGAGCAAAGCTGGAGGTGGGGAGATTCAGATTGGATATGAGGAGGAAGTTGTTGAGCATGAGAGTGGTGAAAGCCTGGCTGCCCAGGAGGTGGCTGGGGCCACATACCTGGAGGTGTTTTGGGCCAGGCTGGCAGAGGCTGTGGGCAGCCTGATCTAGGGTAGGGTGTCCCTGGGCATGGCAGGGGGGTTGGAACTAAATAATCCTTGTGGTCCCTTCCAGTCCTGACTGATTCTATGATTCCTCCCTTCAGGTACCCATGTTCTTCAGGAGGGTTGTCCCCAGACAAAGATACTCCTCATCTGAAAATTTCTGAAGAGTAGAAAGCATTCAGTGCTTTGCCAAGAAAATTACACCAGCTATTTTGTAGTCTTCCCTTATCAGCAGATGCATAAAGCTTGCCAGCAATAAATCCAAGCCCAGAATTCACCTTTAAATTGCGGTCAATCTATAGCTGCTCAATAGAGGTCTTACAGAAGGTAAGGCTGAATAAGTGATCTAATTAATTTTCTAGAGTTAGCCTGACACATTTAAAACAGCAGGAGGAAGTACAGGAGTCATAAGAGAAATGGATACCATCAGGCTCAAAGCAAATTTATCCACCAGGCCTCCCTGACTAAGAAAGATAGCACTTCATCAAAGGGCTGGAGCACCACTGCTGTTAGGACAGGCTATGAGATTTGGGGCTCTGCAGCCTACAGAAGAGAAGGATTCCAGGAGACCTTAGTGTAGCCTTCCAGTATCTGAAAGGGGCTTACAGAAAGGCTGGGGAGAGACTATTGACAAGGTCTTGTAATGACAGGATGATGAGGAATGGGTTTAAACTGGCAGAGGGGAGATTTAAACGGGATGTTAGGAGGAAGTTCTTTGCAGTGAGGGTGGTGAGGCACTTCAGGAAGGTTGTGGCTGCTCCCTGCCTGGAGGTGTTCAAGGCCAGGTTGGATAAGGCCTTGAGGGACCTGTTCTAGTGGTAGGCGTCCCTGCCTATGGCTCATAGGGGTTGGGACTGGATGAGCTTTGAGGTCTCTTCCAACCTAGACCATTCTATGATTCACTATGTAGGGTTATGTGAAGGGAAATGGAAAGAGGGCAGACATTAAAAAATGGTCCCCAAATTCCCACAGAACCAATCTCAGTTAAGGTTTGACTGCACTGAATGATGGCTGTCATGTCCCAGGCTAATTTACAAGTACTAGCAACAACAAAGATGCCTTATGCACAGCAGGTTGACAACTAAAAAAAATAGTGTCTAGCAACTCAAATTACCTAACCACAACCACTGGCTAGAAATAAAAATGGCTTTGCAGTCACTACAGAGAGTGCTGCTACCTAAGAGGTACCGTCCCCAGAAATCTCCTTAGAAATTACCTAGTGGACTGCATTTGTCTTGTAGTCTCTGGGTCCTCAAACATCTTGACAATAGGTTCAGTTTCAGCCTGCAGCTGCTTCAGCTGTGCAACAACAGTAGTTCTTTTCTCCCGCAAAGCTAAACGAACACACAAACAAAAAAGGTTAAGTTCTTCCAGAAACCGACCTGAAATTTCATGGTGCTGACAGCACATGTGAACGTCTTCCCAATCCTTACTTTGCTTTTCCTCTTAGTGAAGTCACAAAACCAGTACAACCTAACACTTCATTAACTTAATAAAGTTTCTAACATTTGGTTTCTTTCCTCCTCTGTGGAGTTCTAATCAAGCCATCAAAGGGCAGGTGTAACTGCAGAGCTCTGTGTCAGACACAGTACCTTCAGGCTTCCACAGAACCAACTATTTCAGTTTGTATATTCCAAATAAACGTGGAGAAAAGTAAACGGTGCTGTGATATCAGTAAGATTATTTTTTCCTCTAAAAAAACAGGTTCTGAAAGAATACTTAACTGAAAATTGACAGGAAGAATCGAACGTAGCTCAATAATCAACTTTATTTTAAACACTATAGGCATTTGAATAGAACTTGAAATCCTTAGTGAAAACAGAATCAACAGCTTTAGTGCTATTTCACAGAGACTCAAACCTCCTCATCAAGTGCTACCAGTGCAATAAAAGGAACACAAATAAAATTCAGAAAAGCCCATAAGCTTGAACTCTGAAGAAAATACAGTAGCACTCCAACCCAGAAAAATATGGGATCAGAGAAAGTGAGACCAAATCCCAGGACAGAACAATGTGGAGGAAGTTGTGAGCCACACACCAGGGCACCCAATGCCACAGTGAGCCCATCAGACATCTATTTTGTGACTTTACCACATACATAATTGTAAAGCAAGTCCAAAGTGGGTAACACCACAACAGTGACACAGCCTAAATCTAGCAATTACTTGCCTGACAGGAAGTGTTCCAATAAGGAGAATTTATCTCCAACTTCGGATGAATCTTGAAATTATAAAAGAGGAGGGGGGACACAGATGAAAGAAAAAATTCAGGTGACTTACTAAAGACTATGACAACGTTTTCCTGGGACTTACTAAAGAGTATGACAACGTTTTCCTGGGACATTTCCTGGCTGTGTAATTTTAAGCTGAAGTCACAGAAGACAAGATGAAAGCAGCTCTAAGTTGCCCAGAGACATTTAGAGGTGTAATAGTGAAAATGAGTTGAGCTTTGAGGACTTGAAACAGTGAGGGCTTATAAAAAACAAGGGTAAAAATCTAATGAAGTTAGAGATTCCACAAATAAAACCAAACTCTCTCTATATTCAGTAAGTATTGACACAAGGATCATGTAGATCAGAAACCTCAAAGATCTTTCTACAGAAGGCTGTATCAGCAAACACCCTGAGCAAGTGACTCAACATACAAGTACTACCATTGCTAATTTCACACTGCTGAATAAAATCCACAGATCAAACAACAGCAAGTCATCATCACTTTTAGATATAAAAGGTTGTAAGCCAACTATTACTTTTAAATGAGCAGCTTACCGTGTGGAATTTCATCAGAATATAGGTTTTTGTACACGTCCATAGCAAAATCCACCATGTTCGTGTCACTAAGGAGATCCAGTTTTCCTTGGAGCAGCTCTTTTTCATTGTATATCTGAAATTGGAATTAAGAGACTTCTTTGAATACTACTAAACAGCTTCCAATTCGTATTATGCAAATATCTTCACAATTTTCAGCTTATTTATGGGTTTCTGTGTAATGAAATAATTTTAAGCATCTGAACCTCACAGCTCTGCAAGATCTTGCAGCTCTGTTATTTAGCATGCTTGCTCTACAGCCTCTCTGCATTTCCAGTCCTGGAAAGATACCAGTATCTTTCTGCTATTTGTGAATGCAGGGACTTCAATGCCTAGTTAGAAGACAAGCAATGTTTTCAGACTACTAATCTTTTAACCGAAATCTTAATGCCTATTACAATTCATGAAGGAAAAAAAAACTATGTGCAAAAACTTCCAAAGCTGACACATGTATAGACTTTTTTTTAAAATGTTGAAAATAAAATAAAAAATAATAATTAAAANGCAGATCACTTCGCCTTCTCTTCCTAGTTACCGCCGCTGATTCATGGTTGAGATCAATTAGTTAATGTTTGCAAAGTCAGTTGAAGATGAAAAAGCATCACACACTGCTAATAAAACCATAATGATCCCAGTGTTAAATATTAAACACACAGGGATGCGTACGGAAAATTCCTCCTGCTGCCAGGACAAAGGATTAGCTCCTCAAAATAAAAAAAAAAATTTAAAAAATTAAAATAAAAAAAAAAACCAACATTGGTCAGATTTTTCTTTCAATGAATAGAATACTTTCTGATGAACACATGCCAAACAGAGCACAGTCAACTTGAAGTGGATCTCAGAAGAGATACTGAAAATCAGACATAAGTTAATTGTAGGATGATTAATCCAAAATGTATTTTTAGGCCTCTAACAGAGTCTGATTTGGGTTGGGTAAATGGATGGTATTCTCTTAAACCTGCAAAACTTTTTTTTTAAAACTCCAAGCCCATAACTTATCCATAAGTTGCAAACTGCTACTGGGTCTTCACCTGGGAGTACACCTCAAAAGTTAATTTGTGTGATGGTTTTAATCATAATTCATCACACCACATTTACGAAGGTCTCAGAACCTGCAGAAGTTTAATTTGGTTCTGGACATCATGCTGCTGAAGAGTAACACTACAAAAAAACCCCGTTTGATTAACATCAGCTGATTTACAAGTGACATATCATTAGAAGTGCCCTCAAGATGAAATGCATCAAGTGAATTCCATACACCTGACATGAACACTGGTTAGGTCAAGTTGCCTCAATGCATGCACAGGTCATTGGTTCATTTCTAAAGCCTACAATACCGCTGAAAGTTTATGTAGTTTGGCATATTGTGTTCTCAGTTTTAAAACATATCAGAGAAGTACTTCCAATAGTTTAAACTGACAGAAACTTTAGCCTACTGTAACATTGCCTGCATTAGTGGGATCTTCTGGGTGGTGAATGGCTGAGAGCAGCCCTAAGGAACAGGACCTGGGGGTCTGGGGTGATGAAAAGCTCAAGAGGAGGCTGCAGTGTGAGTGCAGCCCAGACAGCAACTGTGTGCTGGGCTGCAGCAAGAGCAGCTGTGGGCAGCAGGGCAAGGGACGGGATTCTGCCCCTTTGCTCTGCTCTCCTCACACCCCACCTGCAGCACTGTCTGCAGTTCTGGAGCCCCCAACACAAGAAGGACATGGAAGTGTTTGGGCCAGGCCAGTGGAGGCCACCAAGATGCTGAGAGTGCTGCAGCAGCTCTGCTACGAGGACAAACTGAGAGAGTTGGGGCTCTGCAGCCTAGAGAAGGCTTCCAGGAGCCTTCCAGTATGTGAAATGGCCTTAAAGGAAGGCTAGGGAGGGACTATTCACAAAATCTTGTACTGACAGGATGAGGAGGAATGGGTTTAAANNNACAGGTTGCCCAGGGAGGTTGTGGCTGCTCCCTGCCTGGAGGTGTTGAAGGCCAGGTTGGATGAGTCCTTGAGTGACCTGATCTAGCTGGAGGCGTCCCTGGCTATGGCACAGGGGGGTTGAAACTGGATGATCTTTGAGGTCTCTTCCAACCTAAACCATTCTATGGTTCTACATAAATACCTGTCACACCTTTAACCTGGATATTCATGGACAATCACTCCAGAAATATTTATTTTTTTCCAGAAGCGAATGTGGACTGATCACAAGGTTTGGTAAAGACAGGACAAGGGGGAATGGGTTTAAACTGGCAGAGGGGAGATTTAAACTGGATGTTAGGAGGAAGTTCTTCAGTGAGGGTGGTGAGACAGTAGCACACAGGTTGTCCAGGGAGGTTGTGTCTGCTCCCTCCCTGGAGGTGTTCAAGGCCAGGTTGGATGAGGCCTTGAGCGTCCTGTTCTAGTGGGAGGTGTCCCTGCCTATGGCACAGGGGGGCTGGAACTGGATGAGCTTTGAGGTCTCTTCCAACCTATACCATTCTTTGATTCTTAGTAATACTATTTAAAACACATATAGAAAGGCCAGCAAGGAACAGCGCTAGATGGGACTCGTGGTCTAAACACAAATTCGTGACGGCGACGGTTTAAAGTTGGTCGACAACTCTATGCGCACTGATGCTAGCTACACGCGGCCCTGTAAAGCGATTGACAAGGGCCGCTAGGCTAAGGAGGGCAGAACACGAACCTCGGCTATGACGGTGAGGAAAGGCTTTCACTTTTCCCTTCCCCGAATAAGGAGAATGGAAGGAAACTCCACCAAACCCGCGGGAGGGGCGAGAGGAGCCCCCTCTGCCCTGCTGCCGCAAGGGAGGCGCAGCAGCCCCCGGCCTCATCGCGGCCCACGGCGCTGTTAGTCCTCCCCTGCCCTGCCGAGAGAAGCCCACACGCCGATTCCTCGTCCTCTCCTCACGCCGCGCCAGAGCCCCAAGCTCCTCCTTCATGAAGGCAGCTCCTGGCTTCCCGACCAGGCCGCGCCGCGCACGGCGGAGGCAGGCGGCCACGGCGCGCCCAGGCCCGCGAGAGACACCGGCAACCGGCGGCCCCTGTCTGCCGCTTCTCCGCTCCCCAAGCTCCAGGGCCGGCTCCCCTACCTCCGGCACGGCCACCTACCTCCTTGACGGAAAGGAACTCCAGCAGCGGGAAGACTAAGTGGCGGTCCAAGAAGTGCGCGATCTTGGTCGTCAGGTCGTACTCCGCCATCTTGGCGACGCGAAAGAAAGAGAGAGGCGGAGCCCGGCGGGGCGCCGGCAGGCAGCGGGCGGGCGGCAGCGGCTCTATGGGCTCTGCGCCTGCGTGCCCCGGACCGGCCCGGCGGAAGGCGTAGAAGCGGCGGGTGGCAGCGGCTCTACGGGCTCTGCGCCTGCGTGCCCCGGACCGGCCCGGCCGAAGGCGTAGAAGCGGCGGGTGGCAGCGGCTCTACGGGCTCTGCGCCTGCGTGTCCCGGACCGGCCCGGCCGAAGGCGTGGAAGCGGCGGGCGGCAGCGGCTCTATGAGCTCTGCGCCTGCGTGCCGCGGACCGGCCCGGCCGAAGGCGTGGAGGCTGCGGGCGGCAGCGGCTCTATGAGCCCTGTGCCTGCGTGCCCCGAACCGGCCCGGCCGAAGGCGTGGAAGCGGCGGGGGGGCGCCCCCCGCTAAANCCGCGGACCGGCCCGGCCGAAGGCGTGGAGGCTGCGGGCGGCAGCGGCTCTATGAGCCCTGTGCCTGCGTGCCCCGAACCGGCCCGGCCGAAGGCGTGGAAGCGGCGGGCGGCAGCCGCTCTATAAGCCCTGCGATTGCGCGCCCCGGACCGGCCCGACCGAAGGCAAGGAGGCGGCGGGCGGCAGCGTCTCTATGAACCCTGCGCCTGAGTGCCCCGGCCCGGTCCGGCTGAAGGCGAGGAGGCTGCGGGCAGCTGCGCACCGCTGGCCGTGTCGTGGCGGTGGGAGGTCGTGGGGCTGGGGGCCCTCGGTCCGCAGCGCCTGGCGGAGCGATGCTGCTGCGGTTTCGGCGAGGCGCTGTGGTGGTTTAGCAGTTACCTGCCCCCGCCACCCCTCCCCAGCTGTTGAAATAAACCCAGGCTAGGACTCGGAACTCTGAAAGTTCATAAATGAAGCTTTATATTTGCAGCAATGCACAATATCCAGGCAGATATTTACAACGTATAACAGATATTTACAGATATATACAGTGAAAAGGGACTTTTTAGGATCTCAGGTAAGTGACAGGAGAGGAGAAGAGGAGGCTCCCAGGTGACCTTCTTGTGGCCTTCCAGGATCTGAAGGGAGCCTACAGAAAAGCTGGGGAGAGACTTTTGAGGCTCTCAGGTAGTGACAGGAGTAGAGGGAATGAAACAATGCTGGAGGTGGGGAGATTCACATTGGATGTGAGGAAGAAGTTGTTCAGCATGAGAGTGGTGAGAGCCTGGAATGGGTTTCCCAGGGAGGTGTTTGGGGCCAGATCCCTGGAGGTGTTTGCAGCCAGGCTGGCAGAGGCTGTGGGCAGCTTGGTCTAGGGTAGGGTGTCCCTGGGTATGGCAGGGGGGTTGGAACTGGCTGATCCTTGTGGTCCCTTCCAACCCTGACTGATTCTATGACTCAATGATTTCTTTGGGTCCCTTCCAACCCCTGACATCCTGTGATCCTGTGACTGCTGTCCAGAAGCAGCTGAGAGCAGTGAATTCTTCTAGAAGTCACGTCCTTCAATTTAGGAATATTTTTGTTTTAACAAAAAAAGTGTAAAAAAAATATTTATGGAATGCGGGAATTAAAACGTTTTGTTTTCCCACATCTAAACATGGCTAAAAGACACAAATAGGATTTCTGAATTGCCAATGCCAGCATGAAAATCATTATCAAGTTACGTAAAATTTGCTCACAT
>VWZI01007907.1:0-72300 GCA_013396835.1 Psilopogon haemacephalus
ATATATACATGAAAACATGAAAAGCTTAATGAAACATTGCTCTTTCTAACCCAGTGTCAGAGACTGGAGTTCCCAAGAGCTCATTGCCATCAATGATGTGCAGAGAGTGAGGAGTGCCACCACTGCTGCAAACACGAACAGCTTCTGTCAGAAGGAAGTGCAGCTGATTAATCAACTTGATATTACCCGAACTGATTAAACAATGAGACGTCCTGGGGTTTTGCTGTCTGTCCTGATGAGTGCTCATCATAACTATTAGTACAAAACCCCAGCACGTCTCCCTTGGGAGTAAACTGCCTTCTAATGTTTTTCCTCTAAAGATTAATTCCTTTGTTATGGAACCTGCGTAATAAAGGAACTATAAACTAATCATTAGTCATTTTCAAGCAATTTGACATTTCCAGCTTTCAGTGGTGGAGTGTTTTTGGAAGAGGTCTTGTTCAGTTTTCCTTATTCACATAGGCTGGTTTACTTAGATAAATAGAAAAGGGACTGATGATATGTTTGCAGTATTATGTTCATTTCTAAAGCAGAAAAAGTGGAGATTTTTTTCTAACCGTTTTGTTGGCTTATTTGCTTCGTTATTTATTTATTTTTCTCCTGAAGTAATATTTAGAGGATTACCAGCTGTGGAAAATAAGAAATACTCCTCTTTTTTCCACCAAATGACTCAAATGGCTACCTAACCCCTAATGCAGTAAGATGTCTCTCTGAAAGAGTCCATTAAACTGGATTGTTACCTGCAAAAGGAAACAGTTTTTTTTCAAGCAAGCACTTAAACAGAAGTTAAACAGTGCATTTGGATCACATCAATATGCAATATCTAAACTCAAATAAAATTTAAAAGTCATGCTTGAAAGACTTATTCTTTATATGTCTGAAATGGATTTCTCTCATCCATCAATCTAGTTCTTAACATGGTTACTGGTGTGTTTATATGGCAATAAAACAGGTTCAGAGAGCAAAAATGAGTGATTTAACCTGGGATTCCTCTTTCATGAAGTTAAGGGAAGGCCTTGCTTTCCTGCAGGATATACCAGTGTATCCTGGTAGGTGTTACTGAGTATCAACTTTTTCTTTTTCAACAGCACCAACTTTCCTACATATTTGCTTGTGAAAAAAGATTTAATCTGACTGAGACTAAAGGTAGGAAAAGGCAATTACTTCTAACTTTTTATTCAGGTGCTTTTTTTCCCAGATTTCTAGTGATAGTGGCTTTTAAACACTTAATGGCTTTGTTAGCATAAAACAAATTTATATCAATTTTAAACCAAATGTGTAGTTTTAAGAGTGGGAAATATTTTTTCTTTAATTTGTTAAAAGTTTCAGTCCCCAGGGAAAAGAGTTTAAAGATATTCTTATGAATAAAATTCACAAGTCATAGTGACTGGATTTATCAATGATGGAGTGTTCTACCATGCACATTCTCTGGGTTTATTCTGGGTAACTTTCTTTCTCTAAGTCTACCCAATGCATACACAGGTCAGAGTAAACAAACCCCTGAAAAACTGTGAGTCCAAGCCCTTGACCACAAAGGACAAAGGAGCAGCTGTCCAGCTTCAACTCTGTGGACATAATAGCAGTCAACTGGTAACTCTCAGCACTGCACTTCCCCACAGGGGCATACAAACCCACATAAAATCTAGCAAGGTTTGTATTGTTTTGGTTTGGTTTGGGGGGTTTTGTTTGTTTTGGGGTTTTGGTTTGGTTTGGGTTTGGGTTTATTCGTTTTGGTTTGGTTTGGTTTCTCTTTCTAAAGGTGTGTGCTACCTAATTACATGATGGTGCCCACTCATATTCGTTGCTCAGAAACTGCCAGGTACTGAGGTATAACAGACAAATCTACAGTCTAGTGCTAAAGTTTACTTAGGTTCAAAATACTGCTGTTATCTTTCTAGTGTCTTTATGAGCCTTTGGCCATACCCATTTGTTATTATTTTGGGTAAACATCTAAAACAAAGTCATACATCCTGTTGGCCAGCTAAAATGGGTATCAGCTCAGTACACAGATTTTTCTAATTATTGTACTTCAGATTTTTATGCTTTTCCTCATTTTCTGTAGTTGTGTCCAAACACCTACATGTATTTATGGTGGTGAATTTCACACAATCACAAAGTTTGGCATGATGCACACACCCTACTGAAAATAATCACATATACCTGATAATATACCCATAGCTATAAGGAGTTTTCTTCACCATTCAATATAAAGCAAGAGTTTAGACCCTAGCATCAACAATATTCTTTTGGTTCACAAGTACACTGTAATCTTTTAAAATTAAAAAAAAAAAAAAAAAAAAAAAAAAAAGAAAGTGGTAAAAACTTGACTTCTTAATTTCCATTACAGTCAATGGAAGTTTTGTCCAGATAATAAAAACAACTCATTCTTTACATACTCTGCTTATGAACCCCAGTGGTCTACACTGTATTTCTGAAGTGATTCTGAAATCTAGCTAGGAAAAGTCAGGCTATCACCACAGACATTAACTGTACATGGGTCTGCTGAAAATGGTTATGAGGTCCTCAGACTAAGAAAGGCTGACAGTCTTTTGACTATAGAGATACATTTGCCAGTTGTGCACAAATCAGATGAGCTGAAGTGATTCCAATTAAGCTATCTTTTCAGTTCTTTCAAAATAAAATAAATTTATAGATACTTTTCTCCATTAGAAAATTTTTTGCTGGAGTGGAACCTTTATTTCAAACCTCTAGCTTGCAAAACAATTTCCTTTGATTGCGTCGCTAGCAATTTAGAATATGCTTTATAATGAATCTTTCAACATGTTATTTTATAATATTTATTTTATCTGTAATTGTGGTTTTTTTAAAGCTGTGAATAAGGCCTGTGAGAAATCAGCTACTACGCAAATGTCTTTAAAAGCCAGTAAAAACTGAAATACTGAGTCAGTAGATGACTCACAGTCTGCTTAAAAACATAAAGTCCAACCCTGTCCCTTCTCCACCCAGCAAAAAGTGCTGCCGTCAAGACTTCATTATTTGTTTGTTTTGTAATCAATAAAATCTATTAGCAGACAAGGTGTTGCCATTGCCAGCACATCAATAGAACTAGTTAACTTCAGATGTTGGTTTACTGGGGGTGTCAAATCTTCCACAATTGTTGGGAGGCTGGCATTAAAAGAACAGATACAATCCTAAGCCTAAATGTTAACAAAGCCTGTTGGCATCCCAGAGGAGATTAGGTTGCTGATCTTGTAAGGATCAGCTACTTACTTAGTGATGTTTACACTGACATTGATGTAGTGACATCCTGATCTAATTACATGTCAATAAACCACAGTCCTGATGCCCTGAGAAGATCAGGAGAGGATTACAAGAACTCCATTGCCAATCCTTAAAGCCTAAGGAAGCAACTTTGTGACTTCATTACCATGAATTCAGTAACTGTAAAGCTGTTGTTTTAAAAAGACCAATTCTTTTCATAATTAGGTCGCATGCCTTTAACCTCATCACCTCAAAATTTTGCATACCTGTCACTGCTTTACCACTCTGTTTAGACACCTATAGATCATTTGTGCCCTATATTCCAATTCTTCTTTGAGTCTAAGTACTCGAAAAAAAACTTTTGTTTTAAATGGATGTCATTGTTTTCCTGTGGTACCAAAGTTCCCTACTATGTCAATTCTGGCAATTTGTGTGTGTGTTTGTCTCATTAATGCTACCAGGATTAGATGGACTAGATGACCTATGCTGTAGTTTTAGAGGTATAGGGATGCCTCAGGGAAAAGTGGACTCTCATCTTCAGGGTGATAAAATGCAATTTTGCCTGAACAGCCAGGAAACCTCACCATAGCTTTGCTATAGATATGAGAAATGTTTTGGTCTGTAGAACAAACATCTTTTTGCATCACACTGTGAATGAGGCTGGTACTCACTTTTACACTTTTGACTCAGAAAAGTACAATTTAAGTAGTCCAGAACCAGTTTTGGGTTGTTTGGNTGCTTGGAAGGCTTTGTTAAACAAGATTTAACAAAGGCAAATGGATGCGAAGTTTCCCTTGTCTTTGACTTAGGAGCAACTACAATTGCTAGAGTCATTGAGTCCTACCGTTCCTAAAAGCTCAGAAGACTTTTAAAGGTTTCAGTCTTTCTGAGCACTGTGTCTGACTCACATTCAGGTGGGTTTATCTTACAGTCTTACTAAAACAGACAAACTTCTAAAGTGTTAGTGAGCTGCCAGCAGAATCCTGCAGCAAAAGAAATCCTCTCAGTACCAAGTGCTCGTCACAACCACAGACTAGGTTGTGTATCTTACCAGCATCGTTTCTTATGCCCTGTGATGGCAGGAGAGGCTGTTGGAGTTGGGGGCAAGAAATGTATCTGATCTTGCACATATTTCCAAAGATTTAGAAGAAAACATTTGTTTTAAAGGGAATGCACTGTATTGCTTCTTCTCTGCTCTGCAGGAAGGGTTGGATGAGATGACTTCCAACTTATATTGTTCTATGATATTATGTCAAGTGATGAAATCTATATAAAAAAACCCATGTTTTTTTCTGCTCCTCCAGCCTTCTCTCTTGCTTTCTCTAGTCCCTTATTTCACTATTTTATTCACCCCTCAAGTAAAATAACAGGTAGTGCTGTATAAAGCTTTCATTACGATATTCAAAGGTGCACAGCTGTTTCATATTACTAGAAAGGACACAATTTTGAAGATCAGTTGAGTAACTTACAAATCTAAGGCCCACTTTTTAAAATTACTCATGCTCTTTGAAAGTCAGTGCTGTAGTGCCCTTCCATAGGAAATAATAGCTTTCAAACAGTTTCTCCAATGCAACAAATGGAAAATAAAGGAGTTTTCTTTAATGATAAGCTTCTGAATGATGAACACACTTAGGGGAATACAGATGACATTGAAAACTGACTCTCAGGGTATTTCAGTGGTTTTGCAGACAAAAATGTTTTTTACAGAAATAGGTCCTAGTGTGACCTTAACTTGATTTGATATAAATTGGATGAGATTTAGTCTTGATAGATTTCTTCTGGCTGCATTGAATCTACACCAGAGATAAACACTGCCCAAGTTATTTCAGTGTGACTACGTGAAATAACTACTTTCTGTGAAAACTTCCATTCTGCATACCTACAGAAAGCTCTGTAATACTAACACCAGGCTCTTTATGTTTTCATCTTCAAAGCACTTTTCAAACATTAGCCAATAGGAGAAACCTTGAAATCTTTATGAACGATTGGTTGATAAAGAAACAGAAATTTCTTAGAAGAATACTTGCATTTTGTTGTATACTAAATGAGCTTTTATAAGCAATATTTTTCAACTCATGAAAGACTGCAAAAAGTGTATCTAAGTTTCATTACTGCAACACACTTCAAGGATAGAATACCTGTAGTAAAGGGTGCTGTGTATCTTCCTGACCACACAGCTGTTTGATGCTGCGGGATATTAAGCCATGCACCCCTATGTTTGCAACATGTGTAAACTTTTATTCACCTCATTTCTTACCCAAGGTACTCATCTTGCTACCCTTCTGTTAGTCAGTGTGCCTGCTTTCATCACTCTCTGAAGACTCCTGGCACTTCTGAGCATCTAAGAGAACCTAGGTTCCTAAGAGCAACATTTCCAGATCCCACTTGACTTAGGGATCCAACCTAGATGATATAGATGTCTGCTCTCCTCTGAGGGCAGCTGCTCCTTTGTTTGAAGTTAACTACCTGCTTATGAACTTTCATGAAACCCTTGTGGGAAAAGAACACTGTGCACTGGGACTAAGAGCTGTTCTAAACTCTTTGTAAAGAAATAGTAGAGTTCATGGAAAGACATTCATGTACAGTCAGAAAATATCAACATGGAAAAAGAATAATGGCATAGCAGTCAATCAATATTTAATTAATTGGCTGAACAGCAACAAACCCTATAAAATTTGTATTGAACTTCTCTGATTTAAATGGGAAAAGTGAAGATAAATATGTGTTCAATTAAAGAAGGGGCAGGGGAATGTGTGGGGGCGGAGAAAGTATTGCCTTAAGTTTAGAGTAAAATATTTGACTTACAAAGTTTTTCAGTCTCATAAAATTAGAGATCAGCAAATATCAAAATCGACTGATGATACACATACAAAAGATTTGAGAGAAAAAGGTTGTCTTTAGGAGCTGGAAGAGAAGTTCCAAAAATGTCTCATACACTCCAGCATACACAATTTTTAGCTCTGTATGACCATACAAATCTTGTTCAATAACACAGAGTTCTGTAATACACCTTATGATACCTTAGTGGAGAGCTGGTAGCGTAAGACCTTATTTTTCTAATTTCTTCCCATCTTCATCACACAGAACTTCTGCAGCTAACATTTACCTTTTAGCAGTTTTCCCATAAGGAAAGGGAGCTACTTTACCAATCTACCTTTTCCCCAGACACACAGAGAAAAGTTGCAATAGATGTGTCTTATTATCATTATCAAATTAGCTTCACCCTCCCCCACAGCTGAGAATTTGCAACAAATACATGACACAGAACTTCAATGGGAAAAGAGTGTAATGGTGACAGAGACTATATAAAAAAAGGAACTTCATTTAAAAGGCTAATACACTGCATTAAGCTCAGAAGCTGAACCCTGATCTAAATTCTGGGCTCAATATATCCATTTGTCTAATTTTCTTGCTTCTGAAATTAAGCATTATATAAATGTGTCATAGTGCTGCAGTTGTTCATCTCTTAAGAAATGAAAAGCACTGAGCCTCATTCTGCATACTTAAAGAAAAATAAATTGCAACTGAGAGATACAGGGCTGACTGAAATTGGATTCAGTGTTTATGTAAAGTGGGCCTCCTTTTACTGTGATATGAGCAGCACTAGCATACAGCCTATGTGATCTCTATCTTCTTCAGTACACAAGATGAGGAAAACATAACATTTGCTTAGTTCATTTTTTGGTGGTGTAAACTTAGTTTGCTCTGGAAGATTATACATCTTGGTAGGGGCTTTCTCCATTGCATATTTTGGGATATTACTAGAAACTACTGTCCAAATGAAAAAGTACTTTTTTTGCTGTAACTTCGCATAACTACGAAGCCCACTCTAACCATAGTCATTGCTATCACAGAAAGAGTTTGTCAGTTCTTAGGCACACAATTTTACAGGGTCTTCTATAAAGCAGGAAAGCTTTACAATATTTGGGAAAAAACACCACAAATTTCTATTTGTATTGTCAAGATTTACCACACTTAACTACTAAATCTCTTTCCATCCATACAAGTAATAGTTCTTATTAGCCAAGTCCTTCAAGGCCATGAGATGAGCTATGTGGTGAGGATGTTCAGGAATCAAAAAGACTCACAATCAACATAAGCCTCAAAGTAGCTCTTTCACTGATGTTGTTGGAGTATTTAGGGTTGCAGGGAGAGTGACAAATTGGACCCATAAGGTAGAAACTGCTGTCTGCATCTGTTATGAATTATGCAAAAATAATAATGAATCCTATTTTTTTATATTCAGGCAAAGATTGGTAATAACTATGAAAACTGCTTATTAACATTAAATCTCACCAGAAAAACTTACTTACAATGTCTGAAATGCATGGTTTGGATACTTATACACACAGGGAACAGGCAGGACTAGAACACTTTAAGAAATAACTATCAAATGCAAACATTAAAACTGGAAAGAGGTTCTTAGTTTCAGTTATACCTCTTGCCCAGGAGAGGACTTGAGAGAATCCTTTCTGCTACTAAGGCAGAAAGGCACAATAGAATCTAGTTACCAAATTTGTTTGAGAGGCTTTGAATATTTACTCACAAAATAGTATCAGACAGTGCTCAAAACTCAAAGGGAATTCTGTGGGTGTCTTGAAAGTTGTTGCAGGCAAAGCAGAACAGACAAAACAAAAGTAAAAGCAAAAGCCACAAAAGCATGTGGCAGAAGCCTATTTACTGTTTTGCCTGAATGTAAAGGCTACCATGGCCACACAAACTCATCAATCAGAATGGCACTTTGGCAAACCTGATCATATTAGGCGAAGTCAGGAGCTTGCTTTCCCTTATTTGGGAGGAACAAGTCTGGGCAAGCCTTGGACCCTCAAAGTGGGTGTCTCCAAGCCTTCTGTCTTCTCCCTGCACTCTGCTTCCTCCCTCTCAGCAGCTGGAAGGGACTGTGGGATCATGCCTGGGCAAGTGTGACAGGGCACACCCAAGTCCCTGCCCCAGTGGAGGTTCGAATGGGATGCGAAACGGTTTTTCTCCCCTCCCCACCTTTGCCACCAGAGGTTTGGAATGTGGAGAGAAGTAGGTGTGAAGTTGTTCTCCCACCGCCCGAGGTCTTGAACAGGGAAGGAACAAATCACCCCAGCATATGGCAACTGGACACATTGTCTAGTCGGGCCTTGAATGGGACCTTGAGTTAGACCTTGAATTGGATCTTGAGGAGCATCTGGAAGAATTGTGATGAGAAAGTGCACTGTTGCATCCTGGCTTCCTGCTGCAGGGACCCACCTCTGTGGTAAACTGCCATTGTTCATGGGAGTACTGTGGAGCACCCTGGCTTTTCCCTGCATTGCTTCACAATCTTGGCTTTGTGAAAGCCAAGTCTACAGTCATTTTGGAATTTGGCAGGCATTGGACTCTGTACCATTTTGATCCACTGCTGGATCATAGTTCACAACTCCAGACACTGCTGCAAAAGACATTGCCACAAAGGAGCCAAGTGAGTAGCACTGACATTCCCTAAGGCTCCACACTGCCTTTTGTTTGTAAGTAAGGCAAAGCTGTTTTATGCCCAAACCTTTTCAAATTTTCTAATTTTTTCTAAATTGTCTGAAAAGCATCCTTGTGAAGATTTTTACAAATGAATTAGAACCCAAATTCAAACTAATTTGTACATAGATTGTGGGTGGGGCTTTTGGAAATTAAAAAAAACTACATATTTTATAATTCCTGCCTCTTTAGTTGTCCACAATCAATTCAGCAAGCCAGGACATGTATCTTCCATGATAGCATCTTAACTCTTCATTTTTGCCTTAGTCCCTCCATTTCCAAGGAATTCCTCTTGTCTTTAAAGCATGCAATGAAGAATCCCTGCTCCTGCATCACTTCAATATTTTATGCTTTTAAATCAGTTTCAAGTGTATAACCTATACTTCTTTGGATGCTAGACATAAGAAATACTGTTTTACCACCTTTTACCTTGCCACTAGCAATCAAAGATCTGTAGAAATTAAATTACAGTAGATCATTTAGTCTGAAGTGAACCTATCTTGTTTAAACATAAAAAGACAGATGTACAGTAGTGTCAGTATCTCCTGACACTTGGTCACTCTGCAGAGCTGCAGGAGAATCTTCTGGCTTCTCAGGCTGCCTTTGGCTCTTCTGGCAGTGTTGCACTTACCTACACTGACATTTGGAAACCGATCTCCAGCAAAGGCATTTAACTGTAGAGCATCTGTGCAGATGGAGCCATGTGCAGTTGCACAAGGTGAAAATAGGAAAGTTTCTGGGCAGGAGCAAATAAAAAATTCCCACCAGCACATAGCGCTTTACGGATTATTAGAATTAAACAAAAGAAGACCAAGAAACCAATTCTAAGTCCTAGTTTTCCTCACTGCTCAATTGTTAGCTCTTACCATAGCCTTGTTTATTTGTTTGAATTATTTCAGTAAATTTTCTCCAACACAAACTTCAATGTGTTCTAGGGATAATTTACTCTAAAAAATATTTTGGCTCCTATCAGTTTGTTCTAATTCCCTATGTTATTTTGTCTCACTCACATCCTTTCATCATGCATGCTCTTTCCTACTACCAAAATAATTTGGTGGTCACACATAACACATGGTATTTCAGATACTTTGAGCTGGGGGGGGAAGGGGAAAGAAAAGCATAAAAGCACTTCTCATTCATCTATCATTTCACTTCTGTGGGTTATAGGTTATCTAAAAGTATGAGAAAGGACAAATGAACAACAGATTTTTCCAAATGCCAAGGATTTTGGAGTACCTGAGCACTAGAAGGTGATGAAAAGACCAGCTGAGTAGTTGTACCAGACAGTAAAGATGCTGAGCTGCTAACGGAGGAAACTAAGCAGGCCATCTCTCTTCATTACACTGTATTTATTGCACTGCAGAACCAAAGGTGGTGCACAGAAGGAAATGTGTGAAGTCCCAACTGTTTACGAAGACAGTTCAATAGTGGAGTTCATAAAAGCCAGTGGGATTCTTTGTTAGTGCATTTGTGCAAGTCTTTCCAAGTTTGCTCAAAAAACTGAATAATTTTGTGCTTGGACACCCCAAATTCCTTCCTTCTCTCCCCGCCCTGCACCATGGGTGAATGGGAGAAGGTGCAAAACTGCTTTCCTTCCCCTGCCCTGCAGGCCTGCAGGGGGCGCAGCAAAGGGGCCCTTTCGGGACATGTGGAGGCTCACGCTGCCAACCCATGCAGGGATTTGAGCTGGTCATTGGCTGAGTTTTCGCACCCAGTGTGAAATTGACAAATGAACGCTTTGTCCGAAAATGCATAAATAGGCAAGGGAAAAGGCGTGAGGGTTCCCGCCTGAAAGTTCCTGCCTGAAGGTTCCCTCCTGGAAAGATTCCCACCTGGAAAGTTCCCCATTTTGGAACCGTCCCGACTCTGAACGGTTCCTGTCTTCTGCACGGCTCTTGGGTTTGTACTGTCTTTGCCTTTTAGACAGTCCCCCATTCCGCACTATGCTGCTAGCCATGTCCTGGATCCCTTTTGAGAGGACTGCCGGTGGTACTCAGACCCGGCTCCTCTGGGAGTTGCTAACAGCCAGCTTCCAGTTGCTATCTATCCTGGCTGTATCCTGAACGAGGGCTTGAAGCACCTCAGCTCTCCCTCATCGCTGCCGGAGGCAGTGATTTCCATTGAGCTCTGTCTTGCGGTAACCACATTTTCAAAATATTGGACTTTGCCATTTGAATCCTATTGGATATTATTTATAGCCAGAACCAATCAAGCCACAGAGAGAACGCATCAAGGATTTGACAATGAGCATCCATCTCATTGTAGTGATTCAGACGTTGTTCCCTTAATTCTCTCCTTAGTAAACTGTTCACTGGGGTACAAAGCTGTTTATAGTTTAGCCTTGTCTGTTTTCTGACTTCCTAAGTCTCTGAATTTGTCTATAGCACTTTTGAAGATTTTACCAAACAAACCAAGCCTGTAAATAAATAAAAATCTAAATCTGTATTAAGTTGAAGGTGGGAATTTCTGGGAATAAAATAATTATATTTTTATAATTCCTGACTAGGCCACATCAACTTCGCTGCTCTCCACAACAGTGCTGCCACATGCTAGTTTATTATTTGCAGGTCATTCAAGCAGAAGTTTCAGTCCACCTCTAGAAAGACCAGGAGATGCAGCAGCATCATGCTCTTCTTTGGGGCCCCTATTTCATTACCGTCCATCTCAGACTTTTACCCATTGTTTTATCAATAATGACTCCTATAAAACATCCTCTTAAAATTCCTAAAAAATCTTTATTAAAAAGGAGAAATTGTCTTAATTTTACAGCTCATATCATTAATTTTATTCCCTGGGAGTATCTTCTATGTCCTGTAATTAGATTTCCTCCTGGGTTTATATTTAAATTTTTTTTAAAAATACTTAGAAATAGATGCCCTCTGTCCTAGTGGCTATTTGTAGAATGGTAGATCCAGCCTTGCCAGAGAACTGAGCAAAGAGAAGACAGCCTGCAGGAGCAGAAAAAGCAGCACTCTGGAAAAAATCTACTTCCTCCTACATTGCCTAGCAAAAGACCCATGACCACCTGCCATCACAACAGAGAACTCACTGATAGATGGGGGAAAGTCTATTGCAACTAAATGTAGACATGGATTCAAGGCATCTTCATTAGGGTTGTAGTTGTTCCTATAGTCTATGGAAATTTTTTAAAAAACAAGCCAAAACAACAACAGCAAACAGAAAAAAAAAAATCAAAAGGATGATTCAGTTTACTTAAGATTCGAATAATCTTCTGAAACTGTGCATTTATCCTCACAGCTTAAGAAGGAACATTTTTTGAAATAAAGTCTGTCAGTTGAGTGCTAAATTTAAATGAGGTGAATGTGGGCCAAAATCTCCATCTGCATTAAGCACTTGGGCCAATATTTTAGTTCATCTTCTTTATGAACTGATGTACTGGAACACGTTGAAGTATCAAGTCAATGGTACAAAGGAGCATATATATCTCAGAGGCTCCCAGACTTCTTTCATAGGAAGTCTAGACATTTTCTGCAGCTGCCCAGAAAAAAAAAAAAAAAAACAGTAAAAGTTTTCCTGAAGTAAATAACTGCAGAGAACAGAGATGGAGAATAACAGAGGCAATAGTTTCATAATTGCAACAGAAGGCCACAGAATTACACACATGAAAGCTAATTTTCACAACTGTGAAAATATTCCTTTATCAAAAACTCATGAATATTTTCTTTTCTACATGCAGCCTCAGTTTGACAGAGCTGCAAAATCTTTACTCAGCCACTGAATCATTTTCCCATTAAATATAGTTCTCCAGAAAATGAAAAAAAAAAGGGGGAAGAAAGGTGCCAAACCCAAAAACCACACACACAACAAAATGACTCAAATGAGAAGCATCGACAGTGATTATCTTAAAATATAAACAAACAGAGTAAAAGAGTTTGGGAAAACAGATTTTTTAACAAGGACATACTGCACTACAGCCACTTGCTAACTTAAGAATTAAGCAACAAGCAAAATGAGAGTCTTCCTGAGCAAGAAGAGGCCTGTTTACACCTTTTCTTACTCACAGTCAGCTTTTGCTTGTGATTGTATAATTTTTTAATGTTTCAATATTTACAAAAAGACTGCAAAATTAAAAGACATCCCACCGTTACAAAAGACAACGTAATTATAAGGGTCAACTTGATAAGACATATAATCTTCAGAAACCTGCAGGTTTGCCTAATAAAATATTTATATCAGTCACTGTTGGACACCAAGTGAGAGCAATGGAAATGAATTCCTCAGGAGTAACTTTTCAGCACATGTGAAAATGTCAAAGAAATATTGTATCCTGGAAGATTTTCAGAGGAAGCCAGTATTTTTCTCTTTTCCTCTCATACTTGACATAATTGCAAACTAAATTAGCACTCTCTTTGAGACATATTGATTTATTTCTTCTTCTACTGTCAAAAGATTTTTGTTTGTATACTGCACATATTTGCAGTTGATCATAAATTTATATAAAACAAGCCAATCTCTACCAAATTAAGATCCATATTTCATCTGCAAAGTAAACCTCAGTGTGCACAGTGGATAATATTTTTTGCAACCATGGGGCAGACGCAACAGAAATAGAATAATGGGACCATACATTAAGTGAAATAGTATGGATCTCCCTCTCTGGAGATTCAAACCCCACCTGCATGGCTTCCTGTTTGACTTTGTTCTAGGTGATCCTGCTCTGTTAAGCGGGGATTGGACTAGATGATTTTTCAAGGTCCTTTCCAATCTCTAATATTCTTTGATTCTGTGATCTACTTCAAATTTAGATTTTTAATTTAACTGTATATGCCTATCTTCAAAATATCTTGAGATTAACTCATCAAAACTGTAAATGCTAATAAAGAGATAAAAGGAAAGAAACAAAAATTGTGAGACTAGTCAAAAAACATGGGAGAAAAGAAGTCGTGGAATCTTAAGTATGAACCTGAGACTCAATCACTCTTGGAGAAAATGCAAGGAAGAAATAATCCAGCAACTGTGAATCTAGTCAGAAGCTGGTTTTAAAAGATGTATCATGGGAGCCAAACCTCAAGCTGCAAAACTGGATTGAAAACACTTGCTGTGGTATCTAGTATGACAATCTCTGCTTTCTTACAGTATTACCATGGCACAGAAGGAAACAGGAAGTGATGTCTGCTCATTTCTTTTGCAGAAACCAAATTTTGGATTCTACTTTTGAAAATCAGACATACAAAAGGTTGCTGAAATAAAGAATCATAGAATCAGTCAGGGTTGGAAGGGACCACAAGGATCATCAAGTTCCAACTCCCTGTCATGCACAGGGACACCCTACCCTAGATCAGGCTGGACAGAGCCTCATCCAGCCTGGTTTTAAACACCTCCAGAGATTGGCCCCAACTACCCCCCTGGGCAATGCATTCCAGGGTCTCACCACTCATGGTGAAAAACTTCCTCCTCACATCCAATCTGAATCTCCCCACCTCCAGCTTTGCTCCATTCCCCCTAGCCCTGTCACTACCTGATAGCCTCAAAAGTTCCTCCCCAGCTTTTCTGTAGGCCCCCTTCAGACACTGGAAGGCCACAAGGTCACCTGGCAGCCTCTTCCTCTCCAAACTGAACAGCCCCAACTCTTTCAGTCTGTCCTCATAGGAGAGGTGTTCCAGTCCTCTGATCATCCTTGTGGCCCTTCTCTGTACATACTCCAGCATGTCCACATCCCTCTTGTAATAGGAGCCCCAAAACTGGAATAGGGGTTCCAAAACTGGAGCTTGATAGGGAGTTGATAGAGAGCTTATTGCAAAGTGACTCAATAAAACACATCTGAAATCAAAGCTCAGTTTATGAGGATTTTAAAGGATGAGGGCAAGACCTTGGTTCTCATAGGAGACACCCATAGACTCAAAAGCAGGTAGAATGGTGAATGGTGAATGACAAAAAGAAATTATTTCAGTACATGTTTTTGGATGATCTAAACAGAAGCAAAGGAGGTGTTTGAATGAACAGACAAGGATTTCACAGGTGGGAGGTGAAGAATGGCACAAGCTTTCCTTCTGTATTGGAATACTGGCAATGATGTCATTCATTCATTCATTGGCAAGGGATGTCAGAGATGAAATCGTATAAATCTTCACACTCCCTCTGTCATATGTGTGTCTGTTATTAAGACATATCGTTCTAGAGTAGCACAGACCTATTAGCATCCAGTCACAAATCATTACAGAATTCTCTTTCGTTAAGTTCTGTTTTGTGCTGAAACAAAAGAGGGAAAGCAGTTGTTGATGAGAGAAGAGAGAATCAGCCAGCTTGAAGTCTAACAAGTGTCACTGTTGAGCCTCTTTCTAGGTGGCAGGAATTATAACACACTTCTCTTCCGGTATGTTTCAAAGTATAATTGCAAATTAATTACTATGTGACAATAAACAAACAGCTACAGTGCACAGCATATTTACTGTACAGATCTTTATTCCATCTCTCTAGTACTCCAAACAGGTGTTCAGTGTTACCTACAGCTAGAATTGGGGCTACAAATCAGCATGAGATTCATCAAAACGGATCCCTGCCACTTCACACTATTACACCAGCAGTTATAATTCATGCTGCTCAGCAGTGGAAGCTTTATATGCACCTTCCCCCAGCCTCTTTTTACCTCCTTGCAAAAATGTCAAGAGAGACAGAGAGAGAATATCGAAGGAGATCCTGAGTGTCAATGAAATATCCCACAGTGCCGAAGACAGAGGAAACATTGGCAAGCTGCTTTAATAAGGGAACTCTGCCGTCAAATATCCAGGCCCTAAAAAGAGGGAGCAAAACTGGAGGATGGGTAGGAGCTTGGTCGGAGGGAAGGGAGCAGATAGGAGGAAAAAGAGGCATTTTAGATACTGGCTACAAGATTTAGGTATAAATACTTGAGAATTGTGTAATGGTCCATAAGGCTTTTATCTGGAGCTGAGGCTGAACCAGGTCAAGACTCGGAGACTCATCATTAAGAAGTCACAGGCCATGCCAGAGAGCTCTTTAAGGACATATTATATTTGTGGCTGTATTATGCAAATAGTAGTGTTTTTTATTTATACGGCTGACTGATACATAGTCAGATTGTGCTTGTTTAGATCCATATATATGGATTTATATTCCATGCTGACTTGCATGTGCTGCTCAAGCAACTTTTGCCTACAAAAAGTCTGGATATAGGCCTAAAATTAAAAAAAAAAAAAAAAATCCAGATTTTTCTTATTGCTGTAAGGAACCTGTACATGACTTTTCCTATCCTGTGACTCAGATTCTTCCTGAAACACCTGACTTGCTATGACAGATCATTTTCTCATTGGTACTTGACTTTTGGTCCCTGTGCATCTCAGCTGTACTAGTGCAATGGCTGGAATGTTTCATGCCCACAGAAGACACAGTGGAAAGATTTCTCATGGAAATCAGTGAGATATTCATTGCCTTTAAGAAGGCTGTGTTATGGGACCACCTCAAGTCAGATACTCCTGCTATCAGGAATTGAGAAGGATGTGAACTGGCATCCATCTTCAAAAGTGTAGTTTTCAACAAGTTTAGGGACTCTCACCAGTCTGATGCCAACCCTAGAGATGCTATGGAGACTGTTTTGTCTCTACTACCATTTTCTTGTGAAGAAGGAAAGTGATAATGGTCCAGGTTGTACTTGTCTCAACACCGCTGTAGCAAAGCCCCTCCTTTCCATCAGTTATAAAGGCCACTTTTATCCTAGTTTAAGATTATCTTAATTTTGCAAAAGTGACATTGCATTCACAGAATCACACAACCACTGAAACATTCTGGTTGGAAAAGACCCTCAGGATCACCCTACTCTACAAGGTTCACCCCTAAACCACATCCCCAGACACCACATCTAAATGACCTTCAAACACATCCAGGGTTGGTGACTCAACCACCTCCCTGGGCAGCCCATTCCAATGCCTGACCACTCTTTCCATGAAAAAGTTTTTCCTAATATCCAGTCTAAGCCTACCCAGTCGCAGCTTGAGGCCATTCCCTCCTCTTCTATCACTAATTACCTGTGAGAAGAGACCAGCACCAACCTCTCCACAACATCCAGCCAACAGTGTGCACACACGGCTCAGACAGCCAACCATGTCCTGGGCTGCATTAAGAGAAGCATTACCAGCAGGGCAAGGGAGAGGATTCTCCCTCTTTACTCTGCTGTCATCAGACCCCACCTGGAGTACTGTGTGCAGTTCTGGAGCCCCCAGCACAGGAAGGACATGGAACTGTTGGAGAGAGTCCAGAGGAGGGCCACAAAGATGCTCAGAGGGCTGGAGCACCTCTGCTATGAGGACAGGCTGAAAGAGTTGGGGCTTTTCAGCCTAGAGAAGAGAAGGCTTTGAGGAGACCTTATAGCAGCCTACCAGTATCTGAGGGGGGCCTACAGGAGGGCTGGGGAGGGACTGTACACAAGGTCTTGTAATGACAGGACAAGGGGGAATGGGTTCAAATTGGCGGAGGGGAGATTTGAACGGGATGTCAGGAAGAAATTCTTCACAGTGAGGGTGGTGAGGCACTGGAACAGGTTGCCCAGGGAGGTTGTGTCTGCTCCCTCCCTGGATGTGTTCAAGGCCAGGCTGGATGAGGTCTTGAGCGACCTGATCTAGTGGGAGGTGTCCCTGCCTATGGCAGGGGGTTGGAACTGGATGATCTTTGAGGTCTCTTCCAACCTAAACCAGTCTATGATTCTATGATCCTTTCAGGTAGCTGTAGACATCAATGAGCTCTCCCCTCAGCCTCCTCTTTTTCAGACTAACAGCTCCAGCTCCTTCCATCACTGCTCATAAGATTTATTCTCCAGCCCCTTCCCCAGCTTTGTTGCCCTCCTCTGCATTCTCTCCAGCACCTCTACATCCCTCTTATACTGAGGTGCACAAAACCCAACACAATACTGATCCCTGTAGCCCTCTAATATTGGTGTCATGTACATGCAGCTAAGACTCTCCAGGGAGCAGGTAGGCTACTTTCATTTGCCATAGTTATCCTCCACAATCCTATTCTGGTATCATTCCTATTCAGCACAGATACATGACACAACAAGAGAAGAGCAGCCTTCCAGCTCCTTGCAAAAACACCAAGAATGACAGTGTGAAAGCAGACCCTGGATGTGGGCAAAACATCCAGGGTTTCCAAAAACGGGGAAACAATGACAAACTGTTCTGTTCCAGGGCAACATGCCTTCAGTTGTATATCTTTTCAAATCAAGGTGCCTTTAGTTTAACCAACAATAATTTAGTGCACAGACAGAAGCTGTGATTGGAACAAATAAGAATTTTTAATCTGCATGTACAAGTGCTTTTCTTTTAGACTCATAGCCCCTAGCCTTGGTTCTGCCAATTTACATTTAGTAAAATGTCTTGTATGCAGCTAATCCTTAAGAACTGTGCCTTAAAGTGAGCTTAATGCTGATATATCATGTTATGGACATATTTTTACAAATAATTCTGATCTGATTGTATCTTATTCTCTAATATCAGCTCTATATAGCACTGTTGATTGCAGGCTGATGGAGAGGCTTGATCCAAAACATTCAAATTTGCATTCCTAAATTTAAGACCCTTAATCTATATTTAAAGCACCTAGAATTAAATGGCTTGATTTTCAGATGTGCTGAGCACTCAGAGGTGGAGCAAGCATTAACATACATACAGTAAATTAGTTGCAACCACAGTGTTGATGTGGAGACTGCTACATTCCTACCATATGTCATAGAGACAGTACCAGTCTTGGAGAGATTAAGAGCAGCTAGGGGAATAAAAGAGGGTACCTGGATACCTCCCACCCTTTCCCAATAATCCATCCCTTGACAAAGACAGAAGCAAATTTAGAGTGTTTCCAGTCTATGCTGTGATATTCATGTCTGCATAGTAGATCTGGTTTTAACAGTTTTGGTACTTCTCTGTTAGTGCCTTGCTTTTGACTTTCTACATACAGTGAATTACAACTGTGCCAGGTGAGTCATGGTTCCTCAGAGGCACACTCTAGTTGTTGCGGCAAGGAAGCCACAAGAAACTTTGCTTGTGTTCTCAAATATAGGGACACCAAATCCCCATTTTAATAGCAATACTCTTAGCAATTCTGAAGTAATACATGAATCATTAATGTTTCCTAATCTATAATTATTTTTTTTCTTGACAAACATGCTTCAAGAGTTCATTAGTTTACCAGTTAGATTCTTAGCTGTCCTGTACATCAGTATAATTGCATGGTTTTGTGCATCAGTGGATATAGTACCAGGAAGATCAAATATTTCAAAAATTTCTATAGCTTTATGATCTACCTAATAGCATAAATGTAATGGCATCTAGAAGTGTATATCCTTCTTTATGACATGAAAAGTGTTACAGGATATAATGTGGAAAGTTGTGTTTTAAAACTACATACAGAGAAAAGTGAAATCCCTTCAGTCCTTTAAGAACTTGTGCATCCTTATCCATCATTGTTTGGTTTAAAAATGATTGTATATTTGTGACCATCAAAATTAAATTTGTGAATTTCAGCAAAACAGTTGCTTGGAAATAGTTTCTTTTGAGAAGGAAAACAAATATACGTACAATCATATAATCTTTTTCCTCCTGTGTGGTTATGCACTTGGTTGTGCAAGTCTAAAAGACAAGACGTAAAAGGTTCAACCAACTCCTGAATTTTTTTTTTTAATAGATTAAAGCTATGTTCATAAATTAAATCAGTGTGTGATTCTGATTTGAACAAAAAGTAATAGTTCCCTACTCTTCTGATATTTTTTTCTCTTCAGAAGGAAAAAATGTCTCTTGTATCTCAAAAAATAAGAAACTCAGCTTCTTCAAATGTATTAAAGCCAAGAAAAAAAAACAACTTAAACTATTCATTTCATTTAGATTCTACAGTGCAGAATAAGTTGTAGTGTCTGGAGTTATGCAGTCTTAAGGTTCTTGAGTGGGAAGCAGAAATAAATGAAGTTTCAGAATAAAATGTTCATCACAACTATCTCAAGCTTGACACAAGAAAAGCTGCTTCTCCTATTACTGCAAGTCAATACATAGCAGTACAATATGCATCTTCCATTTTCCCCTATTTCACGCTAGATTTGTCTGATAGATGAGTGTACTTAAGTAAATAGCACATGCAATTTTAATAGGACAGGTGCTCTGAATGTACAGGGAAGGTCATTCCTATTATTTCAATTAACAGCATAAGCTACAAAAACACATGAGGGTGAATTAATTTAAAGCTTCAATTTAATGCTACTAGTAAGGACATCCTTAGGCCTCTTGGTTGTCTTGACAACTCCTGCATCCCAGCCTGCAGAAGCCAATCTCTGCTGTTCCTCTTCTCAGCATACAAACAGTTCAGATAGTACATTAGCAAAGAATATGATGCCCATGTAAATGTTGAAATATTTTTGTTGCCATAGAGATAAGAAGAATGGCAAAAATACAGGAGCACTTGACATACTCCAAGGCAGACTTTTAATTAAAAAAAGCCTCAAATGACAATACCAAGATGGCTGAACATATCATAGTGCTTTTATGCTAACCTACTGCATACAAAATCTGAGTCCAAATAATATACTCGATGCTGAGAGGTCTAATAATCACAGGTAGATGGTAAATTAAGAGATCTAGGATTTTCAAGTGGTGAAATACTAACGAATTTTTAAAATCAACCGGTGTAAAAGATCACATTTTTTAATGGTATACAATTCATTACAATATTGTGATTTAAAATATATCCTGAGAAATAAATGTCACAAATAATTATGAAAAAAATCCAAACTAGGAAACAAGAGTAATTAAAGTCTGACATAAATTATGTGGCTAGGCAATTTTCTATGCAGTGAGGGTTGGTATTTCAGCTCCACATCTGGTTTAAATGCATGCTTAGACCCACACCTACACTTGCAAAGTTGCACATGAGCAGAAGTTGTGCCAAAGTCAGGTGAGTCACAGCAAAAAACCTGTTCAGCATCTACGTTTTGAACATGCTAGGAATTACTGAAACTCAGCATGCTTTTACCTAATGAATCAAAAATCCAGACCTGATAAAGTGTGATAAATTATCATCCTGTTCAGTGACTTCTTGTGTTCTTCTTCAGCTCTGCAAACACCTTTTAAACATTTGACTTTACAGCCAAAGTTAAAGTGGGGAACAGGACTGCTTTGATGAATCCCCAGCAAAATGAGAACCATTTTGACAAATCATTAATAGACTCAGGATCCCAAGGGATTAGAAAAGTATATGGTTAATTAATTCTGCTGCCATTTTGTATAGAGCCATTTGACTTCAAACTTGCCATAGAGATGTCTTATTTACACTAAAGACAGGGAAATGTTGGCCTGAATCCAAATAAATATTTCATGCACTTAGTGTAAGACTGATAAGCGTAACTCAGTTCTAGGCGAAATACAAAGTTTTGCCTTACAGCTTATTTTAGCAGCCCTCATTCACCGAAGTTGGATATTTTCTTTCTTTCCTAAAGTTTGCAGATAGGTTTATGCTCTAAATTCTGATCTGCATAGGATGTATTATAAAATGTGTTCGCGCACAGGTCTATTACTACTAAGGTTAATGCTGAATTTTTCTTTTCCAATATCATTGCAAAACAACTGTCTAAAATTTCACCAAGACAACCTTCCCAAAACATCTTCTCTGTTGATGGGTATCTAACAAATATCTGCTTTGTAACCTAACAAATATCTGCTTCAGAAATCCATACCCAGTGTGCCTCAGAAACTTGGATGAATCACAGATTTTTGTAAGAATCACTCAGCCAGACTGATTTTTCCACCTCAGAAGAAGGTTATTTTGTGTCATGATAGGTCTGTGTTACATGCATACATGTAAATACATCTAAAAATCTGGTTGTGTAATCACATATATTTGAAAAGTACTGGGTGTTTGTCTAGGATTTTGTATATAAGGTATTAAAAAAAAAAAAAAATTACTGGATAAGTGAAATAAGTCCCAAAGTAAAGGAAATTTGTTTATGTACTTGTTCCTGTCTGGAAGAAGAAAATACGACCCAAATTAGGAAACAAACAGGTCTCCAGCTGAGGTTTGCAGGCAGATTCAACTGACAAGGCTAAGGTGGTTGCTGCCCCAAGCTGTCTGCCCATTTCCTACCAAACTCAGCCCCAGATGACAGTCAGCCTCAGTGCAGTTTGCTAGTAAGACTCTCCTGGTTTCATTCCCAGGACATGAAAGGAGAAGCATGTACTTCAGGAATGCCAGCACAAAGGCTCACAGCCTCTTGTCGGGCACAAGAATTAGTCTGTTCCCAGTGACTCATACTTGTCTGTGTGAACTTGCAGTCAAGAGACAATGAGATGGTTTTGCCTTCAAAAACAAACAAACAAAAAATCTTTTCCACTTGAGTGTAAACATTACTATTTAACTATACCTGTTCACATACACTACACAGAGATAGCTTTCAGTTAATATGTGTGACTTGCCTCCAATCTTCTGGGTCTGGTGTGAACTTCTGGCTGCTTTGCTCACTGTCCGAGGCTGCCAAAATCCTGTTAGATAATAGCTTAAAAGATCCCAATCCCAGAAGTGCCTGGACCTCTGAGCAAGGCTCACAGATTCAAGACCTCAACATCCCTGTTGCCCTATTGTAGACCAAGCTATTCAACCTTCGGGGCACCCTGGAAGCCTAAGTGTTCCCTAGTACTTTTGTCCAGAGGTGATGACAAGAGCAAAATGTATTTTCCTAAACAGTATTCCCTCCTGAAACCTGTAGAAAGTCTTAGTGACAGCTAAGTGGTCGGTATATGAACTTGTTTTCCTTTGATATGTTCGGTGTGCTTACACAGGAAACAGCCAGGTGCCTAAGAGATGCAAGAGAAGGAGGTTAATTAATTTCTGTAACTTCTAATTCAGCCAATCAGCTTAATACATGATATTCTTTTCATTTATCTATACTGTAGCAAGGGGACTGGCTCTTCTCACATGGAAGGAAAGATCTTTTTTTCCTCTGAATAAGTCGTGAATGTACAGTAATGGCAAACTGAACTTTCTTAAAGTAGCAAGTAAATGGTGTTGCTGAACTGGACATTTTCTGCTGCCAGAGTATCTGACCCAGGCTGGCACAGACAAGTATGATCAGAGGGTTACTAAATGATGTTATTCAAGTAGAATTATGTTTCGGTATAGTTTCACCTTCAAAAATAATCACAAAAGCAGATTTGCACAGGAATATATAATTCTAATTGAATAACAGATTTTGTTATGGAAATGTGGGTTTATTTTGATTCTTAATAAAAGTAAATTGATCCCACGAGCTGTGGTACAGACATTGTAGACATTTGTTTCCCAGACTCATATCTAGAAAGCTCAGGCTGGGGCTGGGGGGTGGCAGGGCTATGTGACTACAAGCTGTCCAGGAATTTTCCCTCAGTTTATGACCATCTCGAAGAAGTAATTTGATGTCAAAAGAAAGAAAAAGATTTTTTCTGAATTTTTTTATCCATCTCTGTATATTTCTTTACCAAAGAATTTCTAGCATTGTCAATTCCTATTGTCAATTCTGTCATAAAGGAAAAGAACCATACTCTTTCCTAGATATCCTGTTTGCTACTCATCTCTACTGCCATTCCCATGGGCAATTCACATGGTTATCTTTCATTGACTGCCATTTTCCAAAATCCTGTCTGCTTGGATAAACCATTTTCTGGAATAAAGCTTCAGGCTAAGAAATGCTGTCTTCATCTTTTAAAAAATTCCCTCTGTCAAGTGCATTCAGATATTACCTTAAATTTACAATTTTTGCCTCTGACTGCTGTAGGCAAATCCTTAAGTTTAGCTTACAATATCTGCCAGATGTATCAGCCATTAGGTAGTACATTCAAGCAATTCCTGTTAACTGTACTTCCAGTCCTTCCTTATAACATCTGACCTACAGTTTTACTATTCAACACTTACATGTGTACAAATACTGGAAAGAAGATTTACAGAAGCCTGAGCCATGTTGATGTTGCACTTCTACAAATTAACATGTAGATTTTTAAATGAAGGATGCGGTGCCAGGCAAAAATGCTTAATGCATCTCTGAATATCCATTTTAGCTTGGCGTTCACATGAAAAGCCACTTAGAATTGTTACGCTTCAGTAATTCCCAATCAACTTGCTGACAAAAAGGTGGGTTAACAGGTCTAATTGGTCTTTCCTTTTCAAATACCAGTAATACAATGAACAGATTGTTCACAGTAATAGTAATCGGTACAGTATTTATGACAAATCTCTCAATATGTTTGTATTAAGAGAGTCTAAAAATTGTTGTGAAAGGATGTGGGTAATGGTAGGAGGGTTAAAGTTATTAATGAAATTAATTCCAAACCAGGTAGACTGCTTCTTCCTTATGTTTGAGTAGGAATTTATATGAGAGATTTTTCGGGTAAATAACAGTTAAGTTATTTACAGGTAAGCAACCCCCACATGTGATGGCTCAAAACACCTTCCCTAGAAGCCTTTCAGTAAACATTTTCTGTGTCAGAACACTTTCTGTCCATTCCAGAATTTAATTAAGACTAGTTTTAGTTCTTCCTTTAAATAAAGAAAGCGGATTCCAGAATCTTTGAAGATCTAGAATGGTGATTTGACCCAAGAGGCTTTGGGCAGCACAACTCCTTATATGGAATCTAGTCTCTTCACACTCAAAAACTGTACTGAAAGCTATCAGCACATCAAAACCAAATCTACCACACTGTAAACAGTGAAATCGTACACAATAAGACAAAGCAGATATGAGTAATAGCTTATTTGCTTCAGAACCAGATGGGTATTTTTTTTATCATGTTACATAAATAAAAATTAAAAACCCAAACAAAACAATAACCCAAACAGATCACAGTTCCTCACATTTTCTTAATGCAGAATCTGATGCTGTGAGAAGCAGATCCCAGATGCTTTCTGGTTTGTTTATGGTGCAGATGGCAAAGATACAGAATTAAATGCTTTCTTCTGATATTGACATTTTGCAGCAAATGCAGCACCTCTGAGTGTTCACCTACCCAGTTTCAAATACCCAAAAGAATTTTTTAGTTGTGATGCTTTTCCTGCCTTAGTGGTTGTTTGGATGGTCACATTAATTTTTTTCTTGGCCTCCACTAGCTGTACTCATTTTGAAACTACTTTAAATCTCACCAGCATTCAAACTAATTATCTGTCTTGGCAGGTTGCAGCTACAGCTAGGATGCTTTCATTACTTCATAACATTGTTGGTGCTTCTTACTGGTTTCTAACTCTCACCCTGTAAGCCCTTCAAATGGCAGGATTTACAGGGAGAGGAAATGTAGTTTAGTGAACTGATACAGCTGGGGGAAAAATAAGGTGTTTCCAAGTCCCTAAGCCATTTTTCAGGCCATTTCAATATATTAATATTCATAATTTTTCTGCTCCCGCAATTACTCTTTCTGCTTTTTTTTAATAAGTTGGACAAAATCATGAAACTTTGAACTAAGCCATAACCCTGTGTTTCCCAGTTACCATCTATAATAAAATAGCTGATACCTTGCTGGAAACTTAGCCATAAAGCATCTCCTAGCAAATATTCCAAAAAACAGCACCTAAGGAAGTGGTGGCTGGTGGGTAATGGATGGGCAAACATAGTGGTAACTTGTAAGAAGAGAGTCCTGAAAACAGGGATGCTGCTGCCTTCAACAGGGGAACACAGGTTACAAATTAATGGTGTGTTGAGAAGAGGTTAAGAAAATGTAGGGTAACATGACAGGGCCTACCTTTTAGAGAAAGGCAGAAAAGGATCAGTCCACTCAAAATCTTTAGCAGCATTACTGAGAAGAAACTCTAATTTCCTCACTTATAACATTCCCTATGCCTGAAAAGTACCAGCATCTGACAGTTTTATACCGCAGCTTGTTTCTACTCAGACAAATTGTATTATGTCAGTTAAAATGTCCTCTCTGATGACTTGGGATCAGAGTAAATAAGCTTTGCATTCAGAGAAATAATCCCTCTTCTCATTCTCCCCATAATAAAGCAACTCTTATAGCATTTAATAGATGCCTATGGCGTATCCCTGTGCTTGTTTTATTTGTAATCTCTGATGACACAGGAAGAGTGAACGTGGACCAAATCTTAACCTCCATTTCTGTTGACCTGTATAATTCACAGGTGACTTGGTTGCTGATCCCAAACGGTACACAAGCATGCCATTGTGCGTCCTCATTCTACGGATGATTAGGTGAGAAAGAGAGGGAGAGAAGAGAGACAATATGTGATGTCATGGTACTGCAAGCCTATTTGGGATGGTCAGATTGCTCACGAGAGGCATAACCAATTCATTGTGCTGAACTTCTGTCACTCACGCACATTGTGAAGCAAAGTCCTATTATCTCCTGTGCCATGTGGCTAAGAGATGGCATGTTGCTCTCAGGAAGGGATTGTGCATGTGCATAGTAAAATGGGTTTGCAGAGCATCTCTAGAGATAGAGCCCTCTGTAGATGATGTGCCACAACATACTTCTAGAAAGAATAGAAGACTTGCAGCTGATACAATAGCTTGAGAAATTACTGTATTCAAGATCAAAATAAGCTGAACTGCAGAATGTCAAGGAAGAGAAAGCAGGGAAGGGCTGGGTTGCTGAGGACAGGAAAAGTAAAGGCTTAATCATCCAGGCATATTGAAAACCATATCATAAGCTGTCTCATGAATGGCTCAACTCTGAACCACCTTGTAAGCGATGCTGCTTCCATCTGCAGTGCTGCCAATGAAGGCAAAGTTTCATGTCACCAATGCATACATTGCAACTTTCAAGGTAATACAGCAGGTGTTTGGGCAGGCATGGTGGAGAGTGGTTTAAGGTGCCTTTCCAAACATTTTCAGTACAGGAGGAAGGAGTGCTTGCATTCCTTCTTCCACTTTGCCCCAAACTACCTTTTATTGGGTAAACAGTCATGCAACTAAGCCAAACAGCCTCTGCTCCTACCAGAGCCTAGGCTGGAGCAAGGCACTTCCAGTCTCCTTTCTGTTTCAAACCCAGCATGTTCTGGCCTAATTTTCAGAGGTGAGTAGTGCTTTTGATCACTGCACCAATTTACCGAAGGACGAGTGCTCTGCAATTTCCAAAGAATAGGCTGGTTTAAATAGTCTAATACCTTTTGAAATTTTAGGCTGCATGACTTGCCCCAATTGACACTTATGCAGGTGTGTGTGTGTACAGGGAGGAGGGAGGAGGCATTCATGCACTTGTGAGAGGATGCATCAGTCCACTCCTGAAATGGAACATGAAAACCGTCAGATTAAAAATAGATGACTATTCATCCACCACTAAAAATAACTCTAGACTACCTCTTCCTCATAAAGCCACATGGGGAATTAGGAAAGCTGAGCTGAGGCAAGCTACATAATAAATAAGAAAACAGAACTAAAAAAGAAAAATATCCTGGTAAAATTAAGGTCACAAAGACCTATGGAGAAATGCTGGAAACAATTTAAAGACGGCAATGGATGTCCTGTAACTGCACATAAAGGGATTGTACTCTATGGGTGAATGAAGCAGAATGGTTTAAAACCTTGGAGGAAAAGGACAGATAAGGTGAGAATTCAATATTGAGGCAGAAATTATTGAATGTCTAAGGTTTTTGATACACTGTGCCTCACCAAGAAATAGAAAAAAAAAACAAAAAACCGCAACAAACAGCAAATTTAATCATACATTTAACCAAACAGGAAAAACACTGTTTCTCACAGACTAGATACTAGCTGAAGAGCATTTAAACAAAGCTCAGCTCAAGAATATTAATTCGATATTTCCTATGCAAAATATGACAAACATCTTCAAATTTTCTATAGGGTCTTCACCCTCATCTTTACAAAATGTAAGAAAGAATAGAAGATAAATGAAGAAAGATGAACACTTCATCTCATCTTGGTTCTAAAAGCAGAAGAAATTATTTTCCTTGTATGTTATCTCTGGTTTATGGAATTTTTTCCTTGTAAGTATTTGGGTTACATCAACTTTTTTTTTTTTTTTTTTTTTCCCACACTTTTCTCCTCTGGTATCCTCCTTATCAATCCTTTTTGCAATCTAGGAAGATATATTTAGGAGACCCATACTCTCCCTAGTTCTATTCAACTGGGAAAAATGAAAACTATGTATGTATCCAGAAAAGCTGATTCAAAGGCATTTGGATTAGTTCTCCTTACAGAATGTGTCAATGCAAAAAAACAAAAAACCAAAAAACAAACAAACAAAAAACAAACCAAAACCAAAAATTAAAACAAAACAGGTACAAGCAAGAAAGAAATTTAAGTTTCCCCTGTAACTGCAAATGCTTGAAGCATTAGTAAAACATCAAAGAAGGTCAAACAACAGCATGTGAGATAACTTTTGTGAATATTGGAAGCATTACAGTTTTGCAGGGAAGGAAACTACAGGAAGTACTAACAGAAAAGTCATAAAATAACTAATGGTCCAGTATATCTCTTTCACTGTTTTAGAGGAGGACGCTTTCTGTTTTCTGCAGCAAGATTATTTTAGTGGGTATATTCCTCTTATTAAAAGGGAGACTTGATAAAGAAGCTGCAGACCAGCAAGACTACCACAGGTTTATAGCAATCTAATTAACATGATTTTAATTACTTGCAGTGTGTGGGGCTTTGAATGAGACGGATTTATACATCTCACAGTTTCATACACATACAGTAAAGGCAGTATAAAAATATACAGGCTGGAAAACATTATGACAGTTACTGCTTCCTAAGCCACGCCTGGAGTCAGAGAGGCTACCTGCAAGTGAGAAGACTGAAACCTAGATGGTTCTCCATGTAACATCCCATATCACAGAAACAGGAGTGGATGATCAGAGAGCTGCAGCACCTCTCCTACGAGGACAGACTGAAAGAGTTGGGACTGTTCAGGTTGGAGAAGAGGAGGCTCCAAGGTAACCTTATTGTGGCCTTCCAGTGTCTGAAGGGGGCCTACAGAAAAGCTGGGGAGGGACTTTTTAGGCTATCAGGTAGTGACAGGACTAGGGGGGATGGAGGAAAGCTGGAGATGGGGACATTCAGATTGGATGTGAGGAGGAAGTTCTTCACCATGAGAGTGGTGAGATCCTGGAATGCGTTGCCCAGGGGGGTGGTTGGGGCCACATCCCTGTAGGTGTTTAAGGCAAGGCTGGATGGGGCTCCATCCAGCCTGATCTAGGGTAAGGTGTCCATGCCCATGGCAGGGTGGTTGGAACTTGATGATCCTTGTGGTCCCTTCCAACCCTGACTGATTCTATCATTCTGTGATTCTATATGCCCCCAGTCTACCAAAAAAATGTAAGAACTTTGCGACAAAGGAGAACATGCCATGAAAAACCTCATATAGCTTTCAAACTACAAGAAGAGCAAAAGAGCCTTTTTACCCATTCACCTCTATGTCTGGTACATAGAAAAGACAGTAGATAAAGAGGAACAACTTACTGAGGAGACTGAACAAAGCATCCTCTATTTTCATTCTGCAAAATTTTCAGATCTTAAAGAAAAACAAGCAAGGCATTTTCTCCATTTCATCAAGCTTTGCTATTACACCTCCATTTTTCAAACCTCTGCAACCTTTTCTATTTTCTTACATATAATTGAACATAAATTCAAGCACCTATTTTGCATTTTAAATTGTGCATCTGATATAAAACAGAATCAGAGAAAACTTAGAAATTAATGCAGAGACCATTGCTTCCAACACAGGAAATGGTACTTGAGTCTAAATTAGTGTTTAGAACTATAACCCAGTAAAATTGCAAATAAAACCCCAAAATAATCTCGGCCTAAGCACAAAAATCAAATCCCAATATAATTTTACATATGCATCTGTATGCAAATGGAAACACAGAAAATTTACCTATACTTAAAATAAAATATTGCTACAATTAAATTTTTATTAAATTTTCCCTGGAAGAGGTTCCCTAGAGAGGCTGAGGAATATCCATCTTTAGAGATATTCAAACCCCATCTGGACAGAGTCCTGGGCAACCTGCTCTAGCTGACCCTGCCTGAGCAGGAGGGTTGGACAGGCTGACCTCCAGGGATGCCCTCCAACCTCAAGCCTTCAGTGATTCCATAAATCCTCTGGGTTTCCTCCATTATTCTCATGCCCGATGTTGCTCACCAATTGAAATTCTAAAGCCATGGGATACAAACTGTCATCAAAACTTAGCAGCATTTTTTAAATTCCCTTCATTGCTCACTTCTGGAAGTATCAACTACATGCGCAGATACATTTTAGAATCACTGTTGGAAATTGTAGTCACTGTTGGAAAGCATTTTAAAAGAGATCTGAACTGAGAATAAGCTGGAAACTGAATTGGTGCACAGTGTATTTCAGATTAGTGTTAAAGCCTAGATTTTAAGTGTTATCAGTAGAAAACATGGCAGACAAACAGTGTCCCTCAGATTTAGAATTATGCTGATTTTGTATAGGTCTGTGCATAAAACACTGTATAAAATATTTTTCCCCTTGTGAAAACTTTTTAACGTAAGTAATAGTTAATAAAAATAATGCAAAGTGTTCTGACTCAAGACGCTTTTCTCCCTAGGTTTGAATCCTACAAGTTTTGAAGCTCCTAGCAAAATTCCAACTTCAGTCACATACGACCATGAATTTTGCCCTTGAGTAAATACATTAGAGATGCCATTGTCTCTTTCTGATGATCACTTTTTACTTATGAAATATAACCATCTTTCAGTTTCCACTAGAGACTTGAGGTAATCACTAATATAGTCAAGCTAAGAGCAAACACAAATTCACCCCACTTCAACCAGATAAAGATTAACATGTCAGCATTCATTAACTCTGTTCTCAAAGGAGCATGTCCATTTTTATTGGCACACAGAGCAGCTAGGATAACAAACAAAATAATGTCCTATGAATACCATCAGGAGATCACCACACCATATCAAGTAATGTAATGATCCTATCCATGGATTAAAAAACAAGATGCTTCTTGTAAGAATAATTCTTAGCTCATTCTGTATATCATTGTATTTCCCAAACTGGCACCGTGAACCATAAATAATCCTATCACTTATTAATTACATTTTCTAAACTAGTCAAGAAGAATCCTGCAGTGTGAAGCAGCAGATCATGAATAAATGGTTCACTGAAAAGGAACTCTTGCCAAGTAGTTGTAAATTAGGGTTGTGATAATTACCCACTTTAACCTTTTTAAGCAGGTTCCTCTAAAATGTTCCAGGATGGATGTTTTATTATAACATCTTTGACCTCCATCACACAACAACACAATTAGTTTTGCATGATGACAAAGGGATGCTCAGATTAAAAATCAAATACATTACTTTGTGTTATAAAATACCCAAACTGTAGGTTTGTGTATGTTTGTACACATATAAACACACATATACACATACCTATACAACTACAAAACGCTTATCTGTTGTGTACCAAAGAGAACACAATGGGTAGCTGGACTGCAAAAATGTTGGTGCTGCTAAGGTTGTACTTTACTAAATAAACTGTGAGGAAAAAAAATTTACAAATGAAACCCATGTGTTGCACCTTACTCTGCTGATCATATGAGTCCTTTTAGGATTCCGTGAAGTATTTAGGAGGTAAATTGGAGTTGTCAGCAAACAGTAGCATGTAGGCTACAGCTAGCAATACCAGAATAAGGTTTCAACCCCTGAAAAGAAGACAAAGACGAGCCAGAAACACATAAAACAACGTAAACAGCAAATACTGCACAAAATTCTAAATCAATTCCAAAACTATCAATCAAAATCCTCTGAAACCCCATTTCTGCCCATAGCATGTCTGGTGTTTCTGCCATACAAAAGGCCTTAATTTTGGATTCACCCACTTGTCTTCTCTTCCCATGTCATTTGAGATTCAAAAACTCATCAATGGACACCACTCTAGGGGTCCCTTCCATGTCTCTTGCTGATATTTATTACCTTTCTTTCCTGGCGTTTGCTAGAATGTTTACAACTATGATGCCATCAGTCACTTCAGAAACTTTCTGCTGTATCTCCTCTTCCAGCCGTGTAAAATTCAACCCTTTTATATCCATGCATCTCCTTCCAATCTGTTGTTTAGGTAACAGATACTTTTCAAGGTATAATTCATTATTTTACTCTTACAGTATTTCAGCACTTTTATGTACAGAAACAGAAATTAATAATTTGTACATTCCTTTCTTCACAGAAATAATAGGATCAAAATCCATTGAAAGCAGTCAATTTGCCAGTCAGTGACAGAAGTTAGATAGTTGTTATCGTTTGTGATAGAAACAGTCCACACTCAGGAAGATGTGACTTGTGCTTTAGCATCCTCCTTCTACCCACTTAAAATGCACCGAGAGTGAGACGTCTTAGGGTGGTCACCAGCTCTAGGGCCAAAATGCAATGCCCAACTTTGGAAAACTAGGGCAGGTATTTTTAAGCATATTTTGCAGCTAGTGGGGAGTTAGTTCTATCCGAACTAGGGATAAGGTGATGTGCACTAAACCAGTGTAGTTGTACTAGGCCTTGTGTTCAAACAAATCATCCCAAAATGTGAGCAGAAGTACCAGATGGCTCTATGAGGCTTCACAAGTGTTCCTGCTTCATTGCTACCTGCAGCTGCTGATAAACCACTTATGGTACTTTATTTTTTTTCTCCTAATATTGAATTTTCTGTGAAGTTTGCACTCAGGTGAAAATGTTATGAAATGCAATAGCAAAGCATGGATTTTCTGATTACATGGCTTCTCTTGGCCTGGATGCAGCTTGAAAGCCCCAGACAAAAACCCCATCTAGTCCTAGGCAAAGGTGGATATTTACTATAAGGGCTGTTTGAGTACCTTAGAGCAAAAAAAAAAGAATATGAGAAAATCACAGAAGAGACTTACTGCTTCAAAATGACATACCAACATAGAAACAATTAAAGAAGCACAAGCCATGATTTTTAGAAGAGGTAGAGCCCAACGCAGGTAATAGAAAAATGTGAGATTGTTTGAAAGTACATCTGTCTCATCATCTTCCAGGGGAAAACTAAAGACTCTTTGTCAGTGTACAGTCATGGAAGCCACCATCAGCTCTAAGACTAAGCTTAATATCAATATTTGCTTGTTTCTATGGCTCAGGGATTTATCACACTGGAAAATGAGTGGATGTGTTTTCAGTATGTTTTCTTTCCCCCCTCTCCTTAGGGACATTTTTTTTCAACAAAGATTGAGTGGCAGAATTAGATTTAATGATGCCATTTCAGATCTCACTTTTTTGGGTAGTAATTATAAAGGGTTTCATGATATGAAACAGGTGTTCCATCATGGTCCATTGGGCAGCACGAGGAACGTTTTGCTCCCTGATGTCATCGTACATGATGTATTCAATAATTGCTATTTTCTGATGGAGAATATATTTAGATGTGCAGTAGGTAGAAATTAATCTGGTTTGTATGTTTTCATTGGCCTGTTGAGTAGGAACTTCTGTATTTCCTGAACTGTATTACGCTTTCAAAACTCTTGTCAGGTGACAATACAGGAAGGACTCTTAATTAGTCACAGTGAGACTAGAAAGTCCAGAATGTTTTCATTTTCTGATAACCAAACATTTGACACCAAAACAACTGCAACATATCCAAGGATGTCCTGAATGAGTCTGAATAGCTGTCCTTAAATATGAACTGAGGGGTACAAGAGTTTATGGGACTAAATGTGTCTTAGTTCCTGTTTTCTGCTATGATCCACTGCTTGATAAAACAAAAATTCCCTTTTCTCTATGGTCTCCATCAAATACAAGTCTGGAACACAGTAGCAGGGCAGACTGTCCAGTATACTCAAACACTATCCAGAATATCTCTATATGCTTAAGGGAGCAGGACTCTGGGATGCACCTAGACACATCCCTGCAATTAAATCCAGGTTTGCTTCACTGCTGACAAGGAGCCAAGTGCTGAGATTAAACACAGAAGGAAAGCTAGAAAAAGTAATATGGGGGAACCATGACCTCAGCAAGACTAGAAGAAGAGAGATAACCCTAATTAAAACATGTTAACTATACAAATTATAAAGAAAGTACTGTTGGCAGGATGAAGAAGGAGCTGTAAAAGAGAAACACAAGGGCAAAGTCAGTGATAAGTCTCCTTGAGCAGCCCTCAGTGCTTGGCAAGAGTAGCATCCACCAGCAGTGACTTGCTCACTGCTCTATATCAGCCTGTCCCTTACTTCTATGGTGCTCCATAGCTGCCTCTTCCCAACTTTATCAGGGAATTCCGATACAGAGGCATGGCAAAAGCTTGCTGAGTTACTTATAAAGAAAGCAGAGCAGGCGTCAGTGTGTCAGATACACCTTCAAATGTAACAATGGAGGGAAAGTTAATCTAAACAGATTTGTTTTTAAAAAAATACTTTTCATATTGAAATCTAACTTGAATTGTTTTTAAAAGGGGGGGAAAAAGTGACAAACCAAGCAAGATGTACTACATCTTTTATTTCACCAGAGATAACTTTCCCCTTCTTCCAGGAAGCCTTACAAGTTTTTTTTCTGTACTGACTTAAAATTTGATTCCTCTCACCTGCTTGTTTTTAAGTAGGCCAAAGAATCAACACAACCCATAATTCACACAACTTTCTTTGCAGCCATGTTACAGAGTAAACAATGCTTAAGGCCTTTATGGCATATCCTTTCCCCTTATATAGTTTGTCACACAAGCAGCATTCACAACATTTCTCAGTTCACTTAGCTTAAAACTCGGTATTATTTAAGATACGTGCAAAAGCTTATTTAATTGTAATTATTCTCATTACAATTAGGCATTTTGTAGAAATATTTTCCTTGCTACAGGATTTTTTCAGTACAGTCATTTTTAAAAGGTAAAAAATCCACGTGATGGTGCTTTTGGAAGAAACATACAAATTACATTTAAATCCTTTTGTTAAAAAAAAACTTACATCCCACATGTATTTATATCACAAACTATGCTGTAAGTGAATAAATATTGACCTTCCAGTATCTGAAAGGGGCTTACAAGAAACTTGGTGAGGGACCTTTTAGGATATTGGGTAGTGATAGGGCTAGGAGGAATGGATCCAGGCTAGAGGGCGTAGATTTAGATTAGACATTAGGAAGAAGTTCTTCACCATGAGGTTGGTGAGACACTGGAATGGGTTGTCCAGGGAGGTGGAGGAAGGCAAATCCCTGGATATTTTTAAGGCCAGGCTGGATGTGGCTCTGGGCAACCCTGATCTAGTGCAAGATGTCCCTGCCCATGGCAGGAGGGTTGAAAACAGATCGTCCTTGAGGTCCCTTCCAACCTTGACAATTTTGTGATCCTGTGAAAATAATTACCACACTTTACAACCCAGATAAATGGTAGAATAGAAATAAATTATTTCTTTAGAGTGAAACCTATTACTTTCTACATATAGGTAACTGTTCCCTGTAAGTAAATAGCTTCTATTGTTTAATGCAGCCATCAGCAAATAAGCAGCTTTCAAGGATACACTAAGCAGAGGCAATAACCAAGCTGGCCTCAAACAGTATCAAACAAAATCAGAATCTGAGTTTCCCTTAAAAATAACTGTTAAACTCTGAATCATTCAAATTCAATCACAAAATCCCTATTCATTTAGATTAGGCCTAGTTATGCTTTTGGCTTAGTTGCAGAAGCTGGCCAGATACAAAGAGAGACTGAGAGACCTGGGGCTATTTGGTCTGGAGATGAGAAGACTGAAAGGAGATCTCATCAATGTGTACAAGTATCTGACGGGTGGATGTCAAGTGGATGGGTCCAATCTCTTTTCAGTGATGTGCAGCAATAAGAAAAGGAGCAATGGCTACAAATTGAAACATAGAAGGTTTCACCTCAATGTGAGAAGAAACTTCTTTATAGTAAGGGAACAGGCTGCCTGAAGATGTTGTGGAGTCTTCTTCTCTGGAGACTTTGAAAACTCATATGGATGCACTCCTGTGTAAACTACTCTAGGGGATCCTGCCTTGGTTGGACTGGATGATCTCTGGAGGATTCTTCCAACCTTTAACATACTGTGATTCTGTGACTTGCCAGAGCTGGCAGACTCCCTGCATCAAAGACTGTGAGTGCTGGGAACCTCCCAGTTCATCTCAGCTGAAGGGCATCCTGAAATACACTGTTCAGCTTCTTCATTCCAGCAGCTGTCATATGCAGGGAATTACACTCTACAGAAACAAGTATCTCTTTCTGTGGTGGCTTCTAAAACAAGAAGCATTGATTGTATGTAGAATGGAATGCAAATCCATACATGTGGCTCAAATATGCATCATGTACAGATATCAGTCATCAATTGGTGAGCCTGAATGCGATTAAACTAAGCATGCAGACCACCTCCCAACATAATTAAAGGCTAAAACAAAACCAACCCAACAGGACAGAAAAAAAAATCCATAACTTAGGTCTTTTACATTCTGACTAGCTAATACAATTTAAAACGGGAAAACAATCTGAGAATTGTTTGTGCAGAGTGAGTGATGGAAAGTAAATGCTGGGGAAGACTCATGGTAATTACAACAAGCAATGCCGATGAAGGTTAGGGCTGTACAAGTGTCTGCATCCTGCCAGAACAGTAACCTTGTCAAGCCTGCTGGCAGAGGGCAGGCAGCTCCTGCTCTTCCATCCGTTCTGTCATTAACTATTGATCACTTCCTATTTTTAAGCTCCACACTAGTGGCAAATGAATAAATTGACAGCTTCATTATCTGGCTGCCCTAGAGACATTCCCAAAGCCTCTCCTTCAGGGGAAGAGCTGACTGCAGACGTACATATAAAACCAAATGGGAAAAGCAGAGGTTCTGGACAGAATATCCACAAACACTAAGCCATTTCTAAGACTACCTCATCTCTTTTTTAATTTTTATTTTTTTCTGGAGTGAATGTGTATAAATGCATCTTCCAATCAAAGCCAATCTACTATATTTTTGGAACCAAATTAAACACTGAAGGAAATGCAATTGCCCAGGCATTGTAGGATCAGGTCAGATTGCTTTTGTTTGAAATTGGAGACTCCTGTTCTTAGTGAATGTGGACCTGTAGTCTTTTGGGGACGGATCAGTCATCCACCAAATGTACTCAACTTGAAGGACAAAGATGTCTAGGTACTGCAATTGCAGAGCTTCTCAGAGCACTCTACTACAGGAGTGAGGTTTGACCCCTGTCAAAATGCATGCCCCAGGCCTCAAGAACTTCAGGAATTTGTCTCAAAGTACTTAACTGACAATATAATATCTGCCCCCTGCCCAAAGCCTGGGAACCCAATGCCAGCAAAGCAGAGTACTTCAAGGGCTACCCCAGACAGCCTGGTTAGCTTTGTAGAAAGAAAATTCAGATTATTCGTAATACCTGTAGAATCACAGACACACATGCATGCTATACTTCTACCTATCTCTCCATCTCTCTCAAGCTTCCCAAAATCCTTACTCCCTTTCTTCCATGGGCTGGAATTTTTACTCTCTATCATTTGTGACTTAACAACATACTTTTTGTTTTCTTTTTGCAAGATACAGGAAAGGGGATAGTTTTCAGTGGTTTACCTCCAGGCCTAGATAACAACTTTCGGAGGTACACATGGAAGTTCGTGTAGACAATACTTTCCCTTTGTGCTGCCACAGACACTGTCATCACCTTCAGTCAAGGCAGCTCACTGGTTAAAATTGGTTCTAACACCCTTTTTCTGGGGCTTTTCACCTTCTTGTCCCACAGAAAGCAACAGCTCAAAACAAAAATTTCCCACTTGGAGCAATGAAGCTTTAGGAACTTGCTGATACAGACTAAGAGCAAGAAAATTGCTCTATTTGTTAAACTCCATGACAGTTGGTAATTGTGATTTTTAAAATCCACCTCTTAATGTTAAGCGCTGTTCTGCGGAGCTAAAAGGTAACAGGGTTTAAAATCTCATTACCACAGACACATAGCAGACCAGAGAGCAAGCTGGTTGCCTAGTTGTATGGGACGTGTCCACTTCATTGGAAATCCTTATTATCTTTTGGTAGCTCTCTTGAGCGTAAGGGTCTGTTATATTAAGAACAAAATAACAATAATCTTGGTAGGTTGCAACAATTTTATTTGCGTGCCATGTATTGCTTATCAGTGAACAGGAGTTCCGTGGTTGTACTTCTGATTTCTATAGGATTTTTCCCCACACATTTTGTTTAGGTCGAGGAACTTCTCTAGGGTTGAATAAAAGACAATGTCTGGGATATCACTGTAAATGTAATGGACGGAGTAAATTGACAGCAGCTCCAACTAAATTACAGTTTAAAAGACAAGGGAAGGCTCAAGAGATATCAAACAAAGGAAACTCTAGCTGACCAGCGCTCAGGTAAAATTGAATTGGAAATGTTCCCTGACTGATTAACATAACAAAAGTCCCAGTGCTTAAAAAGAAAGTCATTCTGCAGGAACAAGGAGCTGGGTGGGGGGGAGGAAAAACTGATCTTCCTCCAAAAATGCAGTAATTGTCTTTAAAAATATACATTCAGAGAAAGATCTAAAATACTAATATGCATAAGGAGGTTTAGAGGAGGGTTGGAGTTTTTTATGATGTAACTCAGAAACATATATCATTTTTAACAGAATAATATGAAATTAAAATGTCTCCAGTTTTGTCCCCCTTAAAGATTTTGAATTAGAATTTGGTAAAATATGTATTTCAAAAAGACAAAGAAAAATTAAACTAAAACTTAAAATAAATGCACAGATTCATTTCTGCAGAACAGTTGTTCGAAGAAAGGTTTCCTTTTGAAAATATAACTATTGGGGAAGTCATAAACTCTTATTTGACACATCTGTAGTTAGTAGGGGCGTTAAATGTATAGCAAAGGTACTCTTATTAGTCTTATCTCCTGAATGTGTAAGAAACAGAGATAGATACATTTTTTAAATGGAGTGTTTCCTTAGGTAAAAAAATAGATTTCTGTATTAGTACTGTATCATCTGCACACTCAGAGCATGCACACATAAGCAAGATCAAAGAGGCTTTTCATAGTGTTCATAACTTACAGGGTCATAGCTTAGGGAAAATCTTGCCTTGTCATGGTGTTGTCTCTAGGTGATTTTTGCTTTATCAGTGTGACACTACACATTTATTCATTGTTTTGCTAGTGGTGAGAACTTCTTGGAAGGAAGTGCCAGAAGCCAAGTCCCAGTGGAGGCCAGAGGAAGCCCAAATACAGTTCTTTTTTTCATAAGGATGATCCAGTGTAGAAACACACAGTTTTGTGTTGTCTTATCTCTCTATCCATGAGCTTTGAGGCTAGTAGCTCCTTTAAACATTCACAGAACAAAACTTCTCTCAACTTCCCATCCAAGAGCTAGACTTGGGTCAGCTGCTCTATGCAGGGGCCTGTGCAGGTTGTATTACTTTGTCTAAAGGGCTGCTGCTGAAATAACAGATTTAAGCCTTTTTTGCAGTATACTACTAGTTCGTAGATGATGGTTTGGATCTGCAAACGCATCCAAGTCTGTGAAAAAAAAAAAAAATCAGTAGCAAGACTCAGAGATCCTTTTATAATTAATAATATCTCTTGCTTATTTGTTATTGTTGTCAGGTTTCATTCCCAAATGTATTGCCCCACTGAGAGTGGTATCAGGAGCAGGCTTCCAGTAACTGCACACAGCTGGAGGAGTAAGTGTTCAGAAGAATGTGAGCTGGAGAGGAAATGGGAAAAAACTACACTTGTCATCGTTTGCTAAAATTTATCTAAGATTCAAAATGGAGGTTTAAAAACAGCATTGTTTCTTTCATGAAAATGTTCTGGTTTGTGAGATAGTTAAAGAGACTAAGAATAATGACTGGCCAGACATGGGGACCTGTTGGATCGGTTTAACCCACAGATTTTGTCTTTCCTGCTTGCATGACTATTGTTGCCCTGTCTGCTTGTTCTCTCCAGTTCATTCTAGCCCTCTGGAAAATGTCAACCAGCTTTCCAATGTGACACACAGAAATTTCCCAGAAGCTGGTGTCAGCAGTGGGAGACTCCTTATAGACACCACTGAGGATAGAGTAAGGATGGGTGGGACCACACCTGTGGCCTATGAAGGCAAGGCAGGGGACACAAATCTATAGAAAACATGAGCTTTGTTAGTTGCATTAACACAGGAATGCAAATTGAATCAAATTAAATTCCTCTGTTTAATAAGTAGATACGAAGGGTGAGAGGAAGATGTTGGAATATAGACAACTGGCACAGTTCTAGACTGACAAATTTCTCATTGACAGTCTCCTGTTCCAGACAGCCACAGCCTTCCACCAAGTCCAGCTGACATCTGCCAGCCCAAAGTCGGTGTCTCTCACATTCCTGGGTATGTAAAATGTTCCCCAATGCATGTGTTTATACATATTTGATACATTCCTCAGTCATGTTTCATGAACAGCTATTTCAGAAGGAACAGAACAACATTTAAATGATAGACTCTTTTGTTCCCCTGTTTCATAGAGTGGTCATTCCTTCGCACACGCCAGATACATGCTGCACACACACACACACTGGGAGAGGCTTAATTTTCACTGCACAACACAGGCTAAAACTCTGCAGTCATATACTACACACCTCATGTGACACAGCCAAGAGGGTCATAATCTCTCCATCACGCTGCAGTACTGAGTAATCAAACTGCATGCTAAAAATAAACTGTAAAGCACAAAAATTTTATTTGAGAATATAATTGCAGAATGAAAAGGCAAACAAGGTACTAAAAGGGAACTTCAATTAACAAACTGTACTTTGTTATTGAACTGTAAGTCAGTAGAAAATGTGTTAAATGCGGTAGGAGAACTTCAAAAAGTATGTGTGGAGAAGAAGGAGGTGGGAGGTAAGATATGTTTTTGTAGAACCAACACAAGACACTGAAGAGAGGATTAGAAGCCATTCATTGCATGAGAGACCTGCTTGAGCAGAGGAGAACACAGCGAAGTCAAGTTTTTAAAGCAGTTTTGTTGTGTAATTGTTAGCCAAAACATTTTGATTATGTGATACAGTCTTAAACTTGGGAGCTCGTGGAAAATATTTTTTTAATAGCAAAATTTTAAATAAGATGTTCACTTTCTAAGGAGATGTGATTCTGTTTGGCGCATACATGATGTACGGGGCTCATCTAAAGAATAAGAGGAAATCTTATTTTCTTAAAAATAAATAAATACATAAATAAATAACTATTTTGTAAAAAAAATTACCATTTTGAAATGAGTTCTCAGACTTTTATACAGCATGTAGCTGGAAATATCCAGCTGTGTTTGATGTCTGGTTACCTCTTTGGTTTTCCAGAATTATTTTCTCCATGCTGGAAAAATGTCCCTATTGCATGTTCATAGGATTGCATTGAGCCGATTTCAATGTAGCCAAATTCTTCCAAGTGCACAGACAGTTCTGTGCTCAGGACAGTTCTGTGTTGCCTTTAGTTTTGCTTTCACAGCACTGTTTTCCTTTTCAGATCCTAATTTTAGCAAAAGCAGCAAGGAAAGAAGATCTTCTATTTTATTCTGGATAACGTTTTTCATTGAGGTGAATATGATGTGTGCTTCTGCTGACTATTTGTCCTTTGGATGCTTCCAAGTACATACACTGAGACTGCACAGGCATCCAGTATGCCTATAAACACTTGCACAGCAGAGCTAAACAATGAAGTAGTTCAGACATCAATCACCCTCCTTAATTATGCATTTTCTTCACAAATGCATTCTTTTCTGTTGTTCGGAGAGGATGGCACGTGGGAAATACAGGGAAGACACTGGGAGATCTGTGCTGAGATGAGATCTGTTTGCCACCACCGCCTGGCTCATCACATCTGTGTTGGAGGTATCATTTACCTTTAACAGCAGTGTATTTTAGAAAGTCTTAATTCACTTCTGTCAGGCAATCAGATTGTTGCAAAATATATAAATTCTATATACAAATACCATCAGATGATGCAGCAGGCAATCACTGTGGTAATTAATCCCACATTTTTGTAGTTGAAGTAACAATTCTCATTTCAGGATAGAGTTTGAGTAAGAAGAGCCTATCTATATCTGTAAATGAATGATATCATTATTTTGGGAAATGAAAGTTTAAGCTCTGTAAAACATACAATCCCATGGAGATCTCAGCAGGGGAACTTGTACGTGCAGGTGTTTAATGTGATAAGGTACGTTACCATTTATCTGTGTACTTGCAGACAAATATTAACATAGTCATGAATTAAGCTTTTAATCCCTTTTATTATAAATTGAATATCTTTATTTTAACAAACATCAACAATGCACATTATTGTGCTTCAAACTATTCATTACTATTCCCCACAGTGTACCATTACATGATATGCCATAATACATGTGTTAATATAATGCCAAGCATCTGCTTGAGTATTCCATAGTATATTTCATTCTCTCCCGCTCTCTCTTTTTGTTTAAACAAAGAGGCAATCTCACAAAAGGCACTTTTTATATAGGAAACCACAGAGTCATTCAGCCTCATGCTGGAGAAGGACAGTAGCGCAGTATGTGCCATTTTCTGATGATTCAGGCCCTAGTTTCAAGCCTTCAGATTCCTTGACAGCAAGAAGTAGTCTTGTGAACAAAGAGAAGGAGCAGGTAGTTGTAAGGAGGTGGATTTAACGGATAGTGCTCAGAGAGGGTCACCAAAATGATGTGGAAGTAATTTGTCAGTGATCTGCAGGTGGCTTTCCTCAGAGCTGTAATACCAGGACCTGCTGGTGACAGCACCTGGATGGAGCGGCATTTATTCAAACGAGTAGCACAATTAACTTCAGAATTAATTCCTCAGAAAAATTAACTTTGGATTATATAGGTGAGTTCTACTCACTAAGAGCTATGTGTAACTGAATGCAATTATTTAATTAATCAATAAAAGCACACACACAACTGCCTACCCCCCAGAACAACGAAACAAACAGAACAACCAACAACACAAAAACAACTAGGTAGAAACACAGTATCACTAGGATTGGGATGATGAAGAAAATGAAGCATCAGGACCACCACATTTTTTTGTTCATATTCCATTACACCATCAGCCAACAATAACAGCGATACGGACTTGCTATATGACCTTCTTTAAATAAGCCACATGATAGGTCAAAAGAGCTCCACAGCACATAAAAATGGGAAAAAATTAACAATTTTCTTTACTTGTGCACATGTAACTCCAGTGGAATCAAATGAGATGTCGTTTGATGGGAGAGAGAAGGTGAAAGAGTGAGGCAATGAGGAGAGGCAAAGAAAGGAGAAGGGAGAAAGAAGGAGAGGAGAGGAGAGGAAACTATAGTATATAACAAATATTATGAGGAAAATATATAATATTGCAATTGAGTCAAAGTTTGGGCTTGTGGTTTTGTCTTTAAACAAAATCTTATACTGGAAATATTTTATTAGTAGTGATATTTGATGGCTGCACTTCCCGTAACTCAAAAGTTCCAGCTGCAATCTTGCAGATATTTTCTTGCAAAGGGACTAAACCCAATCCATTTATAGTCTACCCAAACATCCAGGTAACATTACTGCCATCACAGAAATAGTGGTACATTTCTAAGGAGCTAGCTAGTTTGCTTGTTTTTGTTTTTGTAACAACTGTTTTTCTTCTAGTCAAGACTGTTAAGAAAAATGACTGATTGTTGCATTAAATGAAAGGTTGTTGTTTCAAAGACATTATCCCAGAGATCTCATCAATTACTGTAAAGGAATTCTGCTAAAAATGTATTTCAGGCATTCAAATAGATTGTAGCTAAGCAGGAAGAAAAGGGAAAATGGATGATGGTGTATGGATTATATTTTAAAAGCCATACATTGAGTTTAAACAATTCAGTGTAATCTTCATTATCCTCCAAAAAGCCTTTTGATTGTTTTATTCCTTTAAATGTGCCCTATTTAAATATTTTTCAAGCTTTACATATGGTATCTGTGTTATTAGCTCTGTAAAGTGTTTACATGAATTCTCAAAATGCAATCCTCAAGGCACTGTAATTTACAGAGAAGCTAACACTGTCATAATAACATCTCTATCCTACAACAGATCAGAGCTTAAAGTAATATTGCAAAGTAAAACAAATCCCATTAAAGAAAACAGAATTACCAGCAATAAAATTACAGTATGCTGAATCACCCTGGTGAGAGCATTGTGGAAGCCAAGCTGTGAACGGGTGCTGAAGTAGAATTCTAAAGCAAATGACAGGGAGTGAATAGATTACAAACCCTGTTAAAAGTTAAATACAGATCCTTTCACTTCTAGGTCGCAGGGGAGAATGGAGTTACACTTCTATATGTAGTAATTAAAGCTTTTTGGTGGCTTCCGTGGAAAAAGTCAATGGCCACACTAAGTCCAGGATTTAATGAGTAGATGTATGTTTTCTGCGTTGCAAGAAACAAATCTTCGCCCAGTAAATGGCAAAAACACTGAACAAACGCAGAACGTTGTTCCTGCAGATGCTATTCGGCTGTGCTCAGCCTGCAGCATTTAAAGATTTATCGAGTTTCTTTAACAAATAAAGCACCTGTCCCAGCTCATGCAAACAGCTAGCAATAAAATGTCACAACAGTGCAGGAGACTCATCAGGCTGGTACGCTTGTCAAAAGATACCTGGCACAAACCCATGGTAGGGTACTATAAGGCTTTGGGGGGAATAAATAGGACTTCCAGTCTATTTTCTGCTATGTAGTTGCATCACTTCTCAGGGGCACTATTTCAGTGCCACTTTCTCCCCCTACAATTCTGTGAATGGCTGGCGGGCAAACCTAAGATGGATCATCACATTATTCACTGCATCCTCTGTAAGCCCTTTTGAAAAAATTACTTCAAGACAATTACTGCAGGAAAAAATTTGTTGTATTTTCTCAAAACTTACTCACAAAGTAAAATCGTAGATCCATTGAAACATTTTGTCATTGACTTCACAGAGTTCAGGATTTTACTCTCTTGCTATCTATGTGCATGTTTAATGACTGATACAATTCTCTTTGTAGGTGAAAATAATTTAATCTTATTCTGAAGTCCTAAGATACACCAAAATGCTCCTAAAAAGGCAGAATTTGCTCTAGCTCAATTTGTCTGATCTACATCTCTACTGAAATTCCTTTCAAATGTAAAATATCTGTAAATGTACTGATTGCAATATGGAAAAAATATTCTGGAATAAATAATACTTTTTTCACTGAATTTGGAATAATTTGGGAAGAAAAATACACTGTTGAGTTATAACAATGACTGCCATACATCTAGGACTGCAGACCAGATCTTTAATGTGTTCACAATATGTTCTGTTAGCAATTGCTTATTCAGAAGGGGTTTTTTTTTCAGATTTGAGAAGCCAAAGCAAATCCCAGCTGCCTTGAAAAACTACAACTTTCTCATTTTCAGAGTTACTTTCTCCTCCTTGTGCTGGTTTGAGGCTAGCTGAAATATTATAATGAAAGAAATTAGATAATTGGTAGTAAAAAGAAAATAATTATAAAGTCTATATAATTCATTCATTTGCTATAAGAGATAAAAAGCCAAAGTGTAAGTAACTTGGTCCTTGTTTGCCTTCTTGGCTCCTGAGCATTGGATCTATTCACTGCTCTAATCTTTCCACTAACCTTGGCTAACAGTAAGCTTTGCTGTCTGGGAGAGAGATGAAGTGGCTTTGAGCCCCTTCTGGGCAGTTTCTTTGTCTGGGAGGGGAATTTGGATTTCTGTATTATTTCTTGTATGTAATTGTAAATAGATTGCGTATATATGCTTGTAAATTTTTCTTTGCTGTAAATATAGCTTTGTCTTACTTCCAAGCCATCTGAGCTGGTCTGGCAAATTTCAACAGTGGAGGGGTGGGGGGGTGTAATTTTCTTAACCCACCACACTCCTTTAATGCTGAAATTTTTGATGAACATGTCCTCTGAAAATTCTAAGTAGAATATGGACAACTGAAAAAAAAAATATAATCTGGTGTTTGCTGGAAGGAAAAAATACAATATTTTCAGTTGTGCACAAATCTAGCCACTTGATTGATACAAATTTATGATTGTGCTTAACTACCTTTATCTCAGATAATGAGATAATGAATAAAGACCCCTATCTGAGCCTTGTGACATTACTAAATTTTCTTCCTTTTCCATATGAAGAACACTTCTCAGACACAGATATTACTGCAGCCAAACAGCCTCTGAGAAGAGAAAAACAATGGCGTGCTTCACAGAAAAAAAACAAAGGAAACAAAGGAAAACACGCTACAAAACCCACAAAACCAACTTAGCGAAATCCCTTCTTTACTCATTCCTCTGCACATAAAGAGTAAACAACAAACAAAACAAAATAAAAAATCACATACAAAGAAATCCCAAACACCAATATTCTGCTTTCAAGATTAGAGATAGGATGAGATTGTGCCTATAGGATAATCAGAAAGCTGAAAGCTGTACATATTCACAGTTTTTCCTTCCACATGTGTTTCCAATCTGTAATTTTCCCTCACTGGCAATATCCAAACAAGCTGATTTATAACACCTTAATGTTTGAATCATCTTTTTTTAGAAAAATCCCTCCAGACAATAGATAACAAGTGCGAAAGCTGGACATATTTGGTCAAATTACACCCAAAGTGTGTTAGACCAGGACCATGCAAGGAGTAAATTTAAAGCGAACAAAAGCATTTTGCACTGAAATAAAACTTCTGTGACCACATGATATAGTTACATAGTCCTAAATAAAAATGAATATTTTAGTGCAGCAGTATTATGTATTCATAGGGAGGAATACTTCTCACCTTTGGCTACTTAAAATACCTATGGCAATCCCATAGTTAGTGCAAACAAGAGTCTGCTATATAACAAGTGTCCTGTGAGGTCCTCAGTGCAATTTGTAATGCAGCAGAAATCCATCTGTACATATGCCAAAAGCAAGACCACCCTGTGAAACACCACAGACACCCCATAGGTACTGCTGTCCCAAGGCATCCTAATTAGAAGGGCACAAAGAGTCAATGTCTTTCTCTGTTTAAAGGATGATATACAAAACTGTCAAACTGTAAAGCAAAAATCACCTTTAATTCACTGGACAAGTAGTCCAAATTTTTTTTACTGTTTATAGACCTTCAAAACTGCCTTATCAGGAACTAGGTCAAACTCCCTCACATATGTAGGCTGTAACATAATATAATAGGCCACATTTTACCAGAGAAACATGGACCTGAAATTAAAAGCAACTGAGAACAAGCATACTCTATTCTCAGCATACTCAGGCCACTAGATTTCTTCATCTGGGCCTTCATTTTTGTTCCGTTTAGGAACATGTGAATATGTGAGATACCCAGTTTTGATCTAAGGTCTTATAAGACAGTAAAGTCCCATAAACCTTCCACTAGTAGACAGTTAACAAAGTAAAAAAAAAAAAAACCAAAAAACCCAACACATTTTCTATTATAAATCAATTTAGGCTCAGCCTCTAGCCGAGCTATTTTTTTTTCTTCTGCTAATTTAAATTATCTTCTTTGAGAGATACCCCCTCCTTCTCATATAGGCATCATATATATCCATGGCATAAAGATGATCTAGACCAGTAATTGGTGCAATAACTGTACTACAGGAGTGTCAAGAGGAAGTCAATATGGGTTAGGTTATCTTGACATTACTATAAGAAAATTATCATTATTCCCTCTTTCTATTACTGCAGTGTCAAGAGCAACCAACCAATGCTAGAGCAGTAAGGTGAAAATCGCTGTAATAGCATATGGCAAAACACAGTCACTGCATGCCCAGTTTAAAGGTGCTAAACAAGGCAGCTTGAGCAGTTAATATTATTTTTAATTTATAGAATGAGAACTGAAGGACACAAAGATCTGATTAAAGCCTCACAGGCAGCCCAGGAGTTCCAAGACTTCTCAGGCCTCTTAAATGTTATTGTGTTATATTTAAAAAAAAAAAAAAAAAAAAACCTCTTCCCAATTTTCTTTTTTTTTTTTTATAAAAAAAAAAAAAAAAAAAGCTCTTCCCAAGTTACTCTATATTTTTTTTTTCTGATCTGAGCATTTTCTGTGAAAGTACCCTACATTCAAAAATTCAGCTTGCTTTGAAGAAGACCCTTCTAACAAACTTAGCACTTGGCCTTTACTCGGGTGGCACATGGAGATTGTGGAAGCTTCGCAGTTAGTCAGGGAAAAAGGTCTAGTTCCAAACACCATACCTGTAAAACTAAAAATACTAATCAGGCTTTACAAATCACTCCTCTGTGCACTTGTCACATCTTAACTAGAAGTATGCTGATCTTTCCTCTTTCAAAATTACATCCAAACATGAACTAACTAATCCTGAATTGGCTTCCAGCTGTGAAGAAGTAGTATAAGAACTGTTCTAGCCCAGTTGTTGATGGGCAAAACTGAGACAGAAGTTAGGAAACTCAAGGCTGAGCATGGCTAAACAGTCTGAGATTAGGTTAGCATGATTCCTAGTGCTGGTTAGGAAGAGTTTTGCAACATGATATTTCTTTCACAAAGACATTCTGAATGACACATCAACAGAATTAGACTCATACTTAACAGGAAAGACTGAGGGTTTTTTTTCTTTTAGACAAAATAGATTTGAAAACATCCACAGTTAACTAAAACAGAATAGGCTGTGCACAATATATTTTGCCGTAGGAAGGTGTGTGCCATATTTAACTTCAAATAAATCATAGTTCTCTACAGCTGAAGTATGTTTGTGAATACAAAACATCTAAACTGGTTTATACATCAGGCCATACTCATACTAAGCTACAACTGTGCCATCAGTAAATGAAAATCAATTTAAATCAATTTAGCTAGGATAAAAAGTCCCCTTCCCCTGCTGCAGCTCATCTGGTGTGCTAACAGCTCCCAGTGATGAAACAGGTGCTTGTAAATTAATTAGCCTACTGAAACACACCTTAAAATGAATTTCCCAGAACACCCTGGCAGTGAGCCATCCTGGTCCCACGAGCTGATCAGTGTTCTGTAAATATTGAGATTTGATAAAGTAAACGCTACTCTGGCAGCAGATGGTTTGGAATGCTCTGTTGACATTGCCTGCGATTACTTGGATATGAAGACTTTGCTTCTCATAGACCTCCTTTGGGAGCCACTGGAGGACTTGATCCCCTCTCCAGCTATTTGCCTTCTAATTGAAAATCCTTATTCCCAGATGGAGCATAATGCTGCTGCTTCAGGCGTCTAGCTCTGCACTGCTTGACTGTTGATACATGGGTAATTGCTTTCAGTAATGCAGGTTAAATGTGACATTTAGTGCTTAATAAAAATTATCAAGGCCAAAGCCGTTTATCATTCTTACGCTTGGGCTGTCAGTTCTAAAGGAATTTTCAATTCATTTGAATTCTTGCTGAAGAAGCAAGCAGCTCCTCCCAGGGAGAAGGGGAGAGGCTGGAACTAAACTTGGGCAATTTTTGCTTTATTTTTAAGGGTTTTTTTTTGGCTAGCAAAACCCCTTTAAAATTAACCTATCAAACATGGCAACTATCTGCCTTTGTACTTAGCATGTTGGTGAATAATATATGATCGGCAGCCGCAGTGTGCACAAAGCACATAAACCAGATGCGTTACGCTGCACCTTCTGCGGGTGGGTAGAAGTTATTTCTCTTGAAGCACCACAAAGAAATGACCCTGAAAGGAAATGGACTATGTTGAATTGAGTCATTTCAACCTCAAAATGTTTATAAATAAAGGACAAAAGCTTCCACAGCATAGTAGGCACAGCAGCTCTGCTTTGCTGAGAGCATGTAGTTGATAGCTGATTCCGTGCTCTGCTTTCTTTGTTTATTTTGTTTGGTTTTAGTTTTTAGCTAAGCATTCCTATGGATTCAAACAGAATAACATTCTCGTTATGGATTACTGATTTGATAAGAGATTGATGCTACAGTCCACAAAGCTTAGAGAGAACAGATTTTAAAAGAGGGTAGGCTGAAGTCTGCTGGCTGACCACTAACAGTGCAGTTGCCTCCCTCCTTTCCGGTTTCACTGTCAGAGGTTTATAGACATGATCTTTGGGAATGGTTTACAAATTTCTGAATTTTAATCATCATTACGTGGGTGGGGAGACCAATGTTTAGATCGTTCCTTCTTCCAAATGTTTATTCTCTATTTAGAGATGGAGTCTTGCTGCTTCTATCTCCTTCCATCTTTTTCCAGAGAACTGAACAAAACCAGCTAACAGAACAAAACCATTCTCCAACATCTTTGAAGGGATTTTAAAGACATCTCTTGCTAAACTTTGAAGGAGGCAGAGGTACTGGCCTTTTTCCATTAGCCAGTTGGAGAGGACAGGGAAATAAGGCTTGAAAGGAAATCGTCAGTCAGTGGCGTGCCCCAGCAGCATCCTTCACCTACCATGAACCTTAATTAATATCTTTCTGTAAGTCTCTTTTGTCCCTCATGTCCTAAAGAGTCTCCAGAGAAGCTTTTACCTGCCTATCACACATAAGTTGGAGGAATCAGGGAGTGTCCTTCCAATATTATGGCTGTTCTCAGAGAACTTCACCTTAGTGCACTGCACAACTAAACCTCAGAAAATTAATCCATACTATCCATAATGTGGTGGTATGCAACTTTATCTCTGCATTTCACGTGATTCGGAGGATGTTAGAAAACACAGTGTCTGTGTACCTGCTTCTAGTGTAGGTCTCTTCATACAGATTTCACACAGCTAAAACGTGTGCTTTGCCTCTGGTCTGCCTTTTCCAGTTCTCCCAGAGCACCTTCCCACTCAGCCTCCTCACATACATGTCTATGTCTAGAGTTGCCCTTTATAAACCAACACAGAATAGTACTGGCTATAGATGTACTCAGGAAAAAATATTAAACTAAATATTTCCCCTTTCTATATAAAAAGCAGCTCTGTCATGCTGCCTGTACAGAGGTCCAGGACAGATCCTAAATGTAGAGAGTTATCATTTGGCTCTCTTAGCACTCCTACTATCTACTACACTTTCTAAATTATAAGGACTGAATTTTTCAGAACATCATTTCCTGTAGATACTCTGCTCTTTTTCCTCTGTGCTGTAATACCATATATTAGGAAATCCTCCAGGGAAATAACTTTTTTAAAAATATAGTGGATGCTAAGTAACTTAATGGATAATAAAGTGCCTTGTGCTTCTGGGACTGCTATTTAAAGACCATCCTGATGTTTTATGTAAAATAAGTATTGCAGTCTTGGGACCTCACCTCACGTTTCTGTAGGACTTTCTATAGATAAAGCATTTTTCCCCCAGTAACAGCACACATTTCTAAGAGTCATTAACAAGCTCCCACAGGACAAGTGGCCTTTCTTGCCACCAGCCCACTTCCCTCCCCTGGTGGAAGATAGAAAGATTGAGAGCAGCCTTGCAGAGAAGGTTTTGTGGGTACTGCTGGATGAAATAGTGGACATGATCCATCAATAAGCAATTAAAGCCCAGAAAGACAGTTGTACTCTGTACTGTATAAAAAGAAGTGTGGACAGCAAGTTGAGGAAGGCTCTGGTGAGACCTTGCCAGAGTACTATGTCCAGCTCTAGAGTCCTCAGTACAGGAAAGACTGACAAGGTCTCACCATAGCCCCCCTCAACCTGCTGGCTACACAGTATGACTCTGAAGGGTGGTTGGAGTCGATGACCCTTAATAGTCCCTTCCAACTGAAACTATTCTATGGTTCTATGACTGCCTCTTCACCACATTGGCAGTAGTGACTGAATATAGACTCGATTAGTTAAATATAGTAATATGAGCAAATTTGTATTTTAAAAAATACTCTTCTATCCTCTCACCTGATATTTTAAAATCTACTAATTAACCACTTCTAATACATGTATTGTAATGCATATAAGCTCACGTATAACTTGAGTTGACTGCTATCTGCTGTGTTCTGCCTTGGCACAGGACACTATAAATTTCTTCCATATTGTTTTCAGAGTGTTTTTGTGAGGACTTCAACTATCTCCAGGAATGGTGGGAAGAGAGTTGCACAGATATTAAAGCATCAAGCTACACAGTGCATATTATTGATGCCTGTGAGAAGTCTAAGTATTAGAGAAGTACCAGCTCAGACCTTTCAAAGTGCCTGAGGACATCTAGGTTCAAAACTAAAGCTGTACAAGAGCTGGAAGTACCAAAGATGAAGTGCACTTAGTCCCCGAGAAGGAGCCCTGATATTGTTCTCTGCATAACTACATACAGGGCATTGTTATCATCTGCAAAGGCATCAAATATTGGGGTGGAAGCCCATTTTCAAGAAGAATTCAGGGGAGGAAAAAAAGAGTGCAGAAAATATAGTCAAAAGGGAAAAAAAACTCTGTCACCCTACTCTTTCTATTTTCTTCTCCCTTATTTCTGTTTCAAGAGTAATAAATACATTTTTAAAAAAGAATAATGTTTCTTTGCAATATTTAGGAAAAGAGGCGAAGCAGAAAGTTTGAAGTGGGAGCTCATTACTTCTTTATCCTTTCAGAACAGTGCAAGAAGATTTAAGTAGCTGCTAGCAACCCTAGTGATCTAACTCAGAGCTGAAACTGTTAGTTCAGACATGTGGTGGGAAAAAAAAACAAACAAACAAAAAACCAAACAAACAAACAAAAAAAAAAGCCCAAACCAATCAACCAACCAAAAAAAACCCCCAAAAACCTACCAAAAAAAAAAAAAAAAAAGAAATACAGAAGAGGTGCTGATTTAAATTTTGTAGTCATCACTGACTTGGCTGCAGAAATAACTCTTCAATTAAAACTCATACTATCCTGACACACAAGAGAAAATACTGCATAATAACCTTACCACTATAAAGAAAATATTCACCTTGCCTTGTTTCTCCATGTGCTCAGTGTTCACAATCATGGTAAGTTAAATAGAATAAATTTAGAATAAATTTAGGATGTTTCAGAGAATGGCATACCATTCTGGCAGTGAGAGGTCCCACTTTGCTGGTCTCAAAGCAGCTGATGGAAGGGCCAGCTGTAGGGTTGACAACGCAGGCAGGGGCAGTAGGGTCACCTTCATTATAGTGCTCAGAAGAGATCTGAAGTTGTTGCTTCAGATGTTATTCAGAGAAGACAGATTTGAAATCTCATAAAGTCCATTACAAAAGAGGCTTGATTGGGGTAAGGGAGTTGATTGGAAAATTATATTTCAATAGAAATCATGTACATCTCCCCTGTGTGAACATACTTTCCTGAGATTTAAACTTTGCTTTGAATTCAAGCTCAGTTTATATGTGGCAAGAGAAGTCTGAGGCGAGTTTCCTCAGTTCTAATTGATTACCGGTATAAATGGCCTACTTTGGTTGAGCACTTGGTTCTCTTTCTCAATGTGGTATAGAATAGAATAGAATGGAATGGAATGGAATGGAATAGAATAGAATAGAATAGAATAGAATAGAATAGAATAGAATAGAATAGAATAGAATAGAATAGAATAGAATAGAATAGAATAGAATAGAATAGAATAGAATAGAATAGAATAGAATAGAATAAGCCAAGTTAGAAGAGACCTCCAAGGTCATCCAGTCCAATCTATCACCCAGCCATTTCCAATGGCACTAAGTGCTCCATCCAGTCTTTTCTTGAACACCTCCAGGGATGGTGACTTTACCACCTCCCTGAGCAGCACATTCCAATGGCAAATCACTCTCTCTGTGAAGAACTTTTTCCTAATATTCAGCCTTTACTCTTCCCAGCACAACCTGAGACTGTGTCCCCTCTTTCTGTTGCTTGTTGCCAGGGAGAAAAGACCAACCCCCACCTGGCTACAACCTCCCTTTAGGTAGTTGTAGACAGCAATGAGGTCACCCCTGAGTATCCTCTTCTCCAGGCTAAACAACCCCAGCTCCCTCTCTTCATAGGTCTTGTGCTCCAGGTCCCTGAATAATGGCATTCCCTATCTTTGATTTGCCTCTTTCATAGTTGTATGTGTATGAGCCCAGAGTAGCAGAGCACTGCTGTGAAAAGTCCTTGTGGCTTACTGTCTGCTTTCTACACTTTATCTACCATCAACAAATCCTCAAAAAATCTACAGATCTGTCTGCTGTACACACAGCCAGTAAGACTTATCTCCTAGTCTCCCTTATCAGCTTTCCTTAAAGGTTACCCCCAAACTCCTGTGCTGCTACTCTATCCTAAGACTCTCACTCTTCAACTTTCTTTCCATATTCTCTTGCTTTTTAACCTAAATATCTTTAACTGACTTGCATCTCCCTCTACTCTGGAGGTGATTTCTGGCCTATATGTCTCATTGAACTTTGAGAAAATTATTTTCAGGACTCCATTCATTAGGGTTTCCAGGTGCTGGTCTTCTTATTTCCTCAGAATTTATGGATATTTACAGTTCTTCTGCATCATCATTCTATTTATTTTTAAATTCCACTCATGTACATAGCCTGTATATTTCTTTATTTACACCTGCAGTACAATATATGCATTTATACATGATAGTAAGTAGTATATTTATTAGTAATATAGAGTATGCATTGCACTCTGGTGTCATAAACATCCACCTAATGCACCTAATATGTGTATGTGAGGTGTCTGTAGTGACACTTTATAAATTACATAATAAGATTATAGATTGCCCTGAGTGTCAGGTAATTGTTCGAATTTCACCATGGAGTGCATTGATGGGAGGTCCCAAATAAAAGTGGTTGAGACAGGATTTATTATTTGAGTGAGAGAATAACTTTGACCCTCAAATCATTATTTCTTTTGACACTGTGCCTGTCTCCTGGCTAATTTCACTTTTTGTTTCTACCACTTAGAATCCATGATGCAGCCCCTGGTAGTATTCTCAGCCTCATCTATCTTGCAGCAGCCCCAGCCGTGGTTGTATAAATGAGAAAAATATTTTACATTTCTGAATAATTACTTCAACTTTCTGAAAATGAACAGAAATAACTTCTTCTGAAACTAGGAGAAATTTCACATGCACTTTTGAAGACAAAACACTTCCAACGTGTTTTATTCAGTGTGATCTGGATTACTGTTTCCAAGATTATCTCCGAATGTCACATAATCAAAGACATTTTTTATAGCTATATATTAAACTGGTTAAAAATACATTTGACCACTAGTTTTGATTCCTTCTAATGGAAAGCAAAAGAAAACACAGTCTTTCTGCAGTCTGGCTGCCATTACTATGGAGCTGATGCTCACAGCATCCTCCTTCAGAATATAATGATGCACCCAGCTCTGATGCCCTCAACACAAGAAGGGCATGGACCTGATGAAGCAGGTCCAGAGGAGGGCCATGAAAATGATCAGGGGGCTGGAATAGCACTCTTATGAGGATAGGCTGAGGCAGCTGCGGTTGTTTAGCCTGGAGAAGACTCTGAAGACATCTAATATCTGCCTTCCAGTACCTGAAGGGGGCCTACAAGACTGCTGGAAAGGGACTGTTTACAAAGGCCTGTAGTGGTAGGAGAAGGTGCAATGGTTTTAAATTAGAGAAGTGTAGAGATGTTAGGAACAAGTTCTTTACAATGAGGGTGGTGGAACAGAATAGGTTGCCCAGAGAAGTAGTTGAGACTCCATTCTTGGAGATATTGAAGGTCAGGCTTGATGGGGCTCTGGGCAACCTGACCTAATGGAGGATGTCCCTGCTCACTGCAGGGGTTTTGGACTAAATGACATTTGCAGGTCACTCCAACCCAAACCATTCTATGCTTCTATGATTCCATGTTATATAAGAAGGACCATGATCATTATAATAGAGAGTTAATTATTTTTTGTCTATATTGTAAAATTATACATATCTGCGATAAAGAAGTTACTGATCAAAAAAGACACTATCCAAGTAAGTTAAATGTATAGTCAGTAGAAATAAAGCAAGATAAAGGCTTGTTTGTTACAAATCTGGGAAGCATTATCAACAGCAAGTGCTGAACAATAGCTGAAAAGGAAACCAAGATTTGGCTTTGGGCAGAAAAGATATAAGGTTATTTTTATTATGATTTTGAGTGAAATAATTCCTATCCTTTCTATATTTGAAAATATTACTATATATAAATAGCTGCACAGAAGTACTAAGACTAAGAAAATATCCATTCCTTTAAATATTGTTCAGATTCCTAGTCCTCATTTTAATTATAATGCACTGTGCCTAGCCAAAGAAAGACATAACTGATTGCATCTGAAATCCACTGTAGACTGAAGTTTCTAATATTGAAATAAGCCAAACCTGGGTAAGCTGTAACAAGCACAGGACACATTTATGCACCGATCTCCTGCATTCATTAATAATTCACTAGCAAATCAGCTTAAAAATGCTTTTGGGAGTGAATGCTTAAGCTTACTTTACAAAAAATAACTCCTTCTGGAAGGATGAGAGAAAAATATAGAGGGGAAAAAAAAAAAAAAGAAAGAAAAAAAGTGCTTCTTCAGAACTGAAAGAGCCTGGCAGGCCCACAGAGGTTTATATCAAAATAAGGGGCACAGAGAGAATATCTATAATGTATTACATGTGTAAAGACAACTCCTTCCTGCTTCTGGAAAGACTTCAAAACCTCAGAATGATAATTTCAATGGAAAACCACAGGAAACACTGTGAAACTAAATAAAATTATGCATCCCTGTGATAAAGTAAGAAGTTATTAATCAAAACTAGACACTATCCAAGTAGGTTAATTGTATGGTCAGTAAAACGAAACCAAGAGTATTTTTCCTAATCTGCAAAGAACTGTCACCATCAAGTGCTAAACAAAAGCCAGAAAAGAAAAAAAAAAAAAAAAAAGTATTCTTGGCTTTAGATGTTCACAAAGACTTTAGACAGACTGAACCCAACAGGGCAAGTACTATTCCTGTGCTTCCAGTGTGTTAACCACTTCCATTCCTCAGGTTTACACCTGAGTTCTAGTGAGGTAACACGGTGGACTTTTTAGAACACTGATCTAAAATCAGAAATGGCTAACTTCAGAGCACCAAGCAGCAAAATGGCTAAACAAAGTACATAAAGCAGGAACCAGAGACAAATTTTAAGTCAGCATGATGCCTGTGTTGTGGTTTAACCACAAAGCACCACACAGCTGCTTGCTGAATCTCCCTGGTTGGTATCGGGAAGATAATTGGAAGAATGAAAGTGGGAAAACTCATTGGTGGAGACAGGTAAAGCAAAAAATGCACTCAAAAGCAAAGCAAAACAAGGAATTCACTCACTACTGCCCATCAGCAGGCAGGTGTTCAACCACCTCCAGGAAAGAAGGGCGCCAACATGGATAACAGTTAGTTGGGCAGACAAACAACATAACATGCACTTCCTTCCTTCTTCTTTCCAAAACTGTATATACTGAGCAAGCCACCATATGGTATAGAATATCCCTCTGGTTGGTTGGGGTCAGCTGTCCTAGCTGTGTTCCCTCACAACTTCTTGTGCACTCTCAGCCTGCTTGCCGGTGGGGTGATGTGAGAGGCAGGCAAGGCCTCAGTGCTGTGCAAGCACTGCTCAGCAATAACGCAAGCATCCCTGTGATATCAACGTTGCTTTCAGCACAAATCCAAAGCACACCTTAAACCGCTTACAATGAAGAAAATTAACTCTATCCCAGTCAAAACCAGCACAATGTGGTTACATATGACGGAGTCACTGAGTCAGACTCGAAAGGAGGTTAAGAACGTATATTACGTAGACCAAAAAGACCTGGAAGCAATTTAGCAGATCTGAGCAATTTCAGTTCTAAACTGTCACAGGCAGAGGCTTACACACAGCAAAGAGAAGAAGAAAGACAACAAAACATCTGGAGGAATTATAGTAAGGGAATCTGGACTGCATGTTTGTCATTTGGAAAAGATGAAATAGCAATACATTCTGAAAGCTACCTAGGGAAAAAAATGCTTGACAGTGTATCCTGTAAGAACAACATCTCTTCCCATCTACCAAAAGTGTTTAGGTTATCTATCCTGACTTTCAAAGGTAAGTTCAAATATGTAATTTGCCTGTTAGTAATAGCTGTGTTGTCCAAAACGATTGAGTTCTTAATTCATCTAATAAGATTTCTTACTCAGCTTCTGCCATTATATGAAAACTTAATTAAAAAGTTGAGGAAAGTTTGGATTTCAAGCTGACCATACAGATAGGGGAAGCACCAGTGGCCACAATGGCTTCGTGTTCTTGCTGCAGCAGAAATATGTTCAAAGTATTTAAAGACAGGTCAAGGAGGCATCTCTGTCCAGCAACAGATTATGAGTAGCTCAGGGCAGACTAGGAATGTCAAAAGTATAAAAAAATTCCATCTTGACATTCACAAAGGCCTGTGAGAACACCCACCCTTTCTTCAGGTATTGATTGTGCCTAGAGCCCAATAGCACAATGAAATTCACTGAGAACGGTCTAACAGTCTGCCTGTCCATGAAACTTTTGTAGATTTTGTTAACCAGTTTCAAATTTATGTCAATGTATACATGTTGAGACTTCATCTTTGATTCTGATGATTAGACATTAAAAAATATGCTATGGTGCTAAATATTGCCAGCACAGTACTGAGAACATCACTAACATTCCGAGGGAGATCAGACCTAGAACTATGAACTACCTGGGGTCTTCCCTGCATCAAAGCAAATCCTTGAGATGAGCTGCACTTCATAGGAGTTACCTGTCATGGAATAATATTTTGAAATATAAAAAAGATGTTCACAAAGCAACAAGGTCTTTTCCGGTGTGGGCTTGTCCTGAGGGACCTCTGAGACAACAGATATCCACAGTTAATGGTTACTCAAGGTCCAAGTGAAAGAACACCTAAAACTGAAACAGATGAGAGTTGTGCTGCCTATATCTTCCCACCTCTGGAAATGTGAAGAGTAGGATGGAGACTTAGTCCTCTCGGCTAATCTCCTGTACCAGACTGCAAATTTTCCCCCTGAAGTTCCTGAGTTTAAGCTGTAACTAGTCTACTAAAATTGTGTACTGCTTACTAAAGTTGTATACATGTATACTGCGTTTCTTCAGCTTTTTTGGTGTCCTTGTCTTTAGCCTCTTGCCGGTCTCTGTCCTCATTCTGCTTGGTTTGGTTTAGTGCATCTCTCTTCCTCACATGACTTCCCTTTCCCCAATTTTATTTATAATCTTTCATTTTCTTTGCCACACATTCACCCTGTCACCTCCAGCAGATGGTCTTTTTGCTGCAGGCTTTGGTGGAAAATAGGCAAAAGCTGTTCTCTAGCCTTTGCTCCCTAGTCCTTGTCATAGTGGCAATGCTGCTGCCTTAAATTTTGCCACACTTCCTGGGGTACTCAGTAACCTCTTGGGTAAACCTGGATCCTGGTGTCTGGAGTTCCCTCTCTACCTCTTGGATAGAGGCAGCTGCTTATAACTACCTCTGATGAGGAAGGACCTGAACCAGCTCCTATGCGTTAGTACTTCAAAGGAAGGATTTCCTTGATTTCCTTATGGAATCTGTAGTGCAGCTACCTCACTTGGGAATGCCAGTTTCTTGTTAAGAACTTCTCCTTCACAGGGCATTGGGGAAATCAGAAACCCATTACAGCATTTTGTGTAACCAAACAAAGCTGAAATATCTTGGATGTTTATTCATGGGTCTTTGAGGTTCAAAGACACAGAAATTCTGTCAAAATGTCTAAAACTTTCAACTATGCCAGGTATATCCTGCCTTTTAAAAATGGTAATTTTTAAAACTGATTAACCTTAGCTTTTTATCACAACTCATCTGATGAATCTAAACGTGATATTTTACTGGAAGTAACATACAATTCTCTTATAGGTAAATATTTTTTTTAAAAATAACAATAATAATAATGTGTGTGTGCTTGATTCCCTCAAAGGAGCACTGTGAGTTCCACAGACATATTTTAAAAGTTTTTACATTGCCATACAGGTGATAACGTGTTTTACATGAATCCTTAGCAGCTCATAATAATACTTCTCTTTCTCAAGGGGGAATAACTTTCTGAACACTTCAATGTTTTGATCTGGGAGGAAGAGAGGGAATTTATTCCTTTACACTTTATGTTCAGACCAAGGAGGATTTTTTTGCAAAGTTCAAGTACTTTTCTTTCAACAGAATTTGAATAATCACAGCCAAGAAACTGAAGATTCTGAGTCTGTGCTGGCACTCAAGCTACAGAGTCAGTATACATAAAATGTCATGAAAAATTTGCTTTCAATCAATTAAAAATTACATTTTTCATCTTTTGAATAAAAAAGCTAAAATGCAACACGTCTCCACAATTTTAGATTTTCAAAGGATTTGGTCTGCTCTGAAGAAGAGTGGTTCAGGAATATTGGGATACATTTCTTTGTTAATTATATCCTTCCCACAATTACATTTTTAATTTTTTTTTCCCTGGTTTTAGAATGATTTACCAAGTAATAGAATTATTAATTTACACTGCACCTCAGCAGATTTTCTTTTATTATTTTTATTGCATTCTGGTATCATGTGTTGTGATATTTAATTATTTGAAACCGTTCTGTGCAAACAATCAGAACCATGTAGTTGGGTTTGATTCTAATTTATCACACTCAGATAAGCAAACGCTTTCACTCTTAGTGTCATTCTGTTTTCTTCAGAATTGCTGTATTGATGAGCTCTCAATGGAATTGTCTTCTGTTTTTAAACAGAACAGATTTACCAGCGCACATTTCTCTGCATTGCTCCCTCCAAATATTCCCTCTGCATTCTGCAAGACTGAAGTTTCAGTGAAAATGGTTTTCAACCCTTATGTGAAATGACTGTTTTCTCTAACTAAATTGCTAAGGAGGATGCTGACTAACATTAATTTCTTTTTACTTTGTTCTGGGAAAACACACACACACAAAAACCCAAACAAACAAAAAACCCCTCCAACCAACCAAACCCACAACAACCAAACAAAAATCCACACAAATGAAAACCAGGGTTTGGGAGGGAAAGTGTTGTGATCAAGGAGAAAAAAAAGGCTTCTAGGGCTGAGAATATAAACAAAAAACTTAGGAGTTTCAATTGCATTGTGTGTATAGGACACTCAAAGAAAGTTAAACATATTGTCAGAAAAGCAGTCTATAAGCATGTCAAGATTTACTGGCACAGCTCTGATTACAAACACAATTTTAGGTAGATTGTTGAAAGCCTAGGACTTCATTTAGCACTCTTGTAAAAGTGTTGGTAACATCAGACCAGAAGTCTGGACAGCAAACATGAACATAATGGATGTGTTATGAGCCACACGTCCCCGCAGCCCATCTAGTACAAGGCAGTAGTCACCAATATTCACAGGCCACAGAGCCTAAGAAAATCCCTTTTGCACCAAGTAACAAGCTTCCTGATACCACATTTCTTTACAGTCTCTGGGCCTACTGGTATACACACACACTGCTAATTAAGGACCAGGTTCAAATTGTGGACTAAAAAAGTCCGTAATTTATCTCCTGCCTTTTGGTTCAGGTGCTCTCACTATTCCCTCACAAAAAAAACCCTTGATTAGAGTGAGTGGAAACAAAGTGTTATATTTTACTTGGCCCAAAGGTCTAGAATCATCTTCAGAGGCACACACATTTTAATGGCAGACACACAAATTTCAGCTTCAATGGTGTGGATACTAAGGGTGTAAGGTGAGCAATTAAAATGGACCACATACCTTGACAAAGTTCACCTTTACAGGGTTAACCTTTCCTGCTGTACATCAGACTCCCACTCTGGATTAATTCCTGGAATATACTCTCCCCTGGTCCAGTCAAGAAAGTGTATTGTGACTTATGGTGGGGCAGTGACCCACCCTGTGCCATGGCTTTTTTCTGTTTCTAAACATAGCATTGTCACCGAGATAACTCTCTCACACCAAAGAAGCGGTCATGAATTTTGACCTGACAAATATTGTGGCATCTCTAGTCTGATGAATTTTGTACTAAAGACAAAATCCAGCTAAGACATGGGTTGAGGAGTTGCAAACAAACACCTTGAAATTCAAACCTTGGTATATAAAATGTACAAGCTGTAGTTATCCTGTTGCTAACAGCTGCACTGCAACCTTGTGCTGCAGCTATAGACCGAACTCAGTATTTCTGAATGTAACCTACTAGCCATGAGTGCTTCAAGTATTGCTGTAGGGGATGGTACCCAAAGAGAGGTTAACAGTTGCTTTGTCACTTGAGTGGTAGACATCTGCAGTGGGGGAATCCGAAGGTTCAGGATCCACATTAGACTAATGAACCACATGGGAGGAGCCTAATGGCAGGATATGAAGGATTATTGTGGTTTATTTTCTGTCTTTTATATAATGAGCTCATTTTATTCGAAGGAAGAGAAAGCAGCCTTGAAAATGAGACTGTTATTCCTGCACATTATGATGAAGCTTGCAGCAAAATACAGATAGATAGTGTTTTGGTTATTTCTCATCTCTTTTACTTGCTAGCATTCGTCATCTGCTTTAAAACAGAGAGATTAAATCAGTTTAGTCGAGTCTTCTCAGGCTTGTAACACAGTTTGTCATTCTGCTAAAGCTTTAGATTATGGATGGTCAGCTAGATGATAAGCTCAACAGAAAATATATTTTAAAGTTTCAAGCCAGGTTAAATGCAAAATGAAAACATCTAATATTTTAGCAAAAGTTTACTGTTTGAAATTCAATTACTTCTAGCTGAAATGGCCACGTGATTCCAGCGAATCTCATGACAGGTCATCAGTCAAGGAGTTTACTGGACACTGATTTAAATACATTTAAAATATTTTAACATACATTTAAAATACTCATATTTTAATGTGAAAGGTGCTTCCATGGCCACACTCAGAAATATCCAGTTTCACTAAATGTATATCTTTGGTGTTCAGTTTAATTTCAGAAACAGTATTTCCTAACGTGCAAATGTTATCCTATACAATTGAGAAAATACAAATCAGTTTTCTTTTGAAGAATGAAACACATATAATTCTACAATGTAAATAATGCCAAGTTACTGTTGCTGTGGGAACCATAACTTTGATTGTCCTCACTATTGTACATTTAAATTCTCCACCATAATGTTGCATTAACTTTTTTCCTCCTTTGCATTACATTTATATCTAATATGATTCCATTTCCCACTCTTTACAGATGCAGATTAGCTACTGTAATGTTCCTGATGCAAAAACTGTTTTTGGTAAATCATATCAAAATGTTTCATGGAACTCACTGAGAAGTTTTGATATATGGAAATTGGTCTTTTAAAAAGTTGTTCATAAAAACTAAATTGTATATTTTGAACAGAGGACACCCCCACTCCCACAACCCCCTCATTTTTTCTATCATCACTTCCCAGATTTCTTGAGTATTAAAGGGAATGGCACATCTGTGACATTTCAAAAGCAAAGTTTCTGCTATTGCTGGGCTAATGCTTATTATAAATACACTGTACTGCATGTTACAGAAAGCTAAACAAACAAATGTTAACATCTTGCCAAATTTATCAGACTTGATAATTAATCTCTCCCCATGAATTGTGATTCCGATATATTAAAAACCTGCAGTTACAGAGCTTATTCAGATTGTAATTCATGACCTATGAACCAATGATTGACTGTAAACATTACAGTATTGAGCATATGCATTTAAAGCACTTTGTACGGTGCAACAGTACAGTTTCTCCTTTGTTAAATAAACCCTTTGGAAATTTTACCTTCTTTCTCTTATCATTTCCTGCCTTTCTGGTAGGCTTCTTCCAGTTCAGAACAAAATAATGACAAATCATTTCCATCTAAGAGTCAATTTTTTTAGGTACTGTATGGAGTATTTTTATAATTAATATAATTGTAATTATTGAGATTAATGTACTTAGGGACAAATAGAGTAGGTTCCAGAGACAGCATTATAAGAGTGCCCATTAAAATCAGGGTAGAGCATAGATCAATAGTACTTAAGAGACTGGTTGCTTTCAAACAATTCATATGAGAGAGGTTAAATTATATCGATAAATTGTATTATTTCAATGAACAGTACTGGTAACAAAAGTTGAGAGCACAAAACTGAATCAGTTCCTGTTCAGCTCATACCAAAATATTTTTCTCTTATGAAAAATCCTACAAAGTTGTGCTGCGGTGGAAATGAGGCACAGCAGCAAAAAGCAATGTGTTCTCTTGCTTGCTGTAATCACCTGTGAGTTTAGGGGCTGGTTTGCTTGTCCAAAACCCATTTATGGCAAGACTTTTTATTGATTTAAATAGTCTAATGACATGTATAATATTAATTAGAAAACCCCTAAACAGTCACAATCTTTACTGAGCCAAAGACTGTACTTAAAACTGTATATAAGGAGATGAGGATGGGCAAACATTTGCATGTGTGTATACGTGCATGTATATGTGCATTTATACATGCATGAGTCTTTGTATTTCTGCACTGAGTGCCTAAATACAGACAAACCTGCACATATACGAGTGAAGGTATTCTTAAAGAGAGTATATGTAAGGAAGAAATTAGTATATTACAAACTTGTGCAATGTGAAACGGATCACAAGACATTCTTAGAAGATCCATTTATTACAGTGTCTTGCTAGCTCTGACTTATATTTATAATCTATCAAGCACTTAATCAAAATGTTACACAGCTTTGACAGAGAACTTTCCTATACTCTACAGGATATGACTGTAAGATGTCTTCCTTTCTTTGACTGCATGATTGAAAAATCAAGCTTTGAAATTTTATTTTAATAACATTGTTAGAGGTCTGTGTATTTCATTTCATTGTCAAAGTCTAATAGAATAATAAACCTTGATATTTCATCAGCCTTAAGTGTTTTCTTTTTTCCCTCCCTCTTTTTTTTTTCTCCACATAATGATTTTAAGATTTTAGTTACTTACTAGATTTAAATTGCACTCTTGGCATCTTTATTATTGATTCAGGTATCCTTAACCTCTTTGAGCATGTAAAGACATGCTTTTATACTTATATAAGGTGAAAGTTTGCACAAAAGATCCATCTAATTTATACAGGTTCTCCAAAAAGAAAAGCAAAACTAAATCACTTTCTGCAATTTCTTTAACCTCCTCCGCTTTGACTTTTTTAATGGCTTTGACAGATATTAATAAAATAATCAGTGTAATAGATAAGGATAAATAATAAATGTTGCACAAATGTTCCTCTCAAAATGGTCTGCTCATTTAAAAGTAATTCAGAGGTAAAAAAAAATAAAAAAGCAAACTGCCTTGCTGATTGAGCACTTTTTTTCTATATTTTAATCTCTTGTAAGTTTTGTTCTGTATGTGAAACTGGTAGTACTGATCCCTAAGAGGAAACTAATATCAGAATTTCTGTTGAGAGCTTAAGATATTAGCAAATTGGTTTCATGTTTATCACAGTCCATTTACCACTAAAATGAAGAACACTGTGGGGTTTGTGTTTTCAGTTGGTTATGGGGGTTTTTTAGTGTCTTCTTTGTTTGTTTGTATTGGGATGGGGGAGTCGTTGGTTTGTTTACTCTAATTTATCAATAGCTGTCTCAGTATTACATTTTTGACACTTGGAAATTTAAATCTGAAAAATTGAAATGTCTAGTTCTTGAGTTATACAGCTCAGTTTTCCCCTAAAAAACTATCTTTTATATTCCTTATTTGGTTTGGTTCGGGTTTTCGGTGGTTTGGGGTTTGGGGTTTTTGGTTTTTTCCTACTGGTATAATTCTGGGAAAAAAAAATATAGGAGGAATAAGGAACTTGTGCAATTATGTACTATGATACTCATTTGAAACTAAAACCCAAGGTAAATGATCAGAAATGCAAGTGACAACAGGTATATTTTAGCATTTTGGTACAGAGAAGGTGCTTAAAGACTGTATTTACATTTCTTCAGGGAAAGATTCAAAATCTCATACTGACTTCTCTGTGAACTGTAGGAGCAGGAGGTTCAAGAGGACTTTAGCACAATTCTAGGCTGTAAATATTGTGTAATTGCATCACTTCTGCTTTAACCTCTTAGTTCTCACCAATTCCTGATTCGTGTGCTTTTTTGTGTCCTTTCACATGGCAAGGTGAAATATCTGTCCCAATTTGTACCCCACAGCCTGACCTCTGATCTCGATTGCTCACTCAAAATTCAGTTCTGAATGACTAGTGTTCTGTCAGGCAAAATCTACATAATCTGCTGTCAAAGACTGTCAAACAAATGGTTGACTTCATACACCCCATTTCAGTAAAATGATCAAAACATCAGAAAGGAAAAAAAAAGTCTTTCCTTGGGCACAAAAATATGGTAGAAAGATTGAGAAAATGCCCTCAAAATGATAGAAATATTTGAAAAGGTAAAAATTAAGTAATAACTGAGAGGATGTAAATAGCCACAAAATGCTGAATGCATACTCTTCATTTTTACTTCAACGGTAGCAATTCAATAGGAAATTTTCCTATTTCAGATTTGAATTCTGCATTATTCTTTTTTTAAACTCTGCATTTCAGTTAAGTTTGAGAAGAGGTACTAAACAGCAAGAAATTTTCTGAGCTACAATAATGGCATGGGAACAATTATTTAAATTCCAAAAGTCATTGTTTAAAAATGTCATCAAACCAGTTGATAGGATATTAGTGACCATTAAAAATAAGCTTACACATTAGTTTTTTTCCTCACAGGAAAAGGGTAGCTTGTATATCCACTCCTAAATGTAATTCCATTTCCAGTGCTACACATATAAATTGTATTTTAGTAAATAAATTGCATTTTAGTATATAAATTTCTTTTGTTCTCATTAAAAAATTTCCTTGGAATGCTGAATAAAGAAGCTGCAGGCATCCTCTATTTAATCCTTGTCCATTAGAAATTACGTATTTTACTTTCTATGAGCTGCACGTTCTTTTCATACCTGAGGTTGGTGGAGGTTTTTATTGTCTTTATAACAATTTCACTTTACTCTTCCTCTACATCTTTTTTTTTTTTTTTTTAATTAAACCTTCAGTTATACTTTATTCTTGCCCTGAGAAACAGCAATTTGCTCTGCTAAAGGTAATGTGCTATTTTGCCTCATTATAATAAACACCAATGTTTTTACAACTGCAACAGTTCTCCACCAGTATTAGCATATTTTGGCTGAGGTATTGTTTTACTGTGACCTGTATAATAAGTGTCACATTAGCAACACAACAAATCAAACGTTTGTTAATTTCCCTCGCTTTCCCACACAGCTGCTAGTGTTATCGTGTCACCAGATTTTAATTAATATGATAAGTAACACTTGCAAGACAACAGGCTGATTTTTTTCCCCCCTGTGTGTATGTGTGTCTCTGTGTGCACACGTGTAGACGAGGAAAGCAGCAAATAAGAGACTTTTGTGGCAATTGCCTCGCCGGCGTTTAAAGCGACTTGGTATTAAAAGATAATTCTCTTCCAGCTTGCCCTGAGAATCCAGTGTGTGGGTATGAAAATACGTTACAATTGCACTTGATTTGCCCATTCTACTCTTTAATTTTTCATATTTTTTAAGCTTACGCGTCCTGAGATATACATAGCAGACTGTTTGAAACCGCCTCGTTTCTTTTTGCCCCTATGTAAGTAGTAGCAAATATATGCCTGACTTCACAAAAACCTTAGCAAGTGGTTTGGGTTTTTTGTTTTTGGGGTTTTTTTCAGGTATTGCATCCTACCAACCGAATCGTTCTACTACAAGTCAAAAGTGCCATCTATTTGTAACAGCTAGAAATGCACCGGCGGCCAGTGGTGGCTTGGAGCCTGTGCAGTAACAACAGGCATTCCTTGCGTGCCACGTTCTCTGTCTACTGTGGGGTCACCAACAAGTGAAAGAAGAGTCGGCAAAGAACTTGAGGGAATTGTCGTGGGAAGCTTAAATGCAATTTCATCTAGAACGTGATAAACACGCCGCGGTCTGTGTCTAGAAAGAAATTCGCTGCTTCTGCCAAAGCACCTAATCAACTTTCAAGCCTCTGCCCTGGGAAGTATAGAAAACAAATTAATTCGAACTAAACTAGGAAGCCTGCCACATTTTGTGGACGGCGAACATCTGAGCAGCAGTTCATTAGAACACGTTTTTAATTTGGTAGCAGCATTAAAGACAGATGTATATACATAAACCCACAATTAGGTCTTATTACTGGGTAATTTTAGAATACTCAAATGCTTTCTTACTAAGAACATGGTATAGCTGAAAGTACTGTTAGCAAGTTACCATTTCTAGTAGAATTTTGTTAGGCACAGGATTGTGTCCCAGAGATTTCACCTCCACTATCACCAAGCCCTCCCAGAGAGTGGAAGGGATATTTTCAAAATATATGCAAATTAGGACCAACAGCTGAAGAATTTTCTTGCCAGTTGTGTTCTGTTTTAAGGGCAATATCGAGCTTCCTACAACCTTCAAGTGGGAAGGTTGAAGAATATAGCATATCAAAATGAAAGGAGAAAACCCAGAGCAGCAGGGATCTGAAAGCAGAAAAGTGAGATGGGAATGGGTCTTGCAGAGAAAATTCCCCTGCTGATATCAAAGGAAATAAAAGTGCACACAAAAAAAAGACACAGAGCTGCCTTTTATAAGACCCTGTTATAAACTACTGCTGATATTAGGCTACTGAATTTTAGTTCCATCCTCCACTAAAATGTCCTTTTCTTTTAACCTACTTCTCATTGTAGCCTGCAAGCTGACAAACTCCCCAGAAGCAGACTGCTGGGAGGGAAAAAAGAAAAAAAAACCAACCAAAAACAAAAAGGTCCTGATAAACTCCCTGCATCTTTGCATCACCAGGCAGACACCAAGTTAAATCACATGTGTGTTAGAGGAGAGGAATGGAACTTGGTAATATTTTTATTAGACAAGAGACAAATGCTGCTCAGAGTTTAAAAAATATGAAATAGGCAAAGGGAATGCATTGACCATGATTAAAGTACTTGTAGCTATTATGGCCTTAAAGTAGTCCTAAGGAAAAGGCATTTCAGAGCTGTATGGTTCCAGAAGGAACATTGAAATATATATTTATCCAAGCCTGGCAGATTGAGTCTGATCCCAATGAATTTAATGTGATAGTTCCATACACATCAGGAATATGACTGCAGTAGAGTGCACAAACAGTAGCACATCCCCCAGATTAATACATTTCCCTGCCAGTCTGGGTTTGGAAACTCTTGGTTAAAGAGTGTTGTCTGTAAGACAAATGTAACACCAGAGGATAACAAGATATGTAATAATAATAGCCATGTCTTAGGTGTTTGAGTGGGATCAATAAGATTTTTTATTCTGTGCTTAAACAGCTGTGAAAAGGCTGTTCAAATGTGGTCTCAGCTACTGGAGACTAATCCGTCTGCAGAAGAGATCAGAAAATTGATATTTCTGTGCCTATAAATTAACACATGAAAGAATATGCACATGCAGAAAAAGCACCTGCATGTGCTTTTGGGGCTAAAAACAAGACTTCTGAGGCTAAAAACAAGATTATAACTCAGGGGTAATGTGTAGTATCCTGCAAAAAATAAAACGGAATAGTGACTGATCTACTGTTTAAGCAGAGAAGATTTACTCCTGTGACCTAAGGAGCTAAAATATGGCTGTTCAAACTTTGCTACTCCATGAGCCATACCAGTAGCCTGCGGAAAACTGAGTGCCAACTTGATTTCCATAGCTATTTACATAAATCTAAATGCAAATCATACATCCGTACAGACATAATACTGTCATTGTTTGCATTTTTATTCCATTTGACTGACAAACAGCAACTGCTTCTGAGTTGTCTAGCAAAAAATTTTTTTTAAAAATCCAAAACCACACACAAAAAAAACCAACCAAAAAAACCCCCAACCAAGCCACAAACAACAACAATAACAAAAAAGCCCAGAGTGGCCTAATGATTGTCTTTTCCGTGGTCTCATAGAGATACAGAAACTTTAGGGTAGACTTGGTCCCTGTTCCTGTGAAGGTGCCAGAGTGCCCTACAGCCCCCAGCCACAGTCTGTATCCAAAAAGCATATGCCTTGGCCATCAGCACAGATGAAGAGAGTTCAATCTGCACTCATAAACCCTCTGACTAGGTTGAGAAGACAAAGACTTTTCAAAATGGTCCACAGAACTAGAGGCTGAAAGCTTCCTCCTTGCAAGAAGTTGTGAGCCATTCCTCTGTAATACTTGCAGAAGTATTCTTCACCATCCTGGCAATGTTTACAAAGCAATCTTAGACAAATTAATAAAGTATTTTCTGAGTCTTGTTACAGCTAAATAAATATTGATGGTTCTTAAGAATTCCTGAAGGGGAAAAAAAATATTAAAAACAAAACAAAAGAGAAAACCATATTAAAGGACAAGTTTGAAAAAGAGTTACAACCTTACTAACAAAACTCTTCCAACTTGGATAATTGTGTGACCAGTATCAAGCTGTTGGCAATATCTTGGTGTAAGACAAAAGTTACCAAATATCAGGGATGGGAACTTCCTCAGCCAGATCACCAAATCCTTGCTTTTCCTAAAGCACTGCATCAGGGCTGTTGAAAATAGAGAGATTTTTTTCAACTCTGTGGCATTCAAGAGCTGCTCCAAAAAAAAGAGACTCCAACTAGTAAGTCAGCAGGTTACCCAGCCTTGGTGCTACTCTTATTACTGCAACATATCAGAGCTAAAGCATGTGTCCAGCATATATGGACATAAATAAGGGCACTCCCAGTCTCTTGAAAAATATTCACTCATGTTTGTGTCTATGTAAAAGTGTTGAAACTCAATTTTTATGTATTGGCTTGACATTCATCTGATAGATGCCTACAAAGACAGACATTTATGGTTTCCACAAGTTCAGTGTTGCTCGACTACACTTTCATTCAGGAAAAAAAAATGTCAGCTATAATATTTTATTTCCTGAAAATATTAATTTGTACTCTCTCTCTCTGTTAATTCATACTCTTTTTGTCAATTAACACGAGTGCAAAATCATCAAGTACACCTTCTTCCAGATTCTGTCTGAACTTTGCAATCAAGTCAGCCTTGCAGGAGGCATTTGCAACTGTTTATCAGGAGAAATGACCAATACACATACTGGATTGGTGAGCTCTTACCTCGCCTATATAATCTGTGCTAAGTAACTAAAGTAAAACAAATACAAGACAGTACTGTAAATACTATGGAGGGAGTGCCATTTGGTCACTTAAGGTGCTTCTGAATTTTCTGAATTTATGGCAAAATGTTAAGAAATACATTTAAATTAAGAACACCTTTTTTTTTTTCTATTGGAAAAAAGTACGCACTGTGGAATTTAGTGTGTGTCTCTTTAAGAAGGTGATTAGTGATACTCTGAAGGCAGTCTAAACACTATTATGTGACATTCAAGAGGTCTGAGGAATCATGTGAGACAGTAAATGATGCAGTAAAATTGTGTTCTTGCACTTCTTTTTTTTTGTTGTTGTTGTTTTTTGTTAAATTCCTACAAAATTGTACTTGTAATGCAACAATCGCTTTGTCATGAATAGGGCCCTTTGTCATTTGTTAGCTGACCCATCTCTGCTGTTGCAAAAATCAAAAGAGAATTGATTTTGATGAACTGACATACAGCTTTAGGGTAACATAGCTACCAGATGAACAAAAAGCCAGCTTCACCACCAGTAGGAAGATCAATACTGTACCTATGTCAGGTATATGTGATTATAATAGAAGGAGGATAAAAAAAACCCAAAGCTACACTCCTCTTAAAACCTGAGACCGTCGTTGTCTTATATTCATCTAGGGTTTTGTTGGCCTCCTTATCAGGTAATTTTGTGTCTTAAAAAAGGAGGGCCCTGACATACAGTGATGCATATGTATGTCTAGTCAAGAAGCCTTGAAGATGTACGACTCATTTTTAGCCTTGGATGTTTAACTCTCCTGTGAACAAGGCACAGAATAGATAGAGAATACCATTTCTGTGTTTAAACAGGCCCGTGCTCACTAACAGGTGTAGTATTATTCATCACACAAACCACTCAAGTCAGCACAGGAGAATAAGTGTTGAAAAATAAATTGCCTTTACATCATATTCAATACTTCTTGTTCCTGCTAATTTTAGTGCTTGCTTTTAGATGGGACACCTCATTAATACTAACATTTCTGTATCTTTCATTTCAAACCAGAGAGAAAGAAAACTGACTATTCTGCAAATGCAAAATTCAGGAAGCAGGCAGCTTTGTAGGTTGCTCATAACCTGTCTGCCAGCTTTGCCTCTCATTTAAAAGGGAAGTAGCAACCTCAGCTCTTGAGGCAAGATGGACTGCTTGATTGTGTTGTAAACACAAGTTACGATGTACTTATATGTGTCATGTTGTAGGGCATAATTTTCGTAACCACAATGATACTCATGTTTTGTATCAACCACACATAGTTTTAAACATTTCTAGGGAAATGCATCCAAAATATTAAAAAAAAAAGATATGTGGGTGCTGGGGCAAAGGCAAAAAAAATTGCTTTCAGAGTGGTTTGTAGAGTATAAACAGATCATTAGATGTACTGGAAATAAACCATATATTTATCACAGGAACATTAAGGGAGTAAGTAGTCAAAATAACAGCTCTCTTTCAGATGGTGCTGCTGAGTGGAAGCAATCTTACAGTCTTTACTCACGTGAAAGTTTTCATTTACATTAAAGGAAAGAATAATCTGAGAAAAAAAAGGCTTTTGAATTGGTTTGGGAAGACCCACCATAGTCCGTTCACTTGCCTGCTGCACTGTCTTGAAGGGAAAGAAGATAAACACACCTCGGTTTCTACCACTATCTGCCCTCTGTATATAGAATCATAGAATCATAGAATGGTTTAGGTTGGAAGAGACCTCAAAGATCATCCAGTTCAAACCCCC
>VWZI01007907.1:72370-155922 GCA_013396835.1 Psilopogon haemacephalus
CCCTCTGCCAGTTTGAACCCATTACCCCTCGTCCTGTCATTACAAGACTATCTTAAATAATTTGTCTATTCTATGTGAAAACAAAAATATTTATCTTACTAAAGTTACATAGCAAACAAATTCTTCTCATCTTCATGAAATAAATGTTATGGTTTCATGAAACCAAACCCAGACATGTTCTCAATAACTTTTTTTTTTTTTAACTTTTCTATAAATCAGATGGCTATCTGTTCTTAAATGTGTTCATTATGTCTCATGAGTGCCAAAGATAACATGTATTAGTATACTGACATGTGAAAATCCTTGATGTATTAGTGTGCAAAGCCTTGATAGAATGCATGAGAATGAGCAGTAGTTAATTCTATTCATAATTTGTAAGAAAGGCGCTCAAACACATCACAAAAGGTTGAACACTTAAACATTATTTCTGGGTTATTATTTAACAGGGGGAAGCATGCGCTTGTTAAAAGTCTCTTAAGTTATATAGAGCTGTCCTTACTCCTTGGGAATTCTTCATGCATTTTCCTACATAAATTAACATCACCTAATGTAAATCGTGTAATCTAATTGTGTATTTACCTGAAAGACCAGAATTACTCTGAAGCATTTGTTTTATGCTCTCAGAGCTATGTGACATGCCGTTAAAGAATTACCTTGTTATGGATTATTTGCCAAAGACACTGGACCCCAGTTCCTTTTCTTTTCATACCCAGCACTGAATGTCTTCTATGCTTCTATTAAAAATACTCTTGGGTAAATTAGACACAAAAAGCTATGATTAAGTAATATTATAACAGTGACAGAAACAGAGAAATCAACAGTTAAAGCTCCCATTAATGTATGAACCTACTTCACAAAGGTATGTTATTTGATACATCAATGGAATACAGGTGATAAAGTAGAATATATTTTTCTTGAATTTTTTAACCTGTGGATCTTTGAGATATTTACACAGGTGAATGGGTCATCTCCCCAATGAAAATTAGTTGAATTCTAAGACTAATAAAAGCTATCTATACCCAGATCAAATGTTGCTCTGAACAAGACTGTTTGAAAAAAAGTCACAGAATGCTGGGATGTTAGAAGGGGCCTTTAGCGATCATCTAGTCCAATGTCCCTCACAAAGCAGGATCACCTGCACAGGAACACATCCAGGTGGGTTATGGAAGTATTCAGAGAAAGAGACTCCACAATCTCTCTGGGCAGTCTGTTCCAATGCTCCATCGCCCTCATTGTAAAGAAGCGTCTCCTCATGTTGAGATGGAACCTCCTGTGTTCTAGCTTGTACATGTTCCTTGTCCTATGACTGGGCACCCCTGAAAAGACACCATCACCTTCATCCTGACACTCACTCCTCAGATATTTATAGATATTAATAAGATCCCCTCTCAGCCCTCTCTTTGCAAGACTAAACAGCCCCAGGTCTCTTGACCTTTCATCATAGGAGAGATATTCAAGTTCCACAATTGTCCTCATAGCTATCTGTTGGGCTTTCTCCAGCAGATCCCTTTCTCACTTGAACTGTGGAGCCCAAAACTGGACACAAGATTCCAGGTGTGGTCTCACCAGGGCAGAGTAGAAGGGAAGGAGAACCTCCCTAGATCTGCTGGACACACTTTTCTTAATGCACCCCAGGACACCATGGGCCTTTTGGCCACAAGGGCACATTGCTGATCCATTAATATCTCGCTGTCCACTAAGACTCCAAAGTCTTTCTCTATGGAGTTGGTTTCCAGGAAGATGTCCATGTGCTGGTGATTGTGGTGGAGTAGAAATTCCTTTTCTTAGAGTAATAATAACCAAAACTGCCATATGCTGCTTTTGAGACTTCCAACTGAACTGTTAAAACCATGAATTGAGCTGAAATCCCTGAGAGCTTTTCATGTTTCTCCTTAGTCCTTTAGCAGCAAAATTATTACCCAGTTCTAGTTTCAGATGCATTTTGATATGGTTCTCTGTCCTTGTCTTAAAAGGAGAGCTATTAACATGGCCTGTGGAAAACATTTCAGTGCACTTAGATTTTATCGTTTATCCCAGAGCAGGGATGGTAGGCTGTAAGATTATGTATGACACCCACTTATTTAGATTTAAAATAAATGAGTATGGCTCCCGGTAGCTTTCTGGATTTTGGATATCAGGCTGTCACCATTTTGGAGGATATAGGGAGTAGAAAGGCTTGGTCTGAGAGCTTGAAGGCAGCTCACTGAATAGACGTGCTGAAACCTCTATTTGTGCTCAGGTTGTCCAATGCCTTGCAGTGGGCAGGCTGGCAGCCCTGGCTTGAGAAATTGTAGAAGATAAGCCTGGTACTGCTCTGCAGCTCTGAAGTGAGCAGAAACTGGCTCCAAAAGAAACTTCTTCCCACCCTTCATATCAAAACAAACAGCTGCAGGGGAAAAACAAAAGCTTGTTGGAATCAGTAGGCAAAAAGGAAAATTAATTTCAAGACAAATAGCGCTGGTAAAACTGATACTTAACTAGTTTGTCCATGACCAAGTTATCTGCCTGCATGGAGTCTCGCACTCATCGGTTTTGTTTCTCAGCGAAAAAGATGAGGTTGACACTGCATGCTATAGAAAAGCATCTCACTTAGCTTCTTTTTAGAATTGGTTTACAGCAGGCTGTAGATTAGAAGGTGACTTAATAACTGACTGCTTTGAATTCCAGTTGCCTGCATTTCCACCTAAAATGCTTATCACTTTGGAATAATCTGTAGCCAGTACTGTTGCCTTAAGCCTATTACATTTTATTAACCTTTTGCAAAATATCATTAAATCTTAATATAAAGAGTGGTAACTTTCATTCTCTTTAAGGGAAGTAGAATTAAACTGAGTAACTGAGAACGGAAATTAAATCTCATTTTCCTCAACCAAACACTTTTATGTTTTCCAGTCAGCTGAATTCTGTCTTTATTCAATTTTGGTAAAAAGCTGGAACCAAAAGTCATCCTCCCTCTACTTTGGGCAATGTCCTGAGGAAGCTGAGTTAGAACCTGTTCTTCTTCACGCTTTAATCCAAGGAGAGAAGTGGCAAAGTTTCACATAGCCCTGCCACATAACAATTCATTATTAATATGCTTTCATTATTAAGTTTACCACATTATGGGGTTGTCTGAGATAAAATAGGAATACTCTTCCTTAGCATTTTGATTTTTAAATTTTTAAAAAATTTTCTGAGTAAAACAGAATTCATAGATTTGGGTTGAAGAACAAAAGTTCCATGGATCTTTGTAGCAGCATCTGTAAGTCATTTTCAGTGTGCACCAGACACTTCACGTTACAATATTTAACCTCTTTAGCTCCAAAGAGTGAAGTGAGCTCCTTTCTTACACAGGTCCCCACAGAAAAGGAATCCCATAAGCCAGCAGGATGATACAGGGAAAAGTTCATATTATTGCCTTTGATTGATAATCTCTTGCTTTTTTTTGCAGTTATACAGAAATCCTCCATTTTGAAAGCCAGAACTTTGCTTATCAGTTTGAGAAGACAGAGAACCATCTATTCATTTTGAGAGTGTAACACATTAAAGCTCTGACAGAAAGAAGGAATGATGTGAATACAGAAGTGACAAATGTAATTGTGGACTTAGCTCCCAAAGGCACAAACACAGATCAAGCAGGTTAGCCTTGAAGGATATATCTAAAAATGTATCATAGGTTTCCTTTCAGCCTTTACCTACCAAATGCACTTCAGGTAGAAATACCATGTATAGTCCATGAAGTTATAGTTGATGGAGTTATTTTATAGAAATAAAACTGATTGAATTTCTTATTTTTTATCTGAGACTTTATTTATCCTTAACAGAACAAAATCCTCTCTGCAAAGCCTAAGAGAAATGTTTTGTAAGCATAGATAGTCAGGAATATGTCAAATAGACTTTTTTTCCCTGCAGATGATGATTCAAAACAATTAGAAGGACACAAAAGAGTTGAATCAAAAACCAGACCTTTTGTCTGCAAGAATAGTGTCATTGTAGCAAAAATTTTCATCAACATAATATTTCAGTTTCAAGGTGTTTGTTTTACAAGCTGACATCAACCACGACCTAGTGGTTAGGCAACTGCCTTTAATGTGTTCATATTCCTTTCCAAGTCCTATGCTTAAAAGCAAGTGGGAGGAGGGTCCCATCTCTAGCACAGGCCATAAGACACCTGGCACCAGCCTACAATGTTATACATCAAGGGATCAAGTATGGCACATAAGGGAATATCACAGAATCACAGAATGTTGGGGGCTGGAAGGGACCTCAAAAAATCCTCCAGACCAAACGCCCTACCAGAGCAGGACCACCTATATCAGAACACACAGGAATGTGTCCAGACGGGTTTCAAATATCTCCAGAGAGGGAGAATAAGTAGTATAGCAGAACAGAAATTCAAAAGCTGTTCCCCAATATCTTCAGTCATATTAATTTTCTGGGTTTAATGGGGAATCATTTGCAGCCACCTTTACACTGAGAAAGAAAAGTGGAGGCATTAGGTTTATTCTGATGTAGAACAGGGACATTTTTTTAAATCTGGAAGACTTTTCTCNCTCCAGGTATGTACTAGAGAAAGCACTGATTTGTTTCTGCAGTGAAATTTGGCTGCACTCTAATCATCTAGCAAAGGACTATAGGTCTGCAGATGCACCCACTAGCTAATTTTCATATTTGTCTTGTCAAAAATGTTTTCTCATAAAATCAGAGTTGTTGTAATTCCATTCTATTCTGAATAGTCTAGAACATACATACTACACAGCAGATGATAGTCTAGTCAGAAATCACCTTTAAAATAAATTTTAAGAAAGGGAAAGTATGTGCATCCAACGTGCAGAAACATTATTTAACTCAACTCTTCATGTTTCAAGCCATATTTCAGATTTTTTTTTTTTTTATTCACAGGTACACAGAAGAGTTCATTAAAGACATAGACAGGGTAGCTGAAGACTTTGCCTCAAATATTACTGAAGACTATTGCAGAAATCGTTCAATAAGGTCTCAACTGAGATACACTGAAGACAGTAGTCTGGGATATGGCTTAATATAAAGTTTTTGAAAAGTTCTCAAAAATATTACTTTGGTGCCAAAGACTAGATATAATTAAACACAATTTATGCCCTCACAGTATAGTATGCTCATTGTGAACATGAGTCATTAGTCTTTGCAATGAAGTAAATACTAGGCTACGTGAGCAACAGCACAATGCATAAGTCAAGGGAGGTGATCCATCCTTCTGCTCCACACTGGTGAGACCCTATCTGGAGCACACTGTCCAATTTTGGACTCTCCAATAGAAGAAAGACACTGACATAACCGGGGCAATTCCAGCACAAACCAGCACACAGCCACCATGGTCAGGGGCCTGGAGCACAGGATATACAAAGAGAGACTAAAAGAGCAGGTTTGCTCAAATTTAAGATAAAAGGAGGCCTTATTGCTATTTACAATTGTCTAATGGGTGGATGTAGAGGACATGGAGCCAGACTCTTTTCAAAGATGTACAGTTATAAGTCAAGAGGGAACAGACACAAGTTAGAATATGGAATTTTCTAACTTCCTGTGAATAAGTCTGTTTGCTTGCTTGTTTTTAAATGTTATTATGAGTGGAACACTGGAACAGAAATCCACAGAGGTTGTGGTGATGTTGCAGTTATCGAAAACCTCTCTTGCCTTTAACAGTTCCTGATAAACCTACAGTAACTGAACTGTTTTAAGCAGCTCTCTTCCTACTGAATTATTCTATGATTCTGAATTACCCTGTGATTCAGCAATTAAAAGTACTGCAGCAAGGGGAAAGAATGCAATACTGTGCTTCTTTTGTCTTCCCTTGCCATATCTGCCTCTCAAACAGCTGGCCTGATGCAATAGACATCAAAGCCAGAAACTTGTTGCAAAGCAAATATGGGGTTGCTACTGACAGACTACACACAAACTGTCAAGTTCTTTTCAAAAAAAGAATACAATAGTAGAGCCAGTAGTCTATAGAGGCAGATTTCATTTAGCTGCTTAAAAAAACCAAAAAACCCAAAACTTAATTCCTAGAACAAATACATGGGAAGAGCCAAAGGACTTTGTTAGGTAACTGAACCTAGCAATATGAAAAACTTTGCCTAGACAATTATTCCAGACAATTCAGCAATTCTGTCTGTTGTCAGCAGAGGAGAAAGGTCTTGAAACCTAAGGTGGCCAGACTATACACATTAATGAATGTAACAAGGTGAAACATAAATTAAAATAGGGAGAAGAAAATGGAGACACATAAGCAGGTAGATGGTAAAACTATAATTTAAAAAGCCACTCTCATTGTCATAGGTACACAGAGATTAATACTTCTTGTTTTGTAAGTGAACCCAGTGTGCAGAAGAATATTACAACCATGAACAAAATGGAACAGTCAAAGCTGCACATCGGCATAGCCCTGGGGTGCTTGTGCTGTGGAGATGCTGCTGCCCTCAGCACCAAAGTAGCAAGAGCTACACTCTGCTGCACTCTGGCATACCTTTTTGCTATGTGTCCTATGATTTCCTTTCAAGTAGTCAGCACAGTCATGAGAGGTACAAAGGGTCACGACTCTTTCAGAATATAATTGCAAATATTTTAAGACACTCTCAAAATACTGCAGATATATTTTCCCCCTAATATCACTGTGCAATGCATATTTTCCTACTTAGCAAGTCACATTGGATTTATTTTTTGTCCCTGTCTCACTACAGTCACCCAGATACTGATTTTTTTCTGCATGCTGAGCAGAACAATGAGATATTTTTTTTAACCATTATTTCAAATGTTTTTCACAAGCTTGATTCAAAAAAGGATAATTCCTCAGTATATTTTTGGTCTGATTATCAGATGATGACGGACAATAGATTGATAAGAGTCACTCAAGAAGATGCAAGCTCTTGTGTGTAACAGCCACTGCAATTATCAGGCACTACTAAACTATTATTGATCCTGTTCACATTGGGTGATAACTGAGCATTTTCCACTTATTTAAAGTGCTGTTAGCCAGAAACTCCCATCAATGAAAAGCAGTAGACGAATTTCTTCAAACATGGTTCAATAAATAATAGCACATATAGAAGGTCCATAGTTCCTTAATCTCAGTGAAACAACTAACTGTGAGGCACAAATATGCTATCTAGTTGTGGCTAAATGATTGATTACAATAAAACAGGAACCTCCACAAGGTCATTTAATATGTAACCCAAGTACCACTGACAGTACAATTGTAACCTTCCAGAAAACTGGGGGGCGGGGGAAAGGCAGTGGCTGTTGCTTCATATAGTGTCTGTAATATCAGTAAGAAAAAAAACTAAATCAAAACTCTCCAGTGTCAGTAATATCAGTAAGAAAAAACAAACAAACAAACAAACAACTGTCCAGGTCAAGAAAGGTGGACTTTTCCCTGTAACACTGTAGGGCGAATTTCATTGTCTTAATCACTGAAGCAAGGTTTCTTATATATAATTGTATCATTTCAAAGATATGTAAATCTGTGCTTAATATTAGACTGGTACATTTTGATAGAACTATAATCACAGTAAAAGTAGTTCTTATCAGTGAAATTCATATTACTTTCATTTTGTTCTCTTTAATACTGGGGACATACAGGATGTGATCTGATATTCGGTGTATTATATTCCTCAAGCAGGGCCAGTGACAACACAGCAGTGGAGTACATGTAAAACTGGCTATTAAGGATATTAACTAGTAATTGCTTAGAGTAATCTCTCTAAATAATCAGTAATTAAAAAAAAATAAATAAAACAGCTGACCATTGTGATTTAAGGTCAGATCAAAATTGACCAAAAAAGTCAATTGGAAGAGTTTTAATTATTTATGATGTGTGTTTTCCTTCAAGAGAAATGTTTTATATTTTAGTGTGTACAAACCAGATAATTTTTAGCAACAATGGAAGTTCTTTTATCACTTGAAGAAGAAATGCACAAGACTTCAGGTAAAATATATCTTTTTTGATTCAAATAAACTGTTAAGAAGTCAGGCTCCTTTTGACCCTCCACCACCGTGCTAGCAAGCCCCATTAATGGTATGTGTAGAGTCTGGATGAATAGATTTGATGAGAGATTCAGGTACTTTTTCAGCTTCTTGTAAGCATCACAGATGAACCTTTGCAGGTTATGGTCAAGGAGAGGGAAACAGTGTACAGATTTTGTTTACCGGACTACAAGTGATGATAACAGTTAGCATGAGAGTTGCCTTGCTAGAGTCTAGCAACACGGGAATTAGTCTTCAAAGGGTGACTACAGGTCTTTGGAGACTTCAACTCCTGCTGCTCTTGATCCCTGAAGAGGCAGGGCAAAGCTCCCAGCATTTTTTGCATCTCTGCTGCCTTGCTAATAGGCAAAAAAGATGGTTGGACCCCTTGAATCTAGCAGATAGTCTTTTAACCTGAGTCAGGTGCTCTTCAAGGAAGACATTCAGCATCAGGTTAAGCTTCTGCAATACTCATTTCTACAAACAGAACAGCAAGTGAAGAAGCAGGAAATGTGCTAATTCCCAAGAATTTACAAAATTTTTAAAAGAAAATCAACTGAAACACAACAACCCCACCTCCTCCCTCAAAACAAACAAAAGCCTCCCAAACCATTAGAAACTTATTTAAACAAAAGTACTTCTGAAAGAATTGTTAAAGTGTTACATCTGTTTTGGGATACACTTAGGAGAAAAATAATTTCTTTGTCTATTTTATGCAATATACTGTTTAATGTATTAAAAAATGAACACACCTAAGACTCATACATCCATAGGACACACCTGCAGAAAGTATCCAGTTAGCATATAAGAATATCTTATTAAAACAACCCAGACAATTCACTGATTGAACATTCCTCAACAGCACATACAATCGGTCTATAGAAACTATAGAGGTCATTAAGTAATTGTAAATTTTTCTGAAAGGAGAACCTGCTTTCAGAGATGTATTTGCAACACAGTTTTTGCTAATCTTCATGTAACCTCCTTATTTTATTACACTACAAAAAGATGAAAGCTTCTGTGGTCTAAAAAGTACTGTATGGTTTCAGACACCACACAATCTAAATTCTTGGATCCTAATACTTGGATCCTAGTGCACATTATACTTATAGTATACATATAGAGCTCTCACAGAAACTGAGTAAGCAAAACATAACCGATGTCACAACCTAGAGTGAGCTCACACATCCATACATATCAGTTAAAGACCCAGGTTTTCACCAAACACTCCATCTCTGATCTATAATCCCACTTTTCAGTGGAAACCTGCAAAAACATCTTTAAAATGTCTGGACACCATAAATCATGAATTCCAATCAGATACAGTTTTTGCTTAGATTTAAGGTGCACGTCTCCTATTTCTGATCTAAAGATGGGTTTGTTCACCTATGACCTTGTCTAGACTTTGCAGTTATAGCGGTTGTTCCAGCCAAGAGATATTGCCTCCATCTACAAGACTTATCTGCTTCCTCAGACAGCTATAAGAAGAGTTACAGAAGAAAATTAGTGTATCTACTTGATTTCCTATTCTTTATTCTTGGCTTTGTGCAAATACATTCTAAAAGATCATCCACAAAGCTTAAATTACGAAGATAAAAAGAAAATCACAGCCTCGCTTGGGGACAGAAGAACGGGAACTGGTCCATTGATTCATTTGTTAAATTGCACTGCCTAAGCCCATGGGAAACAGTACTGCAGAAGTCCTTCACAGTGCAAAAACGCCATGTACTGCCTGCTCTCTCTTTTCAAATCCTACTATCCCTAAGCTTCAAAAAGCAGATAGCTTTGCGTAAATGTGACCCTAACATTCCTGGATTTTAATGTATTTGCTGGCAAATGTTGTTGAAATGCTGTATAGTAACAGAAAAGCTAGTGCACCCCACATTTAACAAATAACTTCTCACTCAGCAGCTCTTCAGCAGCAGCGGGAGGAAATCACTCTGAATGCACACTGTTTCAATAATACTTGTAGAATGAGTAGAGATCTGAGAAAAAAATCAATTAACATGCTTCTGAATTACTTTAATAGGAGAATTTCTCTGTTAATTTGTCAAGACTCAAGTTTCCAAGTAAACTGTTTCCATAAAACCAACAAAAAATTGCTTGTTCACTGAGACAACCTGGATGTGAAAAACAGCCTTCTTCCAATCTTCCCTTAAAAGTCTTCAGGCAGAAGAGCATCTTACAAGTACATCAATATCAGATCCCAAGGTCTTCAGCAGCAGGAGGAGGATATCACTCTGAACTCGGAGCCATTTTAATAATATGTTTTAGAATAGTGTGACTACTGGCTTGAATACTAATGCAATAAGTAGATAGTTTGTTACAAAGGAAAACTGTTTGTACTGACATCATTATAAGAAATATAATAACTTTGGCCTCTCTGAAAGTTCGTTTCAGCACTGTAGCTGCACATGGTAAAGCATTAGAGACCAGAATTCTGAGACTGGAGAGGCTTCCTGTTAAATCTAACTATATGAAACTAATTGAGACTGTGACCCTTTCATTTGGGTAGCATGTATTTCTCCCACTTTATATGGAATAGGGGAAGCAGAACGCTTCTGCTACATATCACAGGCACTATTCACTAACAGGTGGACATCTCCATTCTTATAAAAAAAACTAAAAATGCTTTTGGATGTAACTAGATGCTGCTATTCCCATTTTACATGTAAGATGGCTAAAAAGCCAATTTCCAAAGCAATTTTCTCAAGTTTAAACTGCTCAGACCAGTTAAGGAATGACTTGTGCCTGACATTCATTATTTTTAGCTCAGCAATATCACACTAACAACAGACCAAACCAACTGCAGTAAACCAAACTCTATGACTCCAGATCTGTGTAATTTATCAATGCAGCCTACAACAAGCATACAATTAGCACAAACCATTTTAAAAATTATGTCATTGTAGACTCTGGGTTCTATCTGCATCACACATACATTTTAGTTTTCAAGCCTTCGAAATCCACTTTGGCTTGGTTTTCTTGTTGTGTATTCATCTTTCTAACTTATTTAAATATAGGCTCAGATTTTCCAGTATTTATTTTCCAAAGCTAGAGTTTAGGTATGATATCAGATGGCATGGGACCAGCATCATGCCCTTAAAGTAAGTAGTGCCTAAGCTGGTGCTCTCTGGCAGAACTCACCCAACTTCAGGCTGCTATGGAGGTCCACTGCTGCAAAAGTAAGCTAATGTCTGGCCCAGATGCTTCCTGATGCCAGGCGTAAAGCAGATAGCTATCTGTGTTTCTTCAGTACCTTCTGGGAAAGACAGTAAAAGCTATTTGATAACTGAAGATTAAATTAAACTTAGGAACAATCATAAACTCTTTTTTATCAATTGGAATACCTTTTTTTTTCTTTTCTCTCCTCATCCTTCTTCATAATATAGTTGGCTAAAAAAAAAAGAAAATAAATAAAGGAAACTCCAAATTAATCACAAGAATAAGAAGCATTTTGATTGACCACCACAATTTATTCATATGGTCCCTGCACAACCACTTAAGCTAAAATAGAACAGACAAAACTAAATGCTTCAAACACTAATCCCCACTTCACCTATTCCATGAGGCTCATTTTGTTGGATCATCTCTGAGATGTACGCTGAAAAAAAACTTCTTGAGAGGATCTCAAAATGGCAGCAGCTGTAAGATCCTGGAGGGCTTTATTTGCTGAAGTTCACTGCAGTTGCAGGACACACATTTCAGCAGAGCTGCAAGTGTGAAGAAGTGACAGAAGCCTTCTCAAAAGCACCTTGTAAAAGTAATGAACACAACAAAACAAAGTTGGGCTTATAACCAAACTGCAATAGCCTTAGCACTAATTACAAACACTGTTTCTCATTATCTAGCAGCAGGATGCAGAAATGTGAGAGGAACTAGTGAACAAAGAGAGTCTTGACATTAGCTACCTCTTAATACAGGCACAGAAGGCATCAGCAAGAAGCTACAGTTCGGTATCACGCAATTATGTGCCTCATTCATTAGTACCACATCATTGACTACACCATGAAAGAAATGACAAATTAGCAATTTCACAGGACTAGCATAATACTATCATTTGTATCACAAAGTCAGCAAAATCTAACCTCCAATAACTCAGCTCACCATTCCAACCCTAGGCTGGCCATCAATACGGTTTTATGTGCCTTGTACTAATCACTAAAGTCAGATAATATGCAAGGTTAATGGTTGCAGACAGTCTGGGGAAATATCCAAGATCTGATAAGGAAACCCCACATTATTGCTGTTCTATGTGTGTATATCCCAATCAAGAATAGGCAAAGGAAGGAAATCAATGCTTAAGGCAGTTACAATACATCTCTTGGTGTAACATATAAATTGGCCCTTCATTGCCCATTCACATTTCAGTTAATAAATAGTCCAGACATAAGACACATGGATAGTGAAGAAGTGTAACCATTGTATGTTTGTCTCCCTTACTTTAGATTTATGCTGCCTTAGTACAACAGACTCTATCCAGTGTTCTTCAATTACTTTGCTAGCCTTTTAAAGAAAATAAGAAGTGATGTTTAATCCTGATCGGTAGTTTGTTATATAGTCCACCACCTGAAAGGCACTTGATGCATTTTTCCTCAGTTAAACAAACAGATAATCAAGCAGAATATTCTCATTCTAATTGTACCTCACCACTTCTTACAGTCGCAAATATATATTTCATCTCTATTGCTGATAATTTAAATTCCTTTTTCCCATACTAGTTCTAGCAGACTGGATGTTCTTTTTCTCTTAGATTTAGCAGTGAGCTACCCAGGGATACTCTATAGTAGCAGAATAAGAAGTCTGACCTCAATATGCTCATGCACACTTTTTATTGTAATGTTGCTGATAAGACAAAAGTTCACATAATTTAAATCTGTACATGTATAATGCTCCTAAAATGTTCATCTGAAACTTTTTTTAAAGTAAGCTCTTTTTCCCCTCTAATATGATTGCATCATCTTACCCTTGGCAAACCAAAACCAGGCTTGCAGTGTGTTTAATTTGTAACTGTACCACTAAATGCAAATGTAAAATTGGCAATGCTGATGTTGCAGCATTAAATATAGCTTATCTCACCAGTGACAGTGAGAAACAGACACTCTCTTAGGACTGTGAGTTATGACAGTCTCTCCAATGACTGAAAAATCATTCCTGTACAGCTGTCAGTGATGAGATTTTCCTTTTCTTTTTCTTACAGCATATGAGTGCTTCAGCATAGCTGGAGCCACCACACTGGTGGCAAAGATGGAGACTGCTTTAATGTGTGCCCTTTTGTTCTGCACAGGTTTGGGGATTGTTTTTTGGTTTGGGGTTTTTTGTTTTTTTTTTTTTCCGTATTAAATACTAAGAAAAGAAAAGAAAGAAAAAAACCCAATCAAACAATTCCAAACAAACAAACAAAAATCCAAACCAAGCAAACACAAGAAGAACAACACATCCTTTCCTTGAAAAATAAAATAAAATACTCTGTTGAGCCCAGTAAATGGCTGATATGAAATTAATATACTATTTGAAGACAGAACTAAAACATGACTTTTTAATGCAGATGTTTACAGGCATACCTTTACTCACTTTAGCATGACAAATGCACAGTCTGTGCATTTCTTTAAGGACAGTGTCACAGTCTATGCTGTTTTTTAAGGACAGTATTATAGTACTAAGAAGTTTCAAAGAAAACTGAGTATACTGTTGTTCTGGACACTGTTTAAAAAACCTGAGACCATGTCTTTCTAGAAACTTTGACCTGGAAAAAACAAACAAACCCAACAGCTTGTAACTCACACACAGTTGCTGAGAAGACAGCAGATCAGCAAAATGTATCCCTAACTCCTGGAAAGTGAGGCTCTTTTCATTCTGTAAATGTGAAATAGATACACCTCTGCCTTTCAAAACATTCTTGGAAGTTTCAATCGCAGCAATGTTTGGTAAGCACTGCCTGATAAATGCTGATGAACAAAGCAGACACCTAACATGTCATGCATACCTTCATTTACCTGCTTCTGTCCAACTACATGGCATTACAGACCTACAATCCTTTATCAGTCTTTGTGTGGGTAACAGATATTGCAGGAACATTGCTGGCCAAAGGACACAAACAGGATGCCACTTCTTCCACAAGAGAAGTACAAGATTCAGACTCAGTGAGCTGCACCCAGGCTAAAAGTATAGGAGAATGGCTTCCAAGATCTATAAGAGCAACATTTTCTATATTTCTCTGAATGATCTATCTCTGAGTTTATTTAATAAACCATCTGGAAGACCCTTAAGCAGCCAGTGCTCACAGATCCACAGATTGTCCCCTCCTTTACCCCTCTAACAAAGGGATCCCTGGCAGATAGTGTGCACGCTTGACCCTGGGGAAAAAAAGGTAAGGAGTAGTGACAATTAAGCAATCAATCCACAGATATTTCTCCAAAATGGAGAAGATAACTAGGATTCTCATATTAGGTCTGCACTCCAGAGGAGCCACAAATGCATTCCATATGCAGCCCCTTTTGCAAGCATGATATTCTTCTGTGAATGCCTATGACCCATTTGGGAATAACTGAGTAAGCACAGCCTGTACAGATTTGCTTCTTCTTGCTTGTACTTTATAGCAAATGTATTCCAGCAATACCAATTACTTGATGGTCAAGACTACAGCAAATCTTCCTTAGTGTATTTGGTTTGGCTGAGCTGGAGTTAATTCTCCCCAAAGCATCTTTCTAGTGCTGTGTTTTGCAGTGCTGTATCTGAGTGTTGATAACACAACAGTGGTTTGGCTACTGCTGAGCCAAGTACCAAGGGTGTGCTTCTCCAACATTCCCCCACTCCAAGAGTACAATGAGGGGTGGACAAAACATTGGGAGAGGACACAGTCAGGCCAGCTGACCAAAACTGACTAAAAGAGTATTCCATGCCATACAACATCCATTCAGATATAAAAGCTAAGTGAAAGAAGTCAATGTGGTGACATTCGTTGATGGCGTCTGTCCTCTGGAGCAGTCACTACATGTAGTGAAGCCCTGCTTCCTGGGAGTGACCTAACATCATCTGGCTTGATGGGAAGTAGAAAACTACATCTTTGATTTTTCTTCCATGTGTGGTCTTTGCTTAGCATTATTAAAATTGCTTCTATTTATTACAGACCTTTTGTTATATTATCCCCTCTCTCTGTCCATCTAAAAAGGGGACTGATAGAGCAACTTTGGTGGCATTTTGCCAAGCCACCACACTTAGTTACAATTTTGATGCGCCCCTTCTTGTCTGCTCTTACCAGCTATCACCCTCAAGCTTTCCCTTTGTTCAGGGCACTTCTGAATGAAACCTTCTGCTGCTCTCAGTTTCTCTCCTACCTTGACTTAGTGCTTGTCAGAAAGCCTGTAGGCCCCTCTATTATAGCCAGCCTCTTCTGTTTGGTAGCAAGAAGAGGAGATTTTTCAAAGCATTATTCTGAAATGTTTTTGTGATCCTTATGGTCAGGCTGATCACTGTGTGAATGTCCACAAAGCAACCTCAAGGATCTTTGTGTGTTCTAGGTTTTTCTAGGAACTTGCATAATGGCTCATTTGAAAACTGATAAGCTAGCACTGAAGGTTGGAAATTTCTGTTTTAAAATACCTCATTAACTGGAGAAAAGCTCCTTGAGTCATACCCTTCTAAAAGTCTTTAAAACACAAGTCTAAGAAATATTAATTCCTCTTTCTTTTAGCTAGAAGATCAGGACAGATGAAATTTTTTTACTGAATTCCACTGACACAAGACCCATGCTAGGATTAAAGCTAACCATTGCCAATTTCTGATAATGCAGCTATTCTCTAGAGATTATCCATCTCCTGTTTTGCACTCTTGCATCAGTCTTCTCTTTCAGGAGCAGAAGTTCTGCAGCACCATGCAGCAGCTCTCTTGTAAAAAAGCTAGCCCAGAGAATTGTTCCATTATTAAAGCAAGCAAGCTGAAATTGAATCCTAGACCTGCCATCAAACTGAAAAAGCAACCAGATTTCAGGGGACAGAGAATAATAAAGCACTTTCTCTTAAAAATACAAGAGAGAATTGACCATCAATTTGAATTTTTCTTCTCTCACCCAGCATGAGAATATTGCAGTCTTAGATTAACATTATCTGAAGAGAAACAAGTACACAGAACATTAGCAATGAGGCCAGGAGACCTGTAACAGGATAAATTTTCTCTGAACACTTCTATCATCATTATGCAAAGGATTAGCAGGAGGACAAGGCACAATGTAGCTATGGTAGCAACTGGCAGAAATCTGAGCCAAAGAAGCAAGGACCAGGGGACAAAATATTTTGCTATAGTTTCAAGATCCCTTGAATATTTATTTGCACACAAGCCATATCTTGGTCCCAGGTGACAGTGGAGAGGGATTTCCTGTTGACACAGCTCTCAGCATCAGCAACACCCCAAAATGGGTTGTGATTTACAGTACAGTCTCAAAAGACAAATCAGAAAGACTGTGTGCAGGAATCCCCAAAGGCTAGATGATATATTTGAATGTTAAGAAGTGCATCTCTCTGATGTCAATACCTTTCAGTGATATTTGTGTTTTGGTATGGACATCTGAGCAACAAGCTCTGTATTTCTATAAAACAGTTCAGCAGGATCAGAATTTTTCTGCAAGTGAGCAAGCCTTTATTGTGCAAAATATGGGCACCTTTTTTGGAGATAAATTAATAATAGCTCCTTTCAAAATTCAGAAAACAAATGTTTTGCATTGTTTGTCTCGAGGCAAAATAAAAAGGGTGTAAAGGTTGAAAGAACAAGTGAAAGGTAAGGACAGAAAGCTGCCCAGCATGTTCATTGTGACACCTATTTGGAGCTCTGTTACAGTAGCCATTTCAGTTCTATTACTTATGGTTTGGTTTTTTTAAACTCATATTACTTCAGCAAAGCATAATTTTTTTTTTTCTCTTGGTCTCAGAGATACAGTATTAGGTCATTAGGCAGTTATGTTCTGTATTTCATTCATACTTGTGGCTCATAAATCAGACTTTCATGAAGTGTGCATTTCAGCAAGAATCTGATTTGTACCTAAAACTTCCATTTTATCATCCTTCTTGTTTGTTTGGTTTTTGTTGTTTTTTTTTTTAATTATTATTTCTGATGGTTGCATTGGCTTTTAGCACCCTTTTTGTTCATTTGTTTTTTCTAGGTAAGTGGTTAGATTGCAAGAACAATCTTGAAATACTACTTGAGCAAAGCATTTCTGAAGATGTCTTCCTGAATCTAAAGAGACTAAAATGCTGTTCTGAGATGTGGGTTACCCCACTCACTTCAAGGGTTGACAACTGTGACTAATCACAGAGCTGTATCTGCCACTGCTGTTAATTCCATCAACACTAATCAAGGCATACAAAGGAAACCATTGTCAGAACTAGTGCAAAATTCTCAGTGACACAAAGGGCTAACTAAGGAAAGAGGTTTCAGACTTAGAGGAACAAGCTTTTGCTAAGGATTGATACATCTGATGTGTGGAAACAAGGGGTGTGTATACAGTGTGAATAGGTGGTGCAAAATTGTTTTTATTTTCAAAGACTAGAGAAAACAATATTGATAATTATGGTGAACTACCTCAGGGAACAACATCTCCCTGACACAGCTAAGATGTATTGAGAGGAGTAGTAAATTTGGACTGTGAAGGAAAATGTACCATTAGAACTCATGACCCTTCCTGATGTCAACAGTGTTGTTTTACACCTCCCTCTTTCTGCAGTGGTGGTCAAAGTGGTTGCACATGGGATAAGTCGAAAAGAATATGTCTCCATTTAAAAAGCAGCTTCTACGTGGCAATTCAGTATGGTTTTTTTTCTCATTTTCCTGTCATATCTGTTTCATGTTAATTAGATTTAAAATGTTACTGATGTCAGTACAATGAAAATGGTATCTAGAAATTATATGCTGCTTAGACATATGGTAACAACTTTGAAACTAAAGAAGGTGTTGAGCTTCTTTCCTGTCTTCTTTAATTTATTATATTGTCAGAACTGTTTCTGGTGGGAAAGAGAAATAATGAAATGAAATTAAATTAAATGAAAATAAATGAAAAGAAATAGAATGAGCCTTTCATGCCTCAGAATTTTTGCATATCTCTCTTTTCTCCTTTTTCTCTTTCTTCTTTTTTTTCCCTTTTCCTTTTCATTCTCCCCTTTTTAATTCTTTTATTCCTATGGTCTTCTTCAAATATTTGATAAAATGTCCTCTATTTCCTTGCCAGGCACCAGCTTTTTGCAGAGGACTAGTTGATCCAACAGAACAAACTTGGACTGGTCTGTAGAAAGGACATGGGTTACACAAGAACTGCAATGTCACCATATGCTGCAAGGAACTTTTCTGTGTTATTATCCTTGTTGATGAGGGTAATAGCTCTGAACTTATTGAGGATAATCTTGGATGTGTTTAAGTTTCAGCTTTGAATACATAGATTAGGACAGCTTATGTTCTTAATAGACATCCTGAAAATGCACTATAAGCAAAGAAACAAACAAACGAAAAAAAAGTTATGTATAAACACATGAAGCTTCCCAGCTTTTAAGGCAGTAACTGTATTAAGAAAAAACAGTCCGTTTATTGTACAATGCTAAACACTAAAGCATTGCTGACCATGCTCTGAAAGAGTGGAATAAGCTAGCTACTCAGCAGTGGGAAACTTTTTTTTCTTTTAAGCCTATCACCAGTACCTCCCCTACTGCAAATTTTCTATGGAAACAGTGGAGACCAAATATTGTGAACTGATTGTGAACTTGAAAAAAAAAATAGTGGTTTTTGTTTTTTTTTACTATAAATGTAAACTTAAAATTACATCTGCCTACTTCTAGAAACTGAGTGCTTTAGCACACAAGAGTAGCAGAATGAATCTACAACCCCCAGGTGTTTATTCAAGGTGGTATCTCTCCTGAACCTTCCAACATAAAGTATAAAGCCTTTTCCTGGAGGGTAATATTTTGTCTGAAGTTATCCACTACATGGAGTTTGTGGTTCAGCCTGATAACTGACTTGAGCAAGAGCCTACACACTCCTGGAGAATTATTCTTGATGCCTTATGTGTGGTCTGTCCACCACAAATTGCACTCCTAAAAAAGGGAACTCAATTAGTAGTAAGCTTACCTATCACTTATTAGCTGACCATGTAAATAGCCTGCAAAATAGTAAAAAGGCAGGTGGTAATCCAATGGGATAATAGCTCAGGGAAAAAATATGCTATTAGCCCTGCTGGGCTCCACACGGCAAACAGCCCTTTCCACTCATAAAACCATGAATAGATCCGCTGCACAGCAAGAACACAGCCACGTTCAGCAGCATGTGTCAAGGCGGGGAGGGAGTGAACCTGCTCTTGTGAGACAAAAGGCTACACTCTGTGAGATAAACAACACTAAGGCAGCATGATCAAAGAATATTTAAAAATAACTGTAATAAAGAAATGCAGAGGGGAAGAAAATGTTCTAACAACCTAAGTGCAATCTCACTGGAAAATAAAACAAAATATTCCTCATGTCCAAAGGTTGAATCTACCTTGGAGTCACCCTTTGTGTTCTTTCTTCTGTTGTTTTAGAGCCCCGAGGAAACCAGCTTAGCAAATGAGGGACAGAAACTGTGCCAGTTCACCTCATGTTTGGAAGGAGGGTGTGGGTAGCCACTGCTGAGATTCACCCATCTGTAGTTCTGGGAAAGTGTCAAGGAAAAGGAAAGAGGTTCTAAATTAGTAAAACACGTCAGTTATTTGTTATATCGAGTCCCTTTCAACTATGAAACAACAGGCTAAGTGTTTAGAAACAATACTGTTTACTTGCAAGGCAGCATGAGATTCCCTGTGCCCAGTCCCAGCTTTCCTGTTCACCTGTAGCAGGTATATGAAGCCAGCATGGCCAGTCTCATCAATAATATTTTGAGCTGGAGCCAAAGTTGGTTGAACCAAGAACTTCTTCTGTGGCCTTCAGCATGTCATTTAACCCACCTTTGTCCCCCTTGCCCGCATCATCTGTAAAATGGAGATAACATGACTTACTCACTGGCTTCTCCACAGTCACATTAATAGCTGTGTGGCAGTTTGGGATCCTCAGGTAGTCTGGCACGAACATCACAGCAAGGATGATTAGAAAGCCATGGGCTGCCTGCGCTTCTTGGTGCCAGGAGAAATGGTGTAGGCAGACCAAAGCTGCAGGCAGCAAGTCACCAACACAGTGATTAAATCAACAGTCAATTTCACGAACCAGAGTATTTACTAGCGTTAAAGTCCCGGCATTATGCAAAGAACTGTTTGATGTGTTTCAAGGAACAGTAAGGTACAGTACAGGTTGTCTTCCTGACAGATTTGTTTTACTTATCTATGTCTTACATTTACAGTTTTTCAAAGCTCACATATGTACTTACTGTAGTAAATATAAAACATTTGAATTTTGCTTCCTTAGGTGTGGGAAGATCTGTATTTAAATCTACTAATTCCTAGTGCCACTGAAAACTACGTGCCCTCGTTTATCTGCTTATGCACAGCTTGAAGCAGCTTAGCAACAAAACAACAAAAACATTACTTTAAACACCTGAAATAGGATTTCTGGGGTGCTGAGCACCAAAATACCCAAATACCAAATAGTAGCTGCAGAAGTTCAAAGCTATTTAAAAAAAAAAAAAAAATCTACCTCCTTATTTTCTTGTCCAATGTAAACTGACTTAACGAAAGAAAGAGAAAGGAATATGGAGTTATTAGTTTACTGTTTCAGGATAGAGAATGCTAGAGGCTGAACAAAGGCTGGAAACAAGTGAATGATGGAAGAATAAGCAAGAGCAGATACCAAGAGCAAACCTGAAAGAAAAATCACCAGCTGTATGTTTTCTCCTTTGGGTACAGTGGCACATCCTTCTCAATATATACATATATAAATACCCCACTGAATAAGAATGTTGACTTCAACACCAAAGGAGCATCATACACAACTGAGAAAAAGCCAGAGCTATAGCAACATAGCCACACTTCAGAAAATCAGCAAAGCCTTTAGACATTTCAGAAGAAATTCAGGAATAAATCCGTTTTTCAAACTGTGTATTCTCCACCTGGACTAAGTTCTCTGTTGGTGGAGGAAGGTGCAAGGACACTGTTCCAAGAGTGTTGCTTCCAGTCTTCTTTAAGTTTTCCTGTAACTCTCTTTTGACTCATTTCAAGATCCCTGGGCGAAAAAAATGGGGTCTTTTCTATTAAATTGCATGTTCATGTAAAGTCATATCTAACGACAGGCAGGTTTATGCTAATAGATGAAACAAAAGAAAGAGCAAAAGTACAGGGAAAGTACATTCTGTGAATGTCAAACTTGAAATAAAAACTGGGAATGATAAGTAAAAGAGAGATGAATCTACCATCCTACCCCATGCATATTGCAACCTCTGTCTCACTCTCTCCAATTCTTTATTTGCCTTTTTTGTTGTTGTTGTTGTTGTTTTAATAAAACACAAACACCCCTTAAATTAAACACATTGGTATAAGGTTTCCAAAGACAATCCAGAAAAAATAATCCCTGAAGCAATAAAAAAACTTTTAATTAAGAAACAATTGCCAAGAAAGAACTGTATAGGCTACTGACTTTTTTACATCAAGTACCTAACTGAATATGCTCAGATAGGTCCTCAAGGTGCAAGATACAAACTAAACTGGTCCTGCCTTTGCTTGGCTTGTTCTTTCATTATACTTCCTAACCCGGTATTCCTGTTTCTTCAGCTTGTAGCAAACAAGTTTACAGATCTGAGGTCCACCTATTTCTTGAAATGTCCTTTCATACATCAGTCACGTTTTCCAGCTTGCCTTTTTTCTGTCTCCCACACTGTAAAATTTTCAGTCAAGTTTGCTCTTGCAAGAAAGACTATTAAGGCTTTATGTAAAAATGGCATTATCTTATTTTGATAGTTTTCATCCACCGGGTTCATCTAAATTCATGTTTGTTACAGATAAGAATCTGTAACACTATGACATTGAGTGGAACACATGTGTCCAGCTACTTCACAATTATGTCTTTCTGTTTTGTGGTCCAAAATATTGTTGCTTCTTCTCTGTAAGAGAATGCTAGCACAGCATCACCTTCTCACTAATGGATAGCTCAGTGTTGTTGACACAAGTACAAACTTCTGCTGATACTCCTGACATAGAGAGTGAACATTCATCACACCTAAGTGTTAGCAGTCGTTTAAGGCTCAAATACATGGTGAGGAAGACAATTTTCACAACAGTATATATTCCAGTTTCTCTTCCACCAGCTGGCCATGTATTGTCATATGTGCAAAAACAAAAGAAGGAAGCAAACATAATACTGCTGTCGTCAACTCAGGAACAAAACGCTTGTTAAACAACTTATCCAGAAGGTTAACTATTTTTAATTTGCGATATTCAAGACAATAAAATATGTTAAAGTAGGTGCAGCCATGTCAACAAAATAGGATGATAAGATGCATATGTTCATCCATCAGCGCAGTGGCTGTTGCATCAAACGAATGGATTCTAGTCCTTCCTTAGTAACATCACCAACCTCTGATAGGTTTGAGATCTACGTTTAAATTATTTTCCTGTTCAGCTCTGACAGTGCATTGCTACATGAGCTGTCATAGACTAGTTGAGGGCATCCCCCAAAGCAGGTTTTAAGTCTGCAATTGCCTTCCTAATAATAATCTCACTGTGGGTTATGAGTTCGCTGAGGACATGGACATTCACCCTACGATACAGCAGGGCAAGTGGCAACTTGCATCAGCATAATGTGAGATGGTTACACTCGCTGCTCAATGCATCATCAAACACTGCTTGCAGCACCTAAATATCTGGTTTGAGGCTCTCAGACCCAGTTCACAAATTCCACAAGTGCTTAGCCAAGGCCCCCTGTTTCAGACAAAAGCATCTGCTCCATCCAACTCAGAGTCTCTCATTTGGTTGTGAATTGATGCCATCACACTCCAGACAGTGACATGTATTGATAACTAGCTTATATAGCCAGAACTGACTTAGTAAAGATTCAGGGAATAACAGCACTGAAGCTTGAGAAGTCAGCAGAATATAAAATAAGGAAGAACAAGAGCTAATTTAGTAATTAATCTGTATGTAGTAATTAACACATTAAATGCAATATACATATTGAAAGTGCAGGAAACTGAGGCAATAGCCTGTTTTTCTCAACTTAGAAACAGGTTAAAATAGTCATAGAATCATAGAATAATTTAGGTTGGAAGCAACATCAAAGATCATCCAGTTCCAACTCCCCTGCCATAGGCAGGGACACCTCCCACTAGATCAGGTCACTCAAGGCCTCATCCAGCCTGGCCTTGAACACCTCCAGGGAGGGAGCAGACACAACCTCCCTGGGCAACCTGTTCCAGTGCCTCACCACCCTCACTGTAAAGAACTTCCTCCTAACATCCCATTTAAATCTCCCCTCTGCCAATTTGAACCCATTACCCCTTGTCCTGTCATTACAAGACCTTGTGAATAATCCCTCCCCAGCCCTTCTGTAGGCCACTTTCAGATACTGGAAGGTTACTATAAGGTCTCCTGGAAGCCTTCTCTTCTCCAGGCTGAAAAACCCCAACTCTTGTAGCCTGTCCTCATAGCAGAGGTTCTCCAGCCCTCTGAGCATCTTCACAGCCTTTCCCTGGACTCTCTCCAGCATTTCCATGTCCTTCCTGTGCTGGAGGCTCCAGAACTGCACACAGTACTCCAGGTGGGGTCTGATGAGAGCAGAGTAAAGGGGGAGAATCACCTCCCTTGCCCTGCTGGTAATGCCTCTCTTAATGCAGCCCAGGACACCGTTGCTGTCTGGGCCACGTGTGCACACTGCAGGCTCATGTTGAGCTTTTCACCAACTCAGACCCCCAGGTCCTTTTCCTCAGGGCTGCTCTCCAGCCACTTGCCACCCAACCTGGAGTTGTGCTTGGAATTGTGCAGGACCTTATTCTTGGCCTCATTGAATTTCATGATATTGGCCTGGGCCCACCTCTCTAGGTCCCTCTGGATGCCATCCCTGCCCTCTAGCAAGTCGACTGTGCCAGACAGCTTGGTGCCATCTGCAAACTTGCTGAGGGAACACTTAAGTCCTCTGTCCATATTATCACTGACAAAGATGTTAAACAGCACTGGTCCAAACACTGCAGACCAGTGGGGGAAAAAGGCTAAAGTTAAACTGGGATAGGTTGCAGAAGAGATAAGACAGAAGAATGTATCAAGTCACAAAAAGATAAAAGGGGAAGGTTAAGGGAAATGTCTTGTCTAGTTTGTTCAGAGGGTAGATTGGGCTGTTGGATCAAATCAAATCGAGCAAGTCAGTTACACTGGCTCTGCTATTAGCTTAACTTCTCTGTAATTAGAGTGTAAGTGCTTGCTTTTCACAACAAGCAACATTTACTTTGTCAAAACAGTCTTGAATCAACTGTGCTTCAAGTTAGAGACCAAAACTACTTCTTGACACTATGCATCCTATGCAGGAGTTAGGTGTCCTCTGTAAAACAGTCTCAGCTCAAGTGGTGACAGCTGAAAATGTAATGGTGAGTACCACCAGTGAGGGAGCTCTGAGTCTGGCAGCTCTGATGGATATAAAAGTCATCCTGGAGAGACTGCTGGGCAGTTCTTCTTCACATTTGTCTATATTGCTCTCTCTGACAAGGCCTTAGTTCTGAAAGCGGAGTAGAGATGTATTGCATTTACCAGCAATGCCCCCAGAAATTAGTACAGAGCAGAGAAACCTCTCTAAATTCATGGTCTTGCATATGTGTACAATCTTTCCTACGTAAGTAAGTATTTGAAATATCACCATGCTATTTCACCAAGGTGTTTGCTGTGGACACAACACTAACAGCATGAAACCAGTGAACTGAGACTTGAACAATTAGCCTTTTATACTTGTGCAAACTGAAAATGACAGCCATCTAGATGGGGTATACTGTATGCATTCACGGAAGTAGAGGTCTAAGTATCTACACAAGATACTGTTTCATAGATTCATAGAATTATTCAGGTTAGAGAAGGCCTTTAAGACCACTGAGTCCAACTATAATCCACTTTTTATGACCTCTAAACTGTACTGAGGGGCACCACATCTACACGTTTCTTGAACACCTCCAGACTGGTGACTCCATCACATCCCTGGGCAGCCTGTTACAGTGCCTCACCACTCTCTCAGTAAAGAGGTTTTTCCTGATGTCCAAACTAAACCTCCCCAGACACAACTCAAACCTATTTCCTCTCATCCTATTGTTAGTTACTTGGGAGAAGAGACCAACAGCAATTTCACTATGACCTCCTTTCGTGTAGTTGTAGCAAGCAACAAGATCTCCTCAGCCTTCTTTTCTTGACTAAACAACTCCCCTAGCCACTCCTTGTATGTCATACTCTCCAAACCCCTCACCAGCCTCATTGCTCTTGTCTAGACCTGCACCAGGACTTCAATATCTTTTCTATACTGTGGCACCTAGAACTGACTGCAGCATTCAAGCGTCGCCCTCACCAATCCTCACCAGGATTGTACAGGGGCACAATCACTTCTCTGCTCCTGCTGGGAATGCTTTTGATTTTGATACACACCATGATGTTGTTGGCCTTCTTGGCCACTTGGACACACTGCTGGCTCACGTTGAGCCAGCTGTCCACCACACCCCAGATCTTTTTCCATCAGGCTGCTTCACAGCCACTCTTCACCAAGCCTGTAGCATTGCTTGGGGTTGTTGTGACCAAAGTGCAGGACCTGGCACTTGGTGTTGTTAAGCCACATTCTATTGAGCTCAGCCCATCAGTTTAACCTGTCCAGATTTCTCTGCAGATCTCTCTGCAGCTCCCTCAAGAAGATCAACACTCCTGTGTCATCTGCAAACTTGCTGATGGTGCTCTCAATCTCCTCATCCAAATCATTAATAAATATATTAAACAGAGCTGGCCCCAGTACTAAGCCCTGGGGGCCACCACTTGTGACCAACAGCCAGCTGCATTTAACTCCATTTATCACAATCCTTGGGCCTTGCCACACTGCCATTTTTAAATCCAGCAAAGAGTCCACCTGTCATTGCCATGGGCCACAAGTTTCACATGGAGAATGCTGTGGGAGACAATGTCAAAGCCTTTACCGAAGTCCAGGTGGACATTATCCACAGCCTTTCCATCATAGAATCATAGAATGGTTTACATTGGAAGGGACCTCAAAGATCATCCAGTTCCAACCCCCTGCCATAGGCAGAGACACCTCCCACTAGATCAGGTCACTCAAGACCTCATCCAGCCTGGCCTTGAACACATCCAGGAAGGGAGCAGACACAACCTCCCTGGGCAACCTGTTCAGTGTCTCACCACCCTCACTGTGAAGAACTTCCTCCTAAGATCCCTTTTAAATCTCCCCTCTGCCAGTTTGAACCCATTCCCCCTCATCCTGTCATTACAAGACCTTGTGAACAGTCCCTCCCCAGCCTTCCTGTAGGCCCCCTTCAGATACTGGAAGGCTACTATAAGGTCTCCTCGAAGCCTTCTTTCCAGGCTGACAAGCCCCAACTCTTTCAGCCTGTCCTCTTAGAAGAGGTACTGCAGCCCTCTGATCATTTTTGTGGCCCTCCTCTGGACTTTCTCCAGCAGTTCCATGTCCTTCTTGTGCTGGGGGCTCCAGAACTGCACACAGGTGTGTCACCTGGTCATTGAAGGAGATGAGGCTGGTCAAGCAGGACTTGCCTTTCAGGCTATGCCTGATCCTACCATTATTCTGTACTTGCTGTGTGAACACATCCAAGATGCACTGCTCCATGATCTTCCCCAGTAGTGAGGTCAGGGTGACAGGCCTATATTCACTGAATCCTCCTTTGAACCCTTTTTCATAGATGGGTGTCATGTGAGCAATCCTCCAATTGTGAGGCACTTCCCCTGTTAACCAGGACTGCTGATAGACAATGCAGAGTGGTTTGGTAAGCTTCTTCTCCAGCTCCCACAGCACTTGCGGGAAACTCATGTAGAGCCCAGGTGTATGACTCAGAAGCCCTTTTGAAATGTTTCCCATCCTTTTGAAATCCCCACATCTGGAAATAAGAAGTTGTGCTGGTTTGAGGCTAACTGGAATATTTTAATGAGAAAAAAATAGATTATGGGCTGTGAAAAAAAAAAAAAACAACAGTGATGTCCACTTCAGCCACAGGTTTACTGAGATGTGTAAAAGCCAGGACATAAACACAGATAAGGCAGTCAGTTGCTCTCTGCCTGCAGAGTCTGAGCCCTCTTCCTCCCTGGCTTCTAGCTGGATCTGTGTAACCCAACTGATCAATTCTGCTTCTAACCACCCTGGCAGATCTTCCCTGTTTACCTTGCACATGAGGTAGATTCTGGGATAAGATTAGAGGGTGGGGAGGAGCTGGAAGGGTAGCAGAGAACCCCTCTTGGGGACTCTGATATCTGGAAGGAGTATTGTGTTTCTGTATTACCTTTAACTTGTATATTTCTGTATATAGCTGTAAATATTTGTATTATATTGTAAATATCTGCTTGTATATAGTGCTAAGCTGTGAATACAAAGCTTCATTCCTTAACTTGCAGCCAGCTGAGTCTAGTCTGGGTGAATTCAAATCATGGGAGGGCAGGTAACTCCCAAACCATCACAGAAGGCTTTATATGTTTGATTTTTTTCTTTTAATTAAGTCTTTGACTTCATCATATATCATTCTAATACTAATATCTATCATGTAATGGAAAAAAAAAAACAACAACAAACAAAACAGGTGGAGAATCTGAGATAGTATCATTAAATACTGCAGTCACTATCGTTTAGGAGGCGCACCCAGCTGCAAATATGAAGCCAGAGTTCAAGATCAGCCTTCACTCTGTAAAGGATCATACATTAAGAAACATAAACCCCACTGTAGCCAATGAAAGGCTTCTGAGCAGCACAAAGCGTTTTTCCATCCTGAGAAATACTGCCTTTAAAGTAGTTCTGTTTATTCCTAGTGAGAATTGCTCTTTCCACACCACCACCCTCCCACCCCTCTTTTTAAATATGCTCACCAAAACATAAGGTACATGCCAATGATACATATTACTTGGGAAACGGACATAAATCACCAAAAAAAAAGAAAATCAAAAGAAATGCAACTTTGCACCCTTGAGCCTTCGCATTTTGAGTTTTGGAGGTCTCCATGCTAGGAGAATTAAAAGCACTTTCAACATTGTGTGAGGGAAATTTTCTACATTTACATATGCATATACGTGAATGAAAAGATATAAGATGTTGTAAAGTCACAAAGTGGGTCACAAGTAAAAAGAGAGGAACAAAGTAGTCAAGTTGTCAAAAAAAAAAAAAAAAAGAAGAAAAATTCTGGAACTATTTTTTCTGCCCTGTGTGGGAAATGTGCATGTACAGTTTGCTACTTGTTAAGCCCACTGTCTTCCACAGGGCAGCAGAAGCAGACTGAGTTCATCCAACAACCAAGCCAAGTATCTGATTTAGTTTACTGAATGAATACACACACTTACCATGCTCTAAAAGCTAATATTACTGAGTAAAGAGCTACCTACTCAAATTCCTCTTTCCTTATGCAGTTTTGCAGTTTTGAATTTCTGAGAAGGTTGTTTTGTTTTGAAGGGAGTAGGTTTCAGTCACTGTTGGGTTTTTTTTGTTTTGTTTTGCTTTTTACCTCCAGAGGTTTGATAACATATTCAAATTCAGCCATCAGAGTTGCAATTAGTATTTTGTAACACCCCAACTTTGCGGGGAGCTTGGCTGGTGATTTTTCCAATCCCTATTATCTTTATCTGTTTAATGGTCCAGATGTCAGAACAATAGAGCATGTTAAATATTGACACTGGAGAAGCATCAAGAAAATTAATATTGGTTTTGTTTATCTTTATGTACTAGCGAATGCTTATTTGGGTGAGTGTTATCCTAAATACTCCTCACTGTTATGGAACTTTTCTCCTAAAATCAATTGCTATTCAGAGGCTGAGCCAAATTCAGATATGATAGGAATTAAAGATTCTACCTTGTAACAGTTTGGTTACCTTATTAATCCCATGTCTTGAGGCTATTCATGTGTCAGCTGCATCATGTGATAGGTATTTACTCAGCTGAACAGTGAGTATTGCTTCTGTTTGCAGCCATCCTACCTCCACTAGTCCATTCTTATTTACAGATACCTGCATTATCACTTGTATGGTTTTATCCTCAACACTAACAACTTCAGAAATCTTGATACACCATATCTAACTACAGCAGCTGATGCAGATCAAGACACAGACCAGTAATTCAGCAAGCAACTTGTTAGTGTCCTATAGAGCATATTTCACTGAACACTTTATTTGTTTTTCAGTACCTATGCTACTGTTTAAAATACGAAAATACATTTGAGATTGTGCTGTCTCACTGGAGAATGTGATGGACAGAGAATATCAATAGCTATTTCAGTGTTTTGAGACAACTGGTGTAGTTCATTCTGGTTTTAATACACAGTGCAGGAAGATGTGAGGATATTTTATACCCTGCTACATCTATCCTGTTCTGTGGAAAAACTTTTTAGTATAACTTTCTCGTAGAAGCATTATTAGATAAAGCAAAAGTTTACTTCATGCTTTTAGAGCCCCAGAAGGCAGAAATTGAACAATGCACTGCTGTTTGTTTTCCACTGATGATTTAGTATATTAGAATGTGTGCAGAGAATGACTACACGATGCCCACAGGTAGCTCATTGCAGGTTTTCTAAGAGATCACTTCAGAAAGACAAACATGAAAGTAGCTCTTGGCTCATTACAGTTTACATAAACTTATCTTAAGAAGATATCTCTTACAATGGTGTCATTGAATAGGAGACCTTTTGGGACAAACACAGCCATCCTTCTTGGGATTAAATTCTCCTTACCCATATAATAGATCTAGTTTGACCCAGCAGGGCTGAATTACTCTGCTAGGCAGTTGTGTTGCTTGCAGACCATGGGCTCCCTCTGCTTCAGAGATGCCATTGAAGGGGTGAGGCTATGATAAAAAGAAGGGTAGGTGCTTTGGAGACCATCTTTTCTTCAAGTGTGTATTGCAATAAGCATATTTTCTGTTTAGGACTGTAAAGCAACACTTCCACTTCATCCTCAGACCTGCCTGCTGGCTGGAACTTGCTTTGATGGCCTGAGTTGACACCTAAGGAATGGAGCTCAGCTACACATCTGAGTTGAGTTAACCACCCTGGATTAAGAAATGAGCTGTGATAGTAGGCATTTCTCTCAACAGTGTGTTGTGCTAAGGATTTGCCTGTTACATAAAGAAACTGGCTTAATGCTAAATGCAGGAAGCCAAGGAGCCTCAAATATTCCCCAATACATAAATGCAGATATTTCAAGATTTCTTCAAAGCAAATCTTGCGAGGAATCCCACGCTCCCAGTCTGAAGCAGAAGGCCTAGAAGGTCTGAGAATATCCAAGAGCTGATTGCCAGAGTCTTGTCATTTTCCTGCTGCTTCCTGAGAGTGGGCTCAGTTGAGCCTGAGAGGCTTTCAGCACCACAGAGGAGTGACCATAAATCTTGTAATCCTTGTCTACAGGAGTTCTATGCCATGGGAAGAACTTTGAACTGTGAAACCCTAGGATCTGCAGGAGCTGCTCGCACCAGTTTCTTTTCTAAACAGGTTCAAATCAGCCTGTCCTCTCAGATATCCTGATCTTCAGGAGTGTGGTGTTTTCCCCCCACAGAATCCCCCCTTTTAACCTGTTATATCTGCAACACTCAAGAGCGAATACGTAAGCTTTGCATCTCTAACAGCTCTGAACATCTTCCCACTCCACCAAGGTCAGAAGTCATCACTGAACAGGTTTCTGGTTGTTCAACAGAAAAGAGACAAAAAGAGTATCTGTCAGACCAGTTTCTAGACCAACAGCTAGTTCTGACACATTTTGCAAGGACTGCTGTTTGGCAGTGTGCTTTGCCCAATTAAATTATATCTTATTTCAAAGATGAGTAAACTTCTGCTGTACATCAGAGTGCAGTGAAACAAAAGGCACAATAGCTGCAGGAATACTCAATTAAGGAGAAAAGCAAAAACCATGTAAAAATCATGTTCAAACAGCCTGCTTAAGCATTTGGAGAGCAGCAAACACCCAATATAGGGTGATTTATATAGTCAGCAGGCTGCCTGTAGAGTGCTATCCAAAGATTTTTTGTGTCCAGCTTAAGCTCCATAGGTTTCCCCATCCACTTCTGTTCCCAGGAAAACATGGGTGCTGAAAAAGCACCCTCAGCTGTCCTTCAGAGCAGGTGATAGTGTGTGTCTAGGCACATCAACAGCATTTGTGTCAAGAAGGACATGGACCTGCTATCAGCAGGTTGTGGTGTCGGCAGCATCATCTGCAGCAGAAGGGAAAGTACCTGATTCTGCTGCATCAAGGTATGGTGAGAGGTTACAGAGGAGCACCCTAAAAGGCAATGCAAACAGTTGCAGTCTTTCTGCAAGACATGACATGTCCTCAAGCCTCAAGTGACTTGGGGTTCTTTTTATTTCTTTTACTTTTTTTTTTTTTTGCCTTGAGCTAACTTTTCATATCAAGGAAATACTGTTGAGGAACAAAGGAAAAACACTAAATATCTGGTTTTGAGAAGACAGGCAAGTTCCAAGTGGCATGTAATCTGGTGTGATGGTTTATAGCAGATGAACATTACAACTGTAAGAAATTAATCCACTGCTTTCACACACACACAGAGACACTGCTTTCCATATGACTGATAGGAGCATCATCCAGCTGGAATTATTTAAACACAAGTCATATCCTAATGCATCAAGAATTAACCATTTAGCTAATATATATATATATATATATGCATATCCAATTTTGCATATTAAAAAGATATGTAACAGGTGTAATCTAATTTTTTTCTTATTTACACTTTTAAATATCAGCTCTTGGCAGGAATTAATGGAATATAGCAAATAAAAATGCTGAGCCTAGTGCTGCTCTTTTCCATTACATAATTTAAAAGAAAAGACTGGTTCTGGTTTGTTTATATGTTTCGTTGCTTCAACTTGATTTTTCTGAAAATATGATGCAGTAATTGGAATTAAACACAAAACCTTAATACAAAAGCAGCTTTCTCTGCTTAAGTACATTGCTCTGTTCTAACACTACCTCTGTGCCTAAGTTCAGATGAGAAGAATAAAAAAATTAGGCAGGTAAAGGCAAGTTTCCTATCTAGAATTTCAGACTGATAAGGCAAATTTAAAAGTTAAGAATTGGTGGTAAAAACAGCATGAAGAGATTAGATGGGATGAAAGCCTGGCTGAGAAAATAAGCAATAAAGAAGAAATAGGCATAAACTGGAGATGGAAGATATTGAATGTGATTCTAGAAGAAAAAGAAAAAAGCAATTAAAGGAATTCAGGAGATGAACAACATTGATTTAGCCACAGGACTTGAGGTCTTTAATGTCTATGACCTTCTCCTTTCAGAACAAAGGTGGAGAAAGCAAAAGAACACTCCTTTAAAAATGCATTTTGATGCTCAGGGCCAAGCAGAAGGGCAGTGAAGAATGGAGCAGTTTGACAAAGGACTTGTGCTTAAAGGCTGCTAAGGTATAAAGTGCCTTGGACCTTTGTGGCTTTCTGCTCCCGTGACCTTTCATCACTGTGTCACACATTCAGTAGCATAGCCCCTGACTGAGCACAGGGCGATCAAACTCACGCTAATCAAAATGATAAGTGTTTAATTCAACATCTGCAACTTCCCTACTCATCTCCTCGGTAAAGCCTAGAGGGAAATCCTGGATGTGCACGAACGATACTTGCTGTACAACGGGACCTTCAGCTCGCCCACTCCCTTTTCCTACTTTTACGCCCGCGCAGCTGGCATTTAGGAACGACCCAGGCCGGGACGCGTTTTCACATAAGAAGTATCACTTTAAAAGTCTCTAAAACATCCTTATACACGTCCCGTTCCGCGATGAGTGGCAGAAGGGGTCCAAACCGGCGTCCTCCCGGCCCTGGCCAGGCAGCGCTTTTCCGTTGGGATGTTAGTGACATCTGGTGGCGCCGGGAGGAAGTACACCGCTGCAGAACACACCCACGTCCACCTACCGCCAAGGCGGCGGGGGCGGGGGGTGGAGNNNTGTTAAATAAAGACATGGGAATAAAAAAGCCTTGGTAAGGCAAGAAACAGAATGCAGGAAAAACAGTGGGAGTATTAAAGTTGATATCCAGGCTCTAAATTGCAGGAGTTCTCACCCAGGCTCTAATCACAGGCTATCTAGGAATGTGTGACATCTGGTATAGCTAGGAGCAGGGTGACCTTAGAGATTGAAGGAAACCCTGATAAGAAGAGTAAAACAAAGGACCCACAGTTTTCTGATAATAAGCAGATGTAACTTTGTATCAAGTAGGGATGTATGACCATGTATCTTAGTTAGGCCAATCACTGTATTAGCTTTAGCCATTCGGACAAGTAAATAGCCAATAGAATAGTTGCACGCTGCCTTCTTTAGAATATTGAAACATATATAAGATGAACAAATGCATGTAATAAACGGAATTAGTTTGTATCAAACTGTCTCCCCGTCTCCTGGTTTGCAGCAAAAAGGTCATGTGGTTGCAACCCCATGAGGTTCGCGGGGGCTCACATCTCCAGAGGGACCTAGAAAAGTTGGAGGAGTGGACCTGTGCAGACCTCATGAGGTTCAACAAGAACAAGTGCAAGGTCCTGTACGTGGATTAGGGCAATCCTCACTGTCCATACAGGCTGGGTGGTGGTGTGATTCAGGGAAGCCCTGCGAAGAACGACTGGTGAATGAAAAGCTGGAGATGAGCCAACAATGTGCACTCACAGTCGAGAAGGTCGACCAACCACACCCTGTCTTGCATCAAAAGAAGCATGCTCAGCAAGTTATGGGAAGTGATTCTGCTACTCTGGTGTGGTGAGACCTCACCTGGATTACTGTGTCCAGTTCTGGAACCCTCAGCACAAGAAGGACCTGTTGGAATGGATCCAGAGAAGAGCCACAAAAATTATCAGAGTTGGAACACCTCTCCTATGAAGACAGGTTGAGAGACACAGAGTTGTTCAACCTGGAAAAGAGAGGGGTCCAGGGAGACCTTATTTTCAGTGTTTAGAGAAGTCCTGTTGACACAGGACAAGGGGTAATGCCTTTACACCAGACTAGATGCAGGGAAGACATATTTAAGAATGAGGGTCATGAAACACTGGAGCAAGCTGCCCAGAGAGGTCATAGTTGCCCCATCCCTGGAAACATTCAAGATCAGACTGATTGGAGGTGCAAGCCTCACTGCAAAAGGATAGGACTAGATGACCTTTAATGGTCCCTTCTAACTCAAACCATTCTGTGATAAGATAATGAGACAGAAAAATAACCTCAGCCTAAATAGTATTAGGTGGCTCCAGTCAAAAAAAGTTAGTGAGAATGATCACTTTGTAAGATTTGCACTTGTAATGCAGCCTCGGCAAAACAGAGGTTCAGACCTAGACCTGAACTCCGAACTCTCTTAACAGGCTGTATCTAGACAGGGTGAATATCAAGATAAGAGAAATTCATTCAGTATAGAAAGAATAGTTCTCAAAAACTACTCAGGATGTTACCAGAAATGTAAATTGCACACAGACTAGGTGTTTAAGTCAATTTTAAATATAACAAGCTTTTAGTATTTTCAGACTTTTATGAAAGCTTCATCCAGCTTCCAGCAAAATACTAAAGGATTCAGATGAGGCCTGAAGGAAGACCTATTAGCTATGTTACCAGTCCAACTTTTTAACCTACTTTTTTACAGTTGAGACATCATCATATCTGGTTGATTCCAGTTCTGCAAAGAAAACTCTAGTCAAAATTGCTGAGTTTTATCTATTCAAAACAATGACACTCACAGGATTCCTGTGCCAAGTTCTAGATTACACAGGATTACAGAGTGTTACAGGTTGGAAGTGACCTCCAAAGATTATTGAGTCCAATCCACCTGCCATCTGGTTTGTCTCTGATATCAGAAAGCACATACACTGACTGCTTTGAAATTACAAAAACTTTATCCCCAAAATTGAGAGTCACTGGAAGTCACAAACAGCATCTGTGCATACAACCTTCAAACACAAACCAGGTCCAGTGAATCCTTTTTTTTTTTTTTTCTTTTTTTTTTTTTTTTTTTTTTTCTTTCTTTTTTTTTTTTTTTCCTGCTTCATAACATTGACCAATTAATCTTTTATGGTCAGGCTGAGGAAAATGGAAATTTTTGGCAGAGAGTCTTCTCAGTTCTAGTTTTGCCTCCTCTTAGAAGCAGTATCAAAAATCCCCAGGCAGCAGCGCCTATGAGCTTTTTTCATCTTGGAGTCATTAGAAGACCTTTTGGAACACCTGTATCTATTTAATATTCAGTCACATCCAGACATTTCTTAGTTTTGAGAATCAGTTGCATTTTGAGGTTATCCTTCATAGTACATTCAGCACCTCTGCTAAAAATTACAATCATCACTTGTGAATATAGAGAAGGAAAAGTACATAATCAGAGTTTTAATTTGGCTTGAGAATTGATCTGAGGAATAACATGGTTAAGCTTGAGAACAAATTATTTGAATCACATGAAAATCTTTTAGGTTGGAAAAAGAAAAGATGGAGTCCTTCATTTCTCTGAACTCTAGGAGAAAGGGTTCTTACCCAGAGTAGTTTAGGGCTTCTATTAAAGTAAGTACTCCCAGAGAATAATTTTGTTTATATTTCCTACATATATCAATGTATCAAACATGTATTGCTTTTCAGGAATCAAAGTACAGTTGGAAAAATCAGGAGTGAGAGTTGATGTATTTCCACTTTTCAAAGAAGGCAACAATGAGTCACCCTCAGATAATCACTGCAGCCTTGACTCTGACTTAGCTAGAAATCAAGGAGCATGGCATACCTTTCTCTGTAGTGTTAGGTGCATTGCTAAGAGTGGGAGGAAGGAGAGAACATGACAAGGACTCTTGCATCTCCGTGAGTCTTGACTGTTGGAGTGGCCTATTGACACTACTGGCAGCCGATACAGATTGAAGTACTTTATGAGCCACTCTGTCTTGCCTTACAGAGACTTCAGCTCTACTCAGCCTCGGTAAGGCAGCAGCAAGAGTTCTGGGCACAGCACTTCAAGAAAGAAGTGAGCAGAGTGGAGAGAGTCCAGAGAGGTAATAAAAGTGAAGTGTAGAAAACATAACCTGGGGTAACATCTAAAGGAAACCTTCTAGAAAATAAAATAGAAAAGAAAAGTCCACGAACTGCCTTAAGAAAATGTAACCAGTTATTGCTAAGAGAAAGAGAGTATATCCCTGGGGACAAGGAAAGCAGTAACAGATTTAAATGGTGCCAAGGGTACAGTACATTTAAGGCTTCTGGTTTTAGTTGGACATGAGTCATTGCATTGCGTAGAAAAATAATCTCGACCATTTTATTAATAATTTTCCTACGCACATTTTTCTCTACTGCTTTAGAAAAGTGATACATGCATTCAGAATACGGATAACAGAATCTTTCCCTAAAATGTGTTTACCACTGTAAACACAGACTTAACCTCTGGTATCTCAGTGTTCAGCATTTCCACCTACTTCATGCGGTTGTTGTGAGACCTACTCAGACATCAGCTATGCATTTGAAATAGCAAGTGTAAATAGTGATTGTATACATATTGCATACATATTGTATACATTTACTAATAGTCTATATTAATACATGTTTAATAGTTATATATTATTAAGAGAACTGATACAAAGGGGGAAAAAGTTTCTAATCTGTGGACCCACCTTCATAAAAAAATGTTTTCTTCTGGTGCATTTTTCATCATCTACAATTACATAAAGCTGGCGGGAAAAAGGGTATTTGGGATGTATTTTAATAGCTTTGGAAGGAGCCAGAGTCTGCAGAGAGTTAGCATTCAGGTGTCTCAACAGACCAACAGGAATAACTCATTTTTTTCCAAAAGAGAAATGTAGTCAATAAAACAGAAAATAAAAACATTCTTTTAAATTTTAGAAGCTCCTTCAAATATAGAAAGTCCATTTCACAACAGCAACTGACCACTCCAGGATGCACATTACCAAAGCATGAACGTACTGCTGAGGTGACTGAAGTCACTCTGTCTTCAGGCTTGTGTCTCCCAGCACACCCAAGACACATTAATGGCTTAATGTGTTAGTGCCTAATTGAATGATTAAATGCTTTGTTTGTGAAAGACAATCTGTTAAGTGGTAGGTTCTGGCAGGCCTCACTCTGAAAACACATTAAAAGCTCTTGCCATCTGAAAAGGGAGGAGATGAGGGCACAAACATTTGGCTCTACATTACATAAAATGAATCCAACCATAACTGCCAAAATTTAATGACAGCGACAGTGAGTGCACAAAAACGTGAACTTTGCTTCCAAAATCTGTCAAAAGAGAATGGTGAAACAAAATTTAAAAGGGCCAGGAATCATATGTAAGCCAGATGGCAAATGCCTCCTAAACCTCCTGTATGTAGTGCCTGGGATGTCTTGTAGAAATGCATGCCAGTATTGGAGTACAAACTAAGCTTTATACCATGTACCTTTTTTCTGGTGCATCTTTTCACTAATAAAATAGTTGCTGTCCATGCTTTAACTACTTCTTCAATGCAAAACATTTTAAAAAATAAAGCTATTAGCTACACCCTAGTCCAACTGTTTTGCTGTTTAAGAGTGGATCATCATCCTCGAGAGGTTGTTGAGACCTGCTGACTCACCTTTTTATCCAGAGAACCTAAATTCAGTCTATATCACAAAGGATTACAGACCAAGAAGTGTTTAAGACTGGGCTTAATCACAAAGAAAGAGAGATAAATTGCCCTGATTGTTTTCTGGGTCTCCTAACGTTCATAATTAGACCTCTTGCGGTAAAACTTCAGTAGTAAAACTGAAATGGGATTGCTTAAAGAAGAGAACAGCTCATACTCTTGTCAGCTCTACAGAAAGAAAGTTGGCTGCTGTTTTACCTGCATTGGGAGCTTCAGACAGTTACATGAAATGCCAAAAAAAGAAGCCAGAGGGATTCTCAAGCCTGGTCCAAAGCTACCAAAAGTGACAGAATTCACAGAAAGGCAACAAGTGGCAAATACTTCCCTTTGAAGCAAGCTGCAAAGACACAGGATCACAAGATGTTAGAGGTTGGAAGGCACCCAAGGAGAGTCCAATGCCCCTGCCAGAGCAGGGCCATGCAATTTAGCACAGATCACAGAGGAACACATCTAGACAGGCCTTGAAAGTCTCCAGAGAAGGAGACACCACAACCTCTCTGGGGACCCTGTTCCAGTGCTCTGTGACCGTTACAGTAAAGAAGTTCCCCCTTGTGTTGAGTCGGAACCTCCTGTGCTGCAACTTACATCCATTGTTCCTTGCCCTATCCCAAGGAGCAAGTGAGAAGAGCCTGTCCGTCCCCCACTCCTGACCAGCCCTCAGATATTTATAAACATTGATTAAATTCCCTCTCAGTCTTCTCTTCTCCAGACTAAAAAGCCCCAGTTCCCTCAGCCTCTCCTCATAATGCAGTGTTCCTGTCCCCTAATCATCCTTGTAGCCCTTTGCTGGACCCTCTCCAGAAGATCCCCGTCCCTGTTCAATGGGAACCCAAAACTGAACACAGGATTCAACACCAGGGCAGAGTAGAAGGAGAGAAGAACCTCCCTTGATCTGCTGGAAACACTCATCTTAATATACCCCAGATCCCATTGGCCCTCTTGGCCACAAGGGCACATTGCTGTCCCATGGATAACTTGTTATCCACCAGCACTCCCAGGTCCCTCTCCACAAGGCTGCTCTCCAACAGATCACCTCCTAGCCTGTACTAGTCAAGTTTATTGTTCCTTCCCATGTGTAGGACTCTGCACTTGTCCTTGTTGAACTTCATTTGGTTCCTCTGTGCCCAGCTCTCCAGTCTGTCCGGGTCTCACTGGATGGCCACACAGCCTTCAGCTGTATCAGCCAAGCCTCTCAGTTTGGTGTCATCAGCAAACTTGCTGAGCAGACTCTGTCTGTCTCCTCATCAATGTCATTGATGAAGCTGTTGGACAGCACCAAACCCAGCACTGATCCCTGGGGGACTCCACTGGTTACAGCTCTCCAGCTGGACCTAGCACCTTTGATCACCACTCTCTGAACTCTATCTTGTAACCAGTTTCTAATCCACCTCACTCTCTGCTCTTCCAGAGCAGAGCCCAAGATAGCAACACACACATTTAGGTCAAACTCTTCAACACAGGCAAAATTTTTAAAATATTTTTGCTAAAGACCAGAGGCTGCAGCTGATAGGTGAGGCAGTTTCAAGAAAAAGTGATTTGAGATCCCCCAGTCTTAATAGAGTAGGCCATGTACAGCTGTTCAAATCCCAACAGCCTACAAGCTGAGCATCAGAAAGCAAGCTGACAGCTAGCAGCACTAAACAGAGAAGTGCATTTCTTCCACTGTGAGACTGGACTTCACCGCCAAAAATTGCTTCATTGTTTACTCTGCTCTTAAATACACATAGACAATGCATTTTTGCCTACCTTTATGTAGCAACCTGCTAGCTTGGTTGTAAGAAGCTCTTCTCAATGGCTGCTCTCAGGTAGAGGTAGATCAAGCCCATCTTTCTCAAACCTCAAGAGAATGCCTCAAAAGCCTGACTAGAGACAGGGCTGAAACCAGAGACCTTTCTTTCTAAGATCACTTCACTAACAAATCTAACATTGGGGTGGGGTTTTTTTGGTGGGTTTTTTGTTTGTTTGTTTGTTTGTTTGTTTGTTTTGTATGATAGCACAGAAGAGGGGTTGTTACACAATGAGAAGAGGGGCATTACAAAATTCTAAGTGCCAAATTCAATCATGAGGCATATTAATAAACAGTATCTCAAGCATCAGGTCTGGGGGATTTGATGTGAAAAAAAAAAAAAAAATCTGTATGAAAGGCTCTCTAGCTCTAGATTTCTGTCTTAACCCTGGTTTTAATGTATAAAAAGGTCACTTTCTAGTAGTTTTGTTTATGACTGCTAGGAGCCTAAAGTTTCACTCAGGGTAGCAAGGGCCAGGAAATATGTGCTGTGTTATATTCCTGGAAGGCATGTTATCATCTAAATGTGATAGGAATGCCCTAACATGACTCACCTTCAATGATCATGATCACCAGTGAAAGCTGTTAAATTTGGCAAGGGTGAGTCATTTCGGAGAATATATATATATGTAAAGAACTGTCAATCTTCTTCTTCTCCATGAGTTTACAATCCTGAAACAAGGGTCTGCTCCCTCAAGGACCTGCTGAGTTTAAAGGGAAGTATAATTATATGCCCTTACTTGAGAAGGTCCAATTTTCACAATGGAAAATAAGGGTGTAAGAAATTTAAAGGAAGCAGGGTTTTTACCCTTTTTCCTCATGCTTTCCTTTAAGGTCAGATATTCCCACAGCATTCCTAGCATTCCTGATGGATTTTTTTTTTTTTTAATCCAGACCCTGTTACATTCTGTCAGAATAATCTTACAGTGATAGCTTGTGCCTATATTTGCTATAAGAAAATATTGATGTTTGTCTGACAAAAAGTTTGATGCAGTTTAAGTTCATGGTTTCTTATCTTCTCCATACAATATGTAGAAAGTGGCATCTCCTATTTTTGCAGCTTTTTCATCCGTTTGAAGACTTTTTAGTTTGTTGTAGATTAAATCATTCCAAAGTCTTCAATATTTTGTCATAAAGTTTTGTTTTGTCATTACCAGTCTCATTGGTTTTCACCGAACTTCTTAAGCTGCGATGCCTCCTAAGAATTATATTAAACATTGCAGCAGAAGCCTTTCTGGTGTCAGGTAGAGCAAACACACTACTTCACAGCTTGCAAATAATTCCCACTGCATTCTCTTTCCAGTAGTTCTCCATGCTCTGATCCAGCAAAATCAGCATTAAGTTCTAGCCCTTTTTTAAACTGCTTCTTGTCCTTACCTGTTTTTTCCAAATGTGGATATATACCATGATTTATCCCTGCCTTCCTCTGTGATCCTCTTTTTCATGCCACCAAGTTTTATCCTGTTTGTTGTCTGTTTTTTAGCCCCAGAGCAGTTTTATGATTCACTAAAATAATTTTGAAATCCGACGCTGCCCTTCTGAATTCTGAACACCCTTTCCAGCTTTATACTGTCTGCAAAGACTACAGCACCACCTCAGTCATTGTTGAAAATACTGAGTGCTGCCAGACCCAGGAGAACATAGGTGTTACCAGATAGGTGGTAGCTAGAGAGTTTGAGGAGCCTCATGTTTCCCAGAGATATTAAGAAGCTGGGAGCCTTTCACTTTGATCATCCAAGCTCACAAGCATGATTTATCAGCCCATAGGCTTGAACAATTTCCCTAGCTGCAATTTGGTATTTGTTCCACTTATCAGACTTTATCTGTTCTCGTTAGGACTGCAGTACCAGACCTCATGCTGGATGGAGTGGTTCCTTTCGTTACTGATGAGCCCAAACAGTAGACTACTATTTTTCAGTATCCATAAAAAGACAATCTCCTTAGCTGACCTCCAGCAGAAAACAAAAGCAGAGGTCTGCTTCCATAAAGCAGCTCCAAGATAATTATTCCCTTCATCATAATTGAGCCTCTCATTGACTTAATACCACTTAGGTTTGTCCCTGGTGTAATATTTAAATTAGTTGATTGGGCAACAGGCCCTTTAGAACTGCAAGTCAGCTGTAACAAACTTAGGGTAGAGGTACAAAACAGATTGAGTTTGATTGCTGCAATGCATATGGCCAGCATAGTTTCATTTGGGCAAATCAGGAGTCTAGCAGATTGGTCAAGGTCATTGTTATGATGATGCTCTCTCACTTCATGCTCCTGCTGTTGAAGGGATGCATGCTGAGATGATGAATCAGATTAAGTATCTTGATGACACTCTTGATTGTGCTCCTTCCCCAGAAAGGTCTTCAGATTTTGGCTCATAGGTGGCAATCAGCTTTGGAAAAGAAGCAAATTTCAGAGGTGGAAGTTGGCCTTTTTTCATAATGCAGTGACCTAGCAACTGTAACATACACATTTGGGGCTACAAGGCTTGATTGTTGTAATTCTGTCCTAGCAGGACACTTCCAAGCCTGCAGCTTGCAGAGAGTTCAGAATCATGTGTGCACACTGGATATGATAACCTTCATGTAAACTGTAATTTTGCTAAGGCAATACTTTCACCTCAGTCACTGGAATTGCTCTACAGTCACTCACCAGTAGGCCTCTTTTTCTGAGCCGGGGCAGAGCTTGGGAAGCAACACGTTATAGTAGAAATCTGGTCTTATCTCTACATAGTCCTCTTTTAAGCAATTGTTAATGAGTCATTAACTTCTCCAGCATCCAACACACACACTAGCACCCGGGGCATGAAAATACTGCAGGCTGGTGGTGAAAAGATGCTGGTGCCTTTTATTGGAGCTCCTTTAAGCAGCCACTAGCTGAAGCAGCACAGTCCTATAGCATCTCTCAGGCTTCTTAGCACTCACCCATGGATATCACAGACTGCAGGATCATCAGTCAGACCAATTTGTCACCTCAGCAAGGAGGAAAGAATAGTGAATCCAGGTCCAGTTTGTTGGGTTAGTGCTTCAGATGGGCATAGTACTTCCACACACAGGCAAATACAGGTTTTAGTTGTTGGCCCTTAAAGTTTCATCCATCTTGACATTTGGCTGAGCATGTCAATATTTTGAACTGCTACACAAAGCAGATACTTTGATTCTCTCATTTGAACAATTCCAACTCAATAGGCATTAATCAAAAGTCTGTCTCACCCACTGCAGTGGTTCCTTCCCTATCCCTATTCCCTTCCCTTCCCTGTTCCTTCCCTTGTCCTTGGCTCTTTACACACTTGAGGCATTTGGGAGAAATTTCAGACACTAGTGGGACCCAAGGTAATATGTCTACTGAAAACAATATCAAACATGCAAAAGTTACCTTTGTAGATTCTGACCAGACTTTGTGTCTGCAGACCACGTCCACAGAGTTTCTGAAACACACAGGTCTTCATGCAGGTTTCCCAGGCTATTTGCATGCTGTACTCGCCTTGTGTTTAGATGAGGGTGATAAATTTTGTATAAATTTTAAACCTAGATTAAAACACTTGAGAACTGGTCACAACCCTAGCGATAACGTAGTGCTACAATTATTTGCTAAAACAGGAATAAAAAGTGGGTACGTTTAGGCGCATTTCTAATTCCTTAAAATAAGATTATGACATTGCCAAAGTGCTTCACTAGGGGGCGGTTCATAAAAGAGGACACACAGTGTCCTCTGCAGTTACACCCCGTGTAACTTTTCATTGCTCTGACAGTCGGAGTTTTACTTGTAGCTAAGTTTCTGGACTACGATTTTCACTTAAAAACTGTGCTCCGGTGCAGGCTGTTACAGGAGTGCCCTTTTCTAGGACTTTAATGCAAGAGCAATCCACAGGAAGAAAATACACCGAGTCTCAATAAGTCTCTCCTGTTTCCAGTTAACTTATGTGACACTAGATAGTAAAAGACAAAAGAAACACAGAGGCAAAGACGGGCAGACAGAAAGACAGAGAATGAGAGAAAGAGAGAAATAATGAGTGAAAGAGAGAGAGGAAGCGAGAGAAGGAAAGAAGCAAGAGAAGGAAGCGAGAGAAGGAAGGAAGCGAGAGAAGGAAGGAAGCGAGAGAAGGAAGGAAGCGAGAGAAGGGAGGAAGGGAGGGAGGAAGGAGAGGAGGGAGGGAGGGGGGAGGAAGTGGGAGAGAAAGGAGGGGAGAGAGCAGGAGAGGGAGGTAGGAAGGAATCAAAAACCCCTTCTAGTTTAGGATGCATCTAGTGTGCAGAGAGAATATAGACACAGCTGGAAAATTCTCAGTGTTTCAGTGCTGTTTGGTTCCAAGCAACATCTTCAACATCTCATCACTAGATGGCGGCGACCTTCACAAATTTCGAGTCTGAGAGAGCTTTATTCTCAAAGGCGCTTTCCTCTTTCTTTCTTTCTCTCTTTAAAACATACTAGCACCTCTTTCCCTTCTACTTTATGCACTTTTCTGCAGAATATCTTTGCAAACAACAAAGTAGGTCTGTTTTCTAGTACAAGTGTTTTAGAAAATAAAGGTGTATCTGAACAGAGAAGAATCATGCTGTTCTGAACTTATACTCAATTTCTTTAGGAGACATCTGTTCTCATGTTCAAGTCCATACAGACCAAGTGTTTGTATACTTAATACAGATCCCATCTGCATTTCATCTATATTATTTTCATGGGACTATCGCATCAGTGATAATTCTGTGAAGTCAAACCTTTTGTTTCAAGTTTCCATTATTGTTTCTAAATGTTTATGAAAGCCATCTCACTCGATTAGCAGAAAAATGAAAACACAAAACACAAAGAGAACACATCTGTGTAATAGGTCTCCCTCCTCAGAAGGCCCTTTGGCCCTGCCTATAGCAAAGGATAAACTTCATGTGTGATATTCACCTTCTTGGCCCAGCTTCACATTCCCTCATGTTCTTTGTCTCTTTGCAGACATGGGAACTCTTGCACCCTGAATCCAGTAGTGTCAGCTTTGCTCCTGTACCAAAAATCTGTATTGCCAGTGGCATTTTGATGATCTATCAGTCAGACAAATGTCATGTGTGAGAACCTAAGGAAGGGAAGTGGCTGCAGCACTTCAGAAGCCTAAATTTCTTCGTTGGGAAGCTCTCACAAGCCTGAGGAACTGGGTAACAGCTGCTGAGCATTTTGCTGTTAATTTGCCATACTAGAGACAGGCCATGCTGACACAGTACAGCTCTCCACAAGCAACAAAGGGACTGAGCAGTCCACCAGATTTGGTCATAGTACTGAGATCAAACACCATGTGCGGTCTATTCAAAATTCAGTCCTGGATACCACCTCACATCAGCCAGGGTGCAAAGTGACTTTATTCTGCTCCTTTTGAACCACAGAGCTGAAGGAAGTCTGTCTAGAAGAAACTCTACCTAAATCCACATGTCAGTTCAGAACAGATCTCACAATGCTGGGTATGGGAGAAACACTGGAAATAAACAGCAAGATCTAAATGTAGGAAACAAACTGGAAGAAATAATGGTGTTTGTTGAAGTTAATATACTTCTGATAATTTTTAGCATCTCATTATGCAAAGTACATAATAAGGCTAAAGATTAACTTTTTCAGAAGCATATCTTTTCAGTACTTATTTACAGACTTGTAATGCCACAAATACCTCATGCTTAACTAAATGATAGTAAAAAAATTTGCTTAATTCAAAGACACCATTCAGTTGATCTTTATGTCTACTAACAAAAACAGCTCACTGTCATATTATACAGTATAAGGATAGATTTCTTTTAGTGGTGTTTGTGATAAAACTGTCCATTGATTGTCTGAAGACTGAGACTTTTCCTCAAAGCTTGTTACATTAAAATCCTCCTCAAAAGGAAAATCTACATAAAATCAGTTGTAAACATTTACATATATAAGAATTACTGTTGCAAGTCAGAGGATGGGCTCAACCATGGATGGCTGCTGAGGTAACACGAAGGTAGCTTAGGAACCTATGGAGTAAAGAGTACAAAAGTCAATGACAAGTTTCAAGTCATCCTTCTGCCCCTCGGAACCCATTTGACAAAATATGGGCCCTCTGCTGCATGAGATGGGTGGCCTGGTAACAGGGGATACAGAGAAGTCAGAGATACTGAATGCCTTCTTTGCTTCAGTCTTTACTGCTAAATCTAGCCCTCAGTTCCTGAAGGTAAGAGAGAAATTCTGGAGGAAATAAGGAAGACTTTCCTTTAGTCAAGGAGGACTGGATTAGAGATCAGCTTGGCAAGCTAGACACCCACAAATCCGTGGGCACTGGTGGAATGCACCCATGAGTTCTGTAGAAGCTGGCTAAGACTATTGCTAAGCCATTCTCTATAATTTTTGAAAAGGCATGGAGAACAGGGGTGGTGCCTTAGGACTGGAGGAAAGACAATGTCACTCCAATCTTCAAAAAGGGCCAGAAGGAGCACCGAGGAAACCTCGTGCCAGTCATCTTTACCTCCAGCCCTGGAAAAATGATGGAACAGCTCATTCTGGAGGTAACCTCTAAGTATGTGAAGGAAAAGAAGGTTATCAGGAACAGTCAGCATGGATTCACAAAGAGGAACCCATACTTCATTAATCTGATAGCCTTCTATGATGGGTAGATGAGGGAAGAGAAGTGGATGCTGTCTACCTCAACTCTGGCAAGGCTTTTGACACTGTCCCCATAACATCCTAATAGGCAAGCTTAGGAAATATGAGTTAAATGAGCGAACAGTGAGCTGGATTTAGAGGTGGCTGAATGACAGAGCACAGAGGGTTGCTCCCCAGGGGTCAATAACAAGTCCAGCCTTGTTCAATGTATGCGTCAATAAATTGGATGAAGGAACAGAGTACACCTTCTGCAAAATTGCTGATGATGCAAACCTGAGAGGAGTGGCTGACACACCAGAAGACTGTTGCTGCCTTTTTGCGGGACATGGACAGGCTGGAGAGATGGGTAAAGATGAACCTCATGAAGTGTAGAGTCCTGCACCTGGCGAGGAATAACCCCATGCATCAGTATGGGATAGGGGTTGATCTGCTGGAAAGCAGCTCTGCAGAGAAGGACATGGAAGTGCTGCTGGACAAGTTCACCATGAGCCATCAATGTGCCCTTGTGGCCAAGAATCGGAATCATAGAATCAGTCAGGGTTGGAAGGCACCACTAGGATCACCTAGTTCCAACCCCCCTGCCATGGGCAGGGACACCTCACACTAGAACAGGCTGTCTAGAGTCTCATCCAGCCTTGCCTTAAACACCTCCAGAGATGGGGCTTTGACCACCTGCCTGGGCAACCCGTTCCAGGGTCTTATCACCCTCGTAGTGAAGAACTCCCTCCTAACATCCAGTATGAATCTACCCATTTCTACTTTTGTTCCATTCCCCCTAGTCTTATCACTACTTGACACCCTAAAAAGTCCCTCCCCAGCTTTCTTATAGCCCCCCTTCAGATACTGAAAAGCCACAATAAGGTCACTTTGGAGCTTTCTCCTCTCCAAACTGAACAGCCCCAAGTCCTTCATTCTCTCTTCATAGGAGAGGTGCTCCAGTCCTCTGATCATCCTTGTGGTCCTTCTCTGGACATGTTCCAGCATGTCCATATACCTCTTGTAATAGGGGCTCCACTGGACACAGTACTCCAGGTGGGGTCTCACTTGTGTGGAATAGAAGGGGAGGATCACTTCCCTCGACCTGCTGGATCCAATTCTCTTGATGCAGCCCAGGATCTGGTTGGCTTTCTGGGCTGCAAGAGCACACTGACAGCTCATATTGAGCTTCTCGTCCACCAGCATTCCCAAGTCCCTCTCCTCAGGGCTTCTTTCAAGCCAGTCACTGCCCAGCCTATATTGGTGCTTGGGATTGCCTCAACCCAGATGCAGGACCTTGCACCTTAAGTGTAACCAGCAGGTTAAGGGAGGCTCTCCTCCCGCTCTGCTCTGCCCTATGAGGCCATACCTGAGGATGATTATAAGACTGGAGCATCTCTCTCACAAGGAAAGACTGAGAGACCTGGGGCACTTTAGACTGAAAAAGAAAAGACTGAGAGAGGATCTCATAAATGCATTTTGGTGGAGGTCATGAGAGTGCAGCTGGGCTCAGTGGTAGCTAGTGAGAGGACAAAGGGCAACAAGTACAAACTAGAACACTGGAGGTTTCACTTGAACTTGAAGAGAAACTTGACTTTGACAAAGAGCAGTAGCCTTTAGTGGCATCATTTTAACATACGGCAACATAGAGCGTGTCCTCTTCCACGTCAAATGGGAAGGTGGCTGCATGGCAGCACTCTCTCCTTAAAAAATAATTTTAAAAAAACCAACCTGAAAATAGCTAAACATGAAAAAGGTAAACAGGGAAGTGGTATGCTCTTTGGAAAATCATACAGCAACCTACCGTTGCATTTGACAAATACTGGTAAAATACGTCACAACATGGGCAGTGCATTTTACTCAATCACCTCTATTTAATATGTCAATTCTGTTTCTTCTTGAAAATTACTAAGTTAGAGGTAAGGAAGCTACTAAGCAGAGAACACTGAGAACAAGGATGTGAGCTCTCCCTTTCACAGAATCACAGAATTAACCAGGTTGGAAAAGACCTCTAGGATCATCAAGTCCAAGGCACAGCAACAAACAGGCAGCATGAACCATGCTGCTCTGCACTGAAGTCTCCAGATTCTTGTGGTAAATATGGGCAGTTTCTTTCCAGCAGTAAGAACTGTACACAAATAAAACACCAAACATTGTTCCTTTCTTTAGCAAAATGCAGTCTAATATGAATTTTCTCCTTTTTGTTGTACAATCCTTCACAGTGGTCCTTTTTTTACTGTGAAGTCTCAGCTTTTGCTTTCTGTGTGCTAGTAAGATCCTTGTAAATTAAAAAGTCCGGATGCAAAACTCATATCCATTAGCAAACACAGGTATGAATATGCTCTGCACGATAAAATATTTAAGCATCACAACAGCCTTTAAAGTATTTGTGTTATATAACATCTCTGCAAGGTACAAAGGTATAATTGTAGTCATGTAGTAGTCTCCAGAAGTAAGCAATCTCTTTATACCTGAGAAGTATTCAAAATATCCATGACATTTTTTATAATTTAGAGACATCCAAAATTTCGAGGTGTATTATTTATTTTACAACATAACATAATCATTGGATAACTGCCATGATAAAAACTTGGATTGCTACTTGTCTCCTTAACTAAAAACTGGTTTTGTCTGCATTGCTAAGAAAAAATGCCAAGCATGGCTTGAAGGTAACAGGAACAAATAAAATTGAAAAAAAAAATTCAAGCATCAACATGCCATTTCTTTCATCTCCAGCACAAGTGGAAGGATAGATGACAATTTTTAAAACCTCAGTGCAGGTTAAATCATTCTCCTCCCATTCATCCACCCTGATTGCTTCTTTTGCAGATACATCAAAATCAGCCACTTCTCTCAAAATTCATTTTGCAGGGCTTTCCAGGTGCTCAGCCAACTTGACAGTCTCCTGTAATGTCAGCTCCACCTTGAATTCACCATTTCTCTTTATGCTTTTTGAGCAAGTCTAAACAATTACAGTTTAAGAACAGCCTTAGCTTTTCCATCTCGTTATCTTCTTGGTATTTTCATTCTATATGTTTTTGGTATCAACATCATGAGTGATCTTTCCACCTCTCCATTTCTGGCCATAGGGAAGGGCATGCCCATTTATTCTTGAATGCCATGCCAGTTGCTGCATTTTCTGTTCCTTTGAGTAGTCCTTTCTTCCAAATCACATTCTGACTCAGGTAGGAAGCAGACAACAGCACTGAGCAGCACCAGTTGGTCTGCAATTTGTTAAGGTGAGCATGGGCATCTTTTCCCCTCATCACTTCTAGAACTGATAGCAAAGGGTGAACAAAGGCCTGCACTCACCCTAGTGAAGCTCATACCAAAAACGCAGTTCCCATTGAAGCCAGGCGGAGAGGCAGGCCAACAGTACGTAGGTTATGGGGGGACAGCAAATGGAGGGAAAAGTTAGACCTAAAAATCTAAGTTTAGCACCCCAGAAATCCACCTTCCTGGACCTAATGCATTTGTACTGATATAAATGTCTGCCATTGTTTGGGTTGTTCTGTAAGACTGGTGGCAGCATGCATAGAGCAATAGAAAGTCTACAAGTGACATACCAAAATGTGGGATTGGGGAAGCATCAGGGAGCAGATTGGGTGAGGAACGAAGAAAGGTTAAACCATTTCTAGGTCAGAGAATGAAGAATTGCCAGAGGGTAGAAAGAGTCACTGCAGTAAGACAGCCAAAATAGCCACTTCTCCAAAGTTCATGGTCCTTGCTAACCTTCTTCATCTCTTGGCAGACATGGTGAACTGATGTGTGTGCTCTAAAAGGATTCACTTGTTTCCAAGTGTTGGATAAAAGCAGAAAGGAAAAAAGTATTTATAGCTATCCTAGTAAATTTGCATTGCAAATTGTTACACACCCAAGAGATATTTTCAAACTCTTTCTCTATAAGTCTTAATGAATCGGAGTATAAGCTTCAGAGTTTCTATTATTTCCTCAGCTAAAATTCCAAAATCACCATCTTGAAGAAGATCCTGGCATAACTCAGTCAGAAAGCAGTGCATAACGCACCCACAGGTTTAGCAAGGTTCACTTCTAATGCCAGCCTCAACTGAAGATGGCAATGATCAGATTGGTAATGCCATTTCATAAATAATATGCCACAGTGCTAAAAGTGACCGAGTCAAATGCACAAGAACTCTAGGGCTTTTAAGAAAAGCAAACTGTCTGGTCAAATCAGAATCAAAAGACATGGGAGATGGAAACCTCATCTTCTAGAGGTAACTCCTATTGCTTTTCAAATAAGCTGCTGAGTGACAGTCTGGTAAAACAGACTTAACTAATTCAACTCCCTCCTTTCTTCACACATATAATGTCCCACACCTCCTGGAAAACACAAAGCAAATCAAATGTTCAGTTTGCAGGTAAGGCTGTTGGTAAAACCCCAAACCTTAAGTAAATATTTTTTGTACAAGTTTCTTTCTTGAGTTTCTCTCACTGGTCTTGGGATAGTCCAAATAACTCAGAATACTATTACACAAATATATTGAGAACTGAAGTCTAGGAACCGTTGAAAAAGTTCTGCCTAAACTAAGCTGGTAGGAAAGCAAACCACTGCAAAATAAAAAAGATAATTTAACAAATATGCTTTTCACATTTTTGCAGAAAACTGAAATATTCATCTTTGTATGGATTATTCACTCTCTAGTGGAAGTAACTGTGTGGTTTTGGCTTCCCATTAATAACTGGATCATAAATACTACAGTACAACTTTTGATAATTTATGGTTCCAATCTCAAGAAAGAAAATCTGTGATGTATCAGATTATTATCTCTTCATTGGGAACTCAGCCTATGGGAAATACGAAAGGAAGACATACTGGAGCTACAGTTCCATGAGGCATAGTACAGGGTTTATAAACTCAAACTTTTCAACTTTACATTGTAAGTTTTCCTATGGAAAAAATCTCCTGCCTTGACTGCTGCCCAGACATCACTTAGACAAAAATTGCTCTTAGAATCATAGAATCAGTCAGGGTTGGAAGGGACCACAAGGATCATCTAGTTCCAACCCCCCTGCCATGGGCAGGGACACCCTACCCTAGATTAGGCTAGACAGAGCCTCATCCAGCCTGGCCTTAAACACCTCCAGGAAAGGGGCCCCAACCACTCCCCTGGGCAACCCATTCCAGGGCTTCACCACTCTCATGGTGAAGAACTTCTTCATCACATCCAGTCTGAATCTCCCCACCTCCAGCTTTGCTCCATTCCCCCTAGTCCTGTCACTACCTGATAGCCTCAAAAGTCCCTCCCCAGCTTTTCTGTAGGCCCCCTTCAGATACTGGCCCCTTGCAGATGATGTTGGCTTTGGCTAAACTGTTCTCATGTTACTGCAAATTCAAGATTGTTGTTTTGACTTATTATCATCATAACACTTGGAGACACCAAGAAAATCCAGGTCACACGATTAATTTAAAAGAAAAATAGACAAATTGTTCTTACTAGCTTTAAATCCCTCTGTATAGAATCAAAGAATCATAAAATGCTACGGGTTGGAAGGGTCGTCTAGAGTTTTTTGAGTCTAACCTCTCTCACAAAACAGGATCACCATGGGGGCACTACACAGAAACACATCCAGATGGGTTTTTTAATTCTCCAGAGAAGGAGACTCTACAACCTCTCTGGGCAGCCTACTACAGTGCTCCTCACCCTCACAGTGAAGAACTTTTGACTCATGTCGAGATGGAATTTCTTGTGTTCCACCTCATACCCATTGTTCCCTGTCCCTGGACACCACTGAAAAGATGTTTATAGACACTAATAAGATCCTCTCTCAGCCATCTTTTCTCAAGGCTAAACAGCCCCAGGTCTCTCAGTCTTTCTTCATAGAAAAGTTGTTCTGGTCCTGCAGTCATCCTTGTGGCTCTCCATTGGACTGTCTTCAGCAGATGCCTGTATCTCGAACTGGGGATCCCAAACCTGGACACAGTATTCCAGGTGTGCTCTCACCAGGGCAGAGCAGAGGGGGAGGAGAATGTTCCTAGACATTCTGGACACATTTTTCTTGATACACCATTGGCCCTCTTGGCCACAAGAGCACATTGCTGTCCCATGCAGAACTTGCTGTCCAGTAGGACTCCAAGGTCTTTCTCCGTGGGGCTGCTTTCCAGCAGGACAACCTCTAGCCTATACTGGTGCCTGGCATTATTCCTCCACAGATGTAGGACTCTGCACTTTTCCTTACTGAACTTCAGGATGTTCCACTTCACCCAGCTCTCCAGCCTGTCCAGATCTCATTGGATGGCAGCACAGCCTTCCAGTTTGTCAGCCACCCACCCAGTTTCATATCATCAGTAAACTTCCTGACAGTACACTTAATTCCCTCATGCAGGTCATTGATTAAGATATTGAACAAAATTAGACCAAATACTGATCCCTGGGGAACACCACTGGACACAGGACTCCAACTGGACTCTGTACTGCTGATCACAACCTTCTGGACTCTGTTACTAAGCCAGCTTCCAACCCACCTCACAGTCCAATCATATAATACAATAGCTAATACTTGTTTTCATCAAACGGCCCTGGAGATATCATACCTTGTAGCTGACACCAATTTACTGCATAACAGGTGATGCAAATGGGAAAATTTTGTAGCTTTGATCACAGTCAGGATTTCATGACAGTGCCATGCAGTGTAGCAGGCACAGCTACATTGCACCTCCCCTTCGGAACATGGCTATGTTTCCCCTTTTTCTTTTTCGTTGTTACAACTCTGCAGATGTGCAGATTCAGATACACAGAGATATTGCGACATCGAGGCAGTAGTTAAAAAAAAAAAAAATCAAACAATGAACCACAAAACAAAACAAGAAACATCTTAAACTCAGCTGGTGCTGAGAACTGTCCTATATTTTCCAAATTGTAACAAAATTTTCTGATCCTAATTAGGTGAGTCAGGAGAACATCAACGGAAAACAATTATACTATCTTACATTAAGTGGGTTACTAGACCTGGGGATATTGGAGACCATTAGTTTAGTTTTAGAACAGTTGTAGCTACTCTAAATGCACTGAGACATCATAAAATAATTGTTTTGTACATCTCTAACATAAACAATTAAGAAAATCTGAGAGAGTCAGGGTTCTTCAGCCTGGAGAAAAGGTAGCTGTGAGGAAACCTTGTTGCAGCCTGTCAGTACTTTAGGGGAGAGATGGGGACAATCTTCTTAGCAAGGCCTCTTGCAACAGGACAAGGGGTAAAGGTTTTAAACTAAAAGAGGATAGAATTAAACTAGATACAAGGAAAGATTTTTATTTTTTTTTACAATTAAGGTGGTGACATTGGAAGAATTTGCCCAGAAAGGTGGTAGATGGCCCATCCCTGAAAACATTCCAGGTCAAGTTGGACGGGACTCTAAGCAGCCTATCTAGTTAAAGATGTCCCTACTCACTGCAGGGGAGTTGGACTAGATGACTCTTAAAGATTTCTTCCAGCACAAAGGAATGTATAATAATAATACAGCAAGAGTTAAAAATTAAAGGAAAGCTATTCATTAAAGACACACAGTAAGAGTACTTCCAGCCTACTGGTTCTTCTCACTGCACCATTAGCTTTTTTTAGACAATTTGAAAACCAGAGGTGCAATCCAGTCTACCTTGTAGTGGGTTTAATTTCGCTCCATAGCCCAGTATGAAGTGAAACAAACACTTTTATGTGTGATGCTAGGATAATGCCATCCATGGAGCTGCAATGGATATTACTCAGATTTTTAATTCCAATAAGTGCTCTCTGATATGTCTTTGTTGGTCCCAAAACAATAACAAACCAAAAAAATAACAACACCAAACAAAACAAAAAAAAAAAAAAAAAAAAAAAAAAAAAAAAAAAAAACNCAAACCATCCAAAAACAGCAAGCAAACAAACAATAAAAGCAAACAAAAAACACCACCAAAATCCCTTAGACCATTTAAAGTCCTGGGTTTAGATCCCAAAATTTGCCCACACAGGGCAGCTTCAGATACTCCAAGCAGTGGTAGAAAGCAGCAAGTACCAGTCTGTGACCAGCACTACTATGGCTGTTTATCCTATATCCACACAAAATTCAGTCACAGAAGCTAAGTGCATGAAAACAAGCCCCACTATCATTCTCTCAATTTGTCTGCCCATCAAAATACTTCTAGGTCTGGTCCAGCTGACCTCCATTTTCTGTCAATTGTTTTCCCCTTGTCTACCAAATACATTTTCAGAATATTTTTTCTATGGATATCTGCTTTCACTAAAAAGGATCAGCTAATCTCTATTCCACTTATACCAGCTCTGCTGAGAGCCATGAGGGAAACTGGGAACTTGTTCTCCTTGGAGCCATTCTCAGGGCCTGCTGCAGTCCGAGCACATTTTCCTGTTCCTCACCTTTGACAGCACAATGCAAGAAAGAATCTGCCACTCACAAAAGTAATTCAAGTAAAGGATGCCTTTTATGTAAATTTCAGCAAAATCTTCAGAAATGATTGCTTGAAGAAATGATTGGGAAGGTCGATTGAATTAAATTGTTGCAGAGATTATTTTTTCCCCATTCTATAACAGAAAGAGTTCTGAGAGCCTGGCCTTAGTACAATATTTCTCATAAAAGACAGATTAAAAAATGCTAGCATTAAAATATTATGCAATCCAGCAAAAGCACAAAATAGGCTGTATGGCAATTATATGGCCCATCCAGGTAAGCACAGAACTTTGTTTTCAGAGATGCTCATTATATTCCCAGTACATGAAATATGAAAACGACTTAACCTGTGCAAAACAAACGTTACTTCTTCAGCTTTCCAAAGTCCTTAATATAAAGTACTGACAAATTCAGGACATGCAAATTTCTGTAAACACTTCACAGAGTCTCTTATGCTAGATGTCAACTTCTTATAGCACTAGAAAGTCATTACACTGTTTAGATTTTTGTGAGTGGCACAAAATGTCACCATTGTGCCGGCAGTGACATGCTGAGTGTAGCCAGACTAAGAGCTCTGGGTTCCCACTGTTTGGTTCTGTCTGATCAGAGCTGACACTTTTAGTAAGGATAAACAAAAAAGCTGTGTAACACTTCTGACACTCCAGCTTTGTCGATCAATAGCTTTTTCTTTCCACTGCGCGGTAGACTGATTCTTTTCTTGGTGTCTTTCTATCACTACTGGTACATTTCTGATGTCTCTTGCTAGTTATATCTCATTTTGTTCCTTTGGCATTTCTGATGTTATCTTCTCTTGCTTATGCTGTCCTTTTATACTCTCCTCTAAAATGAGACTCAGTCAGCCTGAACTGTGTGTTCCTTTCTGAATATCAGAAGTCAGTTTCCATTGTCTGAGTTTTTCAATGAATCTTTATCTTTTTTTGTCGCTCCATCTCTGCCCATTGTGACCATTATTTTTTTATTCTTTTGTGTATGTCCATTAAGTTTTATCTGTATTTTCCAAAAATCCTGACTCTGACACCATATTCAAAGTGCTTCACTTCTGCTCTAGNTCCCAAAATGTTTGGAGTATCTTTTTGGAGCTAATTTTCTTAGCATCTAAGTATATTTAGCATTCCAGGTTTAGTTTTTCTACTGAGCTCATTAGAAAACCAGGACTGTTTGGGTTTTCCTGGTAGGAAGTGATTTTTGGTTCCCTGTCTTGTGCCTTAACTCACACTACTGGGAAAAACAGTGCTTCAGAAGGTCTTTTTCCAGCCCTATCTAGTTACTATTTGCAGACTCCAAGCACATTGTACATCATTGTCAGACAAAATACCACACAAATGATCAGTGCTTCAAGGGGCTTACCTTGTTTCTTGAAGTTTGTTGTGCAGGGGTTGTGAACATGTACCTTAGTCAGGGGTAACATCAGAGGGTTCACATAAGGCACTTCTATGAATCACATAATTCATGCAGCCTTCTGGTCTTCCAGTTGGAAGAAATGATGTTTAGAGGAGTCTGTGTCTACTGGACAAAACTGAGAACTAGCAGATGACCTATTAGACAGAGAAGTGTTGATGCGGTTTAAAAAAGACCTACTCAGTACCACACCTTGAGCAACTGAGTGCAGTCAGATGCTGCTGAAGAATATTGTCATTACCTGAAAAGGACGTGTCACCCTGGGAATTCAGATATTCAAAGGCTTCTTCAGATTTCTACCATATGTAGCACTGGTTGGTTCACTGCTGGATTCATTTGTCTGCCTATCCTTTCCTTGGAGCATATACAAAGCTTGAATTGCGAACTTCCCACATCAAGCAGAGCTAACAACTTCTGAATCTGCCTGTCCAACTCTGTGATTGCTTAGCAACCACCTCGTCCTCAAGAACAGCAAAAGCTGGGAGCATGCAGATAATGCCACTGCCACTAGTTTCTTCCCATCAATAAAGTTCCTTCTTGTTTCCTAACTGTTCTGCTTTCAGGCATTCATATTACCATTATTATCTGCTCCAGCACAGAAGTGAGTGCTTTAGTCCCATGTTCTTTCTGATGCAGCTTGGTGAAGTTCATTTCATTAAATGCTGTCAATACATAAAGCGCCCAAGTCAAAGATGTCTATTATATGACAACTTCTTTTATACTCAAAAAATGATATATGGTTTTATTTCTGAAAGTGCCACCCTTCAGTCTTAAAAATAAATAAATAAATAAAACACCCCCAAGACAAGAAATCTTGGTTTGCTTTACAGTTTTCTGGGAATATGACATTGATTGAGGTGTCATAGAAATATAGAAGAGGTTGGATGGGTCCTCCAGAGGTTATCGAGCCCAAACTCCCCCTGCAAAGAAGGACCACTTAGGGTAGGTCACACGGGATATGCATCCAAGAAGATTTTGAAGATCTTTAGAGAAGGCGACTCCACAACCTCTCTGGGCAGCCTGTCCCAGTGTTCCATTACCCGCATAGTTAAAAACAAAACTCATATTGAGGTGAAATTTCCTGTGATTTGGTTTACATCCATTGCCTCTCATTCTATCACCAGGTGTCACTGAAAAGAGACTTACTGACAACCACCCTTCATATATTTATAGACATTGAAAGGTCCCCTCTCATACTTCTCTTTGCAGACTAAACAGCCCCGGGTGTCTCAGTCTTTCCTTGCAAAGAGATATGATCCTGTCCCTTAATCATCATGTCATCTCTGCTGTTTCAGATTTATCCCTAGTAGTCATCATAACTGCTGTTCCAAGTTCACAATATTCCGGTGTCACTACAGGGTTATGGAAATGGAATAATGTTATGGCATGGTATACAGAGAAAAGTTTAAATGCAAATGTCCTCTTCTGAGGGTCACACTTCTACTCAAAAACAGTAGAAGTTCTCTCTACAGAAACTACAGAAAACTAATGACAAAATAAAATCACGTGGCTCATGTTTTAAAGAGTAGTCTTGAAAGCAAGGAGTAGGCTTTTCAGCAAGGAAAGGAAGGTATGTGCTATTTGGAAACCAGATGTCATAATTATTAGTTAAGGTCACAAAATCTTGATTAGTAGTTTCATACTCTCAAGATTTTCCAGCTGCTTATTTGTACCGGGGTTGGGGTTTCTTTTAACACATGCTAACAACAACAAATCCTGTTTATGAGTCTTGGAATATCATTTCAATGAAAGTCTAAAAAAAAAAAAAAATCATCCAAAAAAAAATTTAGGAGAGTGAGAGAAGAAGGGTTTTGAAAGATTGCTTCAGCTATTCCTCACGTCTATCTCCATTTTTAGGAAAGTGTGCAAAGAATGAGGCTCTTAAAATAATATTTTCTCCTACAGCTTTTAATTTGATCAGGGAGATAAGCATCCAAAATCTGTTGTGGAGTTTTGAATGACAGCACCAAACCTAAGCCTTAATGGTTATTAAAACAAATTACTTACTTGTACCTGAGCAGATTGCTACAAAGAAATATATATTTTAAAACAGACATACTTCAGCTGTAACACAGCACACAGCTTTACCCAGCTGCCTGTAAGAAAATGGTCTGAATGCTATCTAGCTGAGTATGCTTAAATAAGGTATTTTTGCACATGGAGCAAAGCAAAAATTCACAAAAAGTACTGTTATACAACAGTAAGGAATTAGTGCATACTACATAAGTTCCAAAGGGGGGTAAAAAAAAAGTTTGCCTTAGCAAGATTTGTATATGCTACATAGTCTATTTAAGTTAATCTAACTCACTGAGATTTTAATAAGAAAATAAAGAAAATTACTACTGGGAAAACATAGTCATGAGAAGTTCCACAGTGACCTAGAAGTAGAAATCAGAGCAGAGACTCATCTTCTGGGCTTTTTCTTACAATGCAATCCACAGGGAAACGTAGACAGCACCATCACGAGATTTTAAACACTTCAAAACTAAACATAATAACATGACAACATAAATGAGACTGATTATAAAGTGACTTAAGAAACTTTGTAAATTATATATGTGGCTCAAGATGGTTTTATTTGAAGATGACACTGAGGCACTTTCTGCTGAATGGTAAAATAACCATAGTGCATAATAACATTTAATGATGTGATTCAGATCATGCATAGAACACAGTTCTAATTAAACCTCACTACATTTGGTTCCTTAATACAAAAGCTGTAGCATTTTACAGGAACAGGAAAGATTTAACACTCCTGTCATTCTTGTAGGCCTTAATGAGCAGGCAAACAATTCTGAAAACAAAGTTAGTGGTGACTAAAGATTTCTCCCCAAAATTCAGTGTGTGGTGCTTTGCATTTGATTTTCATGCAGTTATGGTATTTATGTGCAGTTCCTAGGTTTCACTTATGCTTTCCAGCCTCTGCAGCATTTAAAAAGACCCTCTGCATTTGCAGATATTGAAGACAAATCTTTGAAGATCCAATAGCTTACCTCATGGTTTCACATCTATTTGATCCCATCGTATTTGCTAATGAGCAAAAATACTCAGCACAAAGAATATGTAAAGAGGAGCCCAACTGTTTAAAGCTGGAGCTAAGCAGAAACAGTCAGGACCTTCTTTCCATATTTTCTGAGCACCCAGTCCCTGGAGATTGCTCAGTCAGTATCTCCCACAGATGTCTTTAACTTTACATCCGTAAGTTAAGTCCTGTATTAGGGGGCTGAGCAAGGCAGTCATCAGTCTCCATGACAAACCTGCCCACTTTTTGTACATCATTTTTCTTGTCTAGAGCACTCACCCCTGAAGTGGGTGCCTGCCTGTCACTCACCCCAGCCTCTATCATAACTGTCATGATGACAGCAGGTGGGGTGCTGGCACAGGGGCCAACAACTGTCAACATTCACCTTGGGTGCTACTCCACTAATAAACAAATGCACTAACAATACACAGGTGTAGTGGAGAAGGTGAAAACTAGCACACTTTGGCAGCCATATGGTAAGGGCACTGTGTGACAGGGCAGGGAAGGCAGCACACAGTTAATACAGGAAAGGCTAGTGGCAGAAACCTGATGCTCAGTCATACCCCAACAGTGCTGGGAAAGGTCCACAGTTCCCTGAGTGAGACAGTCTAAATGAGAGTCTAGAGACACCTAGAAGGTGTAGAGACACCTGGAGATGTCACAAGACACCTACAACTAAAAAAAAAACATGTGGCTACATGGAGGATGAATCTCTGTTCTTGAGAATTGGAGAGTACTGCTGCCATATGGAGTTGATATGCTCTAATTCAGGCAACCATAAATTAGTACTCTCCAGGTAATCCTCTCAGTGCTTTCTACAGTTGATGGAGGGAAGCAGACAGCTCTAGAAAACAATTGCTTTCCTCACAAACTAATAAGTGGAGCATCTCTACAAAACAATTACTTTCCTCACAAATTAGTAGGTGAAGTGAACTACTTTCTTATGGTGCCCTTTTCTCCACAACAGTTGTAAGAAGTTCTAGGCAATTAGCTCAGAGGTAGATCTCTAAAGTGGGGTGAGATTAACTCCACCTGTATTTATACACAAAGCCATTCCTATCTATAATTACGAAAAATCTATCATTATAAACCATAACATTATCTTTGTTTTCTGTTAAAAGAAATATAGTATATTTATTCTAATACCTGAACGGCTGCTACACAGCATTTAAATCAGCAAGTTTTCACCGAAACAAGCATTTAATTCAGCCTGTTCACATATCTTGGTAATGTTGTATTTGTTGCAAAACACACTCAGATAAAGAGGGAAGCATTAACCTGTGCTGTGCAACACCATCAAAACCCACTCACCTCACTCTTCTCCAAGTACAACTCAAAAGCCACAGGAAGATGAACAAAAAGCTCCCACCAAAGCAGCAGCAGAAAACATTTTCTTGTGGTGTTGCTATGGCCTTTTATAGCTCCCCATGGTGACTGACACAGCTTTTGAGAGCAGTGAAGAGAACAAGAGGAACATTTCTGGTTCTGCATCACTTCAGTGTCAGTACTCTGTTAATGTGTTTTACCTTTCAAGGAACTATCAAATGTACAGAGAGCTTGAAAGTATTTCCCCTCCCAAATAGCAGATATCAAAAAGAAACCCATCCTGCCTCACTTTCTGTGTGCAGAAAATAAAAGATTATCTGAAAGGTAGAATGGTCTTCACAGGAAGCAACAGTGGAATCAAATGCCTCAATCTGCCTCCACACACTTATCAGTATCAATACATATTTGTGTATATATATATATATATATATATATATAAAATGCAGGTGAAAGCAGAATCTTGTTCTGAGATATGGAAGAGAAATCAGTCAGATACATACCTTTTCTGGCAATCCACTGAAAGCTAGAATTTGGCTCTAAGGGCAAATGGAGTAATTTCAGACAATGCCTTTAAGATACATCTTTTTTCTCTCTGTCATAAATCAGTAGTAAACTACACAATGTTGTACCAGAAAGCTATAATATTTTTCCACACAGGCAAGCAGTTCAGAAAAAAAGCAACTTAGGGTGTCCATTTAAGGTTTAAATGGCTTGGCGTGATCTCCCACATTCTTTCTTTATTGCCGCAAACCAAAGCAACACGAGAAATGTACTGCTTGGTATAGCTGATTAGCTAAATTATATTCTGTGGTGCTGAATTGCCAGTTAACATTAAATCACTTATTTTCAAAATATGTTTAAAACCTGAAATCATTTAATGTACTTAAGTTATTCTGAACAAGTAACCGAGTTCTCCTTGAGTTCATATAATTAGAACAGAACAGAAGTTTATTTTGGCTTCAAAAAGTGAATAGATCTATAAAGATCTAATCACCTGAACTTTTTTTGACCAGAAAGGATTCAACAAAAAGGTTAAGGAACACAGAGGCACTAGGTTTTCTGATCAGTAAGGTTGCTCAGGGGAGAGAGACTAGAAGCACATTTGCTGTTATACTTTTGGAAGGACTATGGGCCAGATACAGCAAAAAGTTGTCCTATTGCTAAAACACTGAAAATAATGAAATGGCATTACATTGCAGTAGGATTTTTTTATTATTATAAATAATAAACATGTGGCTCTATAGGAGTATACGACATTATATTTTAGGCAATATACTCCCAAGTACAGTTGCCTGCCTAGAAAAATCTATTGGAAAAACTATTTCCCTGATACAAAATATTACAGACTGCTGTATTGTCTAATAAAATATTCAAATCATGGCCACTGATGTTTGCTTTTTTTTTTTTTTTTTCACATCCAGTAGCAGAGAGTTACCAGACAAAACCAAATGTTGATGTAAACGACAGCACTTTGGCACCCTGAAATTAAATTAATGGAAACAATGATTCATTTGTCATAATGCTTCTGAAGTCATGCATGCAATGGGAGGAAGCTGGGAAAGAGTGACAACAGAAAATGCTTTTATAGGCATCTGATGATTATTTCCCCATCCCATAGGTAGAAGCTTCACCAAAAAGGCAGGGGAGGTTGTTATGATGATGACTTGACTTGAGAAGTGTCTTTTATTCATGGACCTGTCAAATCACTTTTCCATCCTAAAAAAGAGTTATCTGGAGAGACATATGGTGTATTTACTAGAAGAGTGGACTAGCAACAAGAAAGGAGGTCTAGAAAAAATGCATCCAACATCTGTCTGTCCTATTCCTACAGTGATATACTCTCCTCTCTGTCAACTGCATGCCCATTTTGAGAGAGGAGATGAAAGAAGACTACACAAAGGCTGGTCATAGGTGAGATACAGTCTATGTGCTGTACAAACTCATTCATCCTGCTGGTCTGCTTCCTATGTAACTGGACACTAAGAATAAGACTGTCTAATATGCTGCATCACTAGTGTAATGCAGGTTGTGATACTTTGGCATGGATATAAGGAGCAACCTACAATTCCTGCGTTTATTGAGAATAAGCAGTGATTATCATAACTAGTGATAATAGACAACCATAACTTTCAAACCACCACCTTCCTGAATGCACAATGTATGTTTGCCAGGTCCTACAGAGCATTGATTTTATTTATTGCAAACTATTCAGTCTTCGCTAAGTTAAGAACACGCAGCTGAGTGAATTTTATATACTTACCTCAACCTAGATCGAAGCTGTGATGCTCTTGTTCTCTGCCCAGCATCCATGATAAAGGACTGCTAGTTACCAAATATAAGCTCTACTATAACGAATTGTTTCTCTTCAATAAATGCCATTGCTTTCATACACAATGCTACAGGCTGGGGAAAATGCTTATACATGATCACAATGGAACATACTCTGTTGTGTGTGAATTCAGTTTTTTACTTGGAAAGCAAAATACGAAAGATTAAAGTTCCTTTGGACATGCAGCATTCTCAAGACAGTGAAAGAGACTGTCATGGATATGTCTGTGGAATAATAAGAAAATGCTCTCAGTCAATGTGTATTCAGCAGGAATATTGCATTCGTGTTATTTTCATTTTATTAATTTTAATATGGAAATCAGAGCTTCATTACAGTGCAACAAGAACTACATAACAATATAAAATTTCAAGCCACACAAATAAAATTATGCCTTACCAGCTTTCATTTCCCCACAGCACTCCATAAATAATATAAACAGAAGTTGTGTTTCAGGATCGGTGTGGCATAACAAATTTTGCTCAGGCAGAGAGCCAAGAACACACAAGTTCTAATCCCTACTCCTTGGCTCTCAATTCAGCGAGGCACTTATATCTCTATGCAACTTTAAGAAAAATCAGTGTCGTTGAAATCAATGAGTCTGCTTCACCATTCATGCATTTTCCAAGTGCTCTGTTTAGCTAAGGTGCTAAGAGCCTTTCTGGCTTCTTTTTTTTTTTTTTTTTTTTTCCTTACAATGGAAGTAAGAGATACTGTGAAGTTCCTCATCTGTGTTTCTGGTGAACAGGTACAGCCTTAACAGTATGGATCATAGAATCATAGAATGGTCTGTGTTGGAAGAGGCTTCCAAAGGTCATCTAGTCCCAGCCTTCTCTGCAGTAAGAAGGGGCATCCTCCATTAGATCCGTGTATTGATTGTGGGCGATTGAAGAGGCTGAAATTATAAATTGTGTAGCTTTTATAATTTCCAAAAGCCCCACCCACAATCTGTGTGTAGATTAGTTTAAGTTTGAGTTCTAATTCGGTCGGGAAAAGTCTTCACGAGGATGCCTTTTCTTGTAACTCAGGAAAAATCAGAAAAATGGAAAGGTTTGGGCATGAAACAGCTTTGCCCTACTTACAAATGAGAGACTGTCTCAAAGTTCGTGTGAGGTTCGTGTCTCCAGGTCTGTGTTCAGGTCCGTGCAGGTCCCAGTGCAAGTCCGAGCAAGTCCTGCTCCAATCTGTCCAGCTGCCTTATATATACTGAGGTGATTTGTTGCCTCCCTGTTCAAGCCCACGGAGGGTGGGAGAAGGCACTTCACACCTATTGTACTAAGCCTCCGGTGACAGAGGTGGGGAGGGAGGAAGACCGTTTCCTGCCCCATTCACACCTCTGGTGGGGCAGTGGACTGGGGTGTGCCCTGCCAAAGTTCACACCCCATTCAAACCTCTGGTGGGGCAGCGCCCCGCCCCACCACAGTTCACACCTCATTTAAACCTCCGGTGGGGCAGTGCCCTGCTCTGCCACAATCAGGTTGGAACAACCATGTTTCACAGTCTTTAATATGTTTACTATTTTAACATAAATTCCATTTTGCTAACATAATGCCTCCTGATTTTAGGAAATGCTGAGTGCCTCTCTCTTTCTTTTATGTTAGCAGTACTAGAGTTATTATTCAGGACTGCAGCTAAATTCTCCTCCCCATCCTACTAGCTTTTGGTGAACTCAGTTAAACTTTGCTATAGTCCTTCTGCTTTTTATGTGTCATTTCTGTTATCCTCCCAAGCTTTAATTTGAAGGTTGCCTGTCTGTGAGGACACAACATCATTTTAAAGTTGGATTATGTCTGCCTTAACTGTGTCCTTACAGATCTGCCTCTGATGACTAAATGCACCTTCGAGTCTCACTCTTCTGTCTTTGTACTAGCTCTTGTCTTGATTCCAGGAATTTCCTCTTCCTGCTCTTGACATCAGTCACCTCAGGTCTCTCTTTACCCTGTTACTAGGGTCATCCTTCAGAATCATCATCCTGGCTGCTGTGATCCACATCTCCTGCTCTCTCATTTCCATCACTTCGGTAACAGGTTCTTATTTTAAGGTTAGTATCACATTGAATACCTTAGTGAATCTCTTATCCTTGCCTTGCCCCTGCCAGTAATGTAAATGGACTTTTCTTGCTTTCTTCTGAAGCATTTCCCCATTTTTTTTCAAGCTGTCCTAATTGTGGTTATTGGCTTTTTAATCTCTCTCTACATTTGACAAATCCATCCTTAAAACCATCCTCTCCCTTTTGACATTAAGAAGTGAAAGCATGAGCTGAAAATTGCTCTTCTTTAAAATATGTGCTTATCTTATACTCTTATTCACTATAGTTAATTTTCCTATTTAGTCATTTCTTCCCCCATTTGCAGTTCACTTATTTTCACATAATCACAGAATGAACCAGGTTGGAAAAGACCTCTAGGATCATTGAGTCCAACCTATCATCTAAGCCTTCTAATTAACTAAACCATGGCACTAAGTGCCTCATGCAGTCTCCTCTTAAACACCTCCAGGGATGGTGACTCCACCACCTCTCCGAGCAGCCCATTCCAATAGCAAATCACTCTTTCCATGTAGAACTTCTTCCTGACATCCAGCCTAAACCTGCCCTGGTGGAGCTTGAGACTTTGTCCTCTTGTTCTCTCACTGGGTGCCTGGCAGCAGAGACCAAGCTCTGCCTGGCTACAACCTCATTTCAGGTAGTTGCAGAGAGCAATAAGGTCTCCCCCGAGCCTCCTCTTCTCCAGGCTGAACAACCCCAGCTCCCTCAGCTGCTCCTCATAGGGCTGTGCTCCAGCCCCCTCACCAGCCTTGGTGCCCTTCTCTGGACACTTGCAAGCACCTCAACATCTTTCTTAAATTGAGTGGCCCAGAACTGGACACAGGACTCAAGGTGTGACCTAAGCAGTGCTGAGTACAGGGGCAGAATTTCCTCCCTGGTCCTGCTGGTCACACTGTTCCTGATACAGGCCAGGATGCCATTGGTCTTCTTGGCCACTCAGACTCACTGCAGGCTCGTGTTCAGTCAGCTGTGGACCATTACCCCCAGGTCCCTCTCTGCCTGGCTGCTCTCCAGGCACTCTGTCCCCAGCCTGTAGCACTGCATGGGATTGTTGTGGCCAAAGTACAGAACTCGGCACTTGGACTTGTTAAAACTCATTGCACTGGACTGTGCCCACCTGTCCAGCCTGTCCAGGTCCCTCTGCAGAGCCCTCCTGCCCTCTAACACATTCACACTTGCTCCCTGCTTGGTCATCTGCAAACATACTAATAGTGGACTCAATCCTCTCATTCAGATCATCAATGAAGATATTAAACAGGACTTGGCCCAGCACTGACCCCTGGGACATACCACTAGTGAGTGGCCACCAACTGGATGTGGCTCCACTCACCACCAATCTCTGGGCCCTGCCGTCCAGCCAGTTCCTAACCCAGCTGTCCATGGGCTGCCAGCTTGGCCAGGAGGTTGCTATGGCAGACAGTGTCAGAGGCCTTGATGGAGTCCAGGTAGACTACATCCACAGCCTTCCCCACATCCACCAGACAGGTCACCTGGTCACAAAAAGAGATTAAGCTGGTCAAGAAAGACCTACCCCTCCTAAATCTGTGCTGCCTGGGTCTGATCCCCTGGCCATCCTGTAGGTGCCCTGTGATTGCACTCAGGATGATCTGTTCCATTATCTTGCATGGCACTGAGGTCAGGCTGACAGGTCTTTAATTTCCCAGGTCCTCTTTCTGACCCTTCTTGTGGATGGCCACACTGGCCAGCTTCCAGTCTTCAGGGAGCTCTCCAGTGAGCCAGGACTGTTGATAAATGGTGAAGAGTGGCTTGGCCAGATCATTTTGTGGGGTAAATTCTCTTGGTTGCTCATGACTACAGCAACATCCACAATGGATCTTCAAACCGCCACCAGCCTTTCTAAAGGTCTGTGAAAAGTCTGCCTCAATTTGTTGTGTCTGAAACATGTGCTCTTCTCTTCTATTGTTCTCCAAGTGTCAATCCTCTGCTGGATGCTTCCAGGAAGCCAGCAGCTACCATGATGTGCTTTGAGGAAATGCTACTTTCCTGTGATCTATGGACACTGAAGAACATCAGAAGATTACTCCTCAGTTTCTCTTGGGTATAGTTATATGCCCATAACTACTGAGTATATTTTATTTTTATAAAAGACCAAGTCTCTCAAAACTCTTCAGATCTGTAACGAGACATAAAAGCTTGTAATGTGTGATAAGCATGGCTGAAAATGACTCAAACACATCCTAACTGTGGCAATAACAGACAAGTCATGTCTGTTTTTTCCCAAAAGTTGTTTTGTTCTATATGCTTTCAGAGTTCAAAGCACTGGGGAGCTGCTTTCAAAATATGGCTGTAAATTATGTTAGCTACATATTCCAGTTTTGCACCAAAAGTGACAAAACAGTCTCAACAGAGTCAAAACTCATTTTGCATATAAATACTGGACTTGTTCCACAGTTTCCCAGCAGGCCAATACACACCTAACTGGAGCTCAATATTGCAGCCAGAATGGGATGCATGTTGCAGTGAATCCGAATCTGGCTTTGATGTCCCTGTGTTTGATTTAGCTACACATTTAATTATAAGTGCTGTTGGAAGCACATATACTGGAAATAGGAAAGCATAACTGCTGATTAAGCATTCAGGTCTGAAACAGACACTGTGACTGGATGAAGTCCCAGCTGTCCAGTGTTTGGCCATGGGATCAAAACAGGAATGTTGGCTGAGGCCTGGTGTGGACCTGGATTTCCTTTGTCTTGCTTATCACAGTGGTTAACTATTCCACAGTCGACTTCCACCAGCAGAAGTTCATTTTTTCCCATCAAAAGAAATCAGATCCTATTGGGAAATGTTTGTGCAACCAAAATCCCCACTTAGTCATGCGGCTAGAGTCCCACCCACACACTTTATACAACAGAAAACTGGTGCATCAGTATTAGCCCTCTTGAAATCAAATTTGTGGATGAGAATTTAACAACAAAGCCCTGAGGACACATCAAATGGGTTTTGTCTTCTTCGACCTCCTCAGAAAGTATACCCTTTTGAGCACTACCAAGTGTATTTTGTCCTGGGTAACTACAGTTGTATTTTCTTAGAGCCGTGCAGTGATTTCTGCAGTTGAGTCCCTACCACCAGCATTCATAAAGCATCTCTATATATGTTGCAAGTGTAAATAAAACATGTTATTTGTGCCTCTGACTGCTGAAATGTAACCTACAGCAAAACTAGGCTGTTGGTGTGTCTGCTGTCAGACCTATAGCAAGCCACCCTAACTGGCATCCCTCTTAAGAGATAAATCCAGCTGCCCTTAGCCTCTCTAATCTCTGAGGACTTTGGCTAGATTCCAAGGGGATTCATCTCCTACTAAATGTGCCCCTGCTTCACACAGCAAGTGCCTAGACATAATTCTCAAAATTAGGGTATAGCCACTCAGTCCCACAATGGTGACAGCACTAGGTCTTGAAGAGTACTTCCTACTGTGAACTAAGGAGTCAGCCAAGCAATCTGCTGCACTATGATTCACATCCATGTAACTTCTGATTTCCTGGAAGTTTCGCTAGTGTATAATCAGCACAAGAAAGCAAAAATCAAAACCACTGGTTTCTCTACAGCATAGAGGAGTCTGGAATAGCACACAAGATGGTGCTGCTACATGCTGGCATGGCCTGTGTTCATGCCTTCCTGTGTATAAACAGAGAAAGATAACCAGTCTTCAACTTGTCACACACTTTCCAGCACAACTTCACTACATCCATTCCATTCCAACACTTCCAGCTAACTCTAATAAGCATTCCTACACAGGCTTGCATATCTGTGTGCACCTGGAGCAGCTGGTGCAGAGCATAGGAGCTTTTAAACCATTACTTTGCTGTACTGAGGGAAATATTTCAGCCACTCTCTGGAAGGGAACCACTGGTTCAGCATCACTGTTTCCTCTGGAAATAAGAAAATATTCACATCCTGGGATGCACTAGGAAAAGTAATTAGCAAGTAATGGGAGGTGATCTTTCCCCTCTACATCACAACGGTGAGGTGTATCTGGTGTGCTGGCTTCAGCTCTGGACTTCCCAGTGCAGGAAGGATATGGACCTACTGGAGTGAGTACAGAAAAGAGCCTCAAAGTTGAACAGCTTGGATCATCTGTCATATGAGAAGTGGCTATGCAGAGTATTGTACCTCAGCATTACCTCAGATGCAAATCACAATATTTCAGCTATAGAAAGATTTCTAAAGCTTCTTGTCTCAGACCAACCTTAGCATTGCACTGCTAAACAAACTCCTCTCAGAAAAACAAAGACAGCCCCAGAAACCTCATTTATAGAGGTCTATAAATGAATCTCAGAAACTTAACTTTTCCACTGTGAGGCTGGCTGTAGAACAGAAGTGAGTTACAAAGGTTGAAGCATTACAGTGTCAACTTGCTTTTCTACTGATTTCACCTCCCGTAAGGTTGGACTTTATTCCTATTTTGCTGGCACTCTTAGCCTGTCAGGACAATATACCTGTTGGCCTTATGCTGACATAGATCAGTCCAACACTCTCTCACGTGACTTTCTGTGTAGCACTTATTCACTGTGTTGGCCTTCTCACATCTTGGATTCTCATTGTATTACCTGTCTGCCATCTCAGTGAGAATCCTGCACAGAGACTTACCAAAATGCCTTTCAAACAGTCCTTAACAAGTATCCAGCTGAAATATTACTAACATGCAGTGTAGGGGGGCACCTGGGTAATCAAGAAAGAAGTTCTGTAGTGCTGGTGCACAATATGAACATTCTGACTCTAGTAGGAAGAAAGCCCTGAGAACAGCAAGCAGAGATGTCGTTCTAGGAACAAGGAAAGTACACATTGCTATTGTCTTGAGGAAGGTGGGCAAGACAACAATATAACTGTTGAGCAAGTAATGGAAAGTTCTGCTTTCAGCTGTAAGTGTATAAATACTTTGCTGTTATATCAATAAATTAGTCTTCTACTTGCATCAAGTGGGAGTCCAATCTCTCCATCACCATCAAAATGCACAAAGAAGAACTTGTTGCATCAAGCCTCCAAAGCATATAGTATGTTAGATAACATAATGTCCAAGCTCTTCCAGCTCTGGGAACAAAGATGGCATCTCAGGATAAGCCTCCATCTTTGGTTTTGTCTTTGGTACCTCACAAACACAATAACTCTGCTTGCATCTTATTTTTAACTTTTTTTGGTTTTTTGTATGGTCTACTCCTGTGCAATCAGAATCCTCCAAGACTGCATCCTTGTCAATCATACCAACTCTGACAAGTCTATTGGGAAAGCAGACAACAAAGTAGAAAACAAAAAATTAGGTCCAAAGTGCCTCTAAAGAGTTTAACTTGAAAAGTTAGGAGAGGAGAGAAGCTTTCCACACTTCACAAAAAAATAGAGTAGACAGTGTGCCTAATTCCCTTTGACACTGAAAAAAAAACCCAAAAATTAAGCAATTTCCATTTAAAAATTAATACTGACTATGTAAGTGGATGGTTTTAGCAAGTAGTTTGCTAAATTTTAACAACTGCTGCTCATGTAGGTTCTGTGATTCTGTGAAAATCAAACAGATGAGCTACTGTGAAAAGGTAGAGAAATGTTACAAGCAGTAATTCTGGGAAGTCATTTGCTCAATTCCATTTTCCTCTTGAGCAGAAGGTCACCAGAGCATCCAGTCTCAATCATACATATGATTAAGTCCTCTAGCTGTTTGAGTCAGGTATTTTTTATTACAAAAATAAAGAAGGTTCACTGCAGATAACATTTCCCATTGACAAATGCACACTAATCAATGAAGAGAGATGAGCCAGTTTCATTTCTCAGCGAAGCAAAAAGAAGTTGCTGGCATAACACAACATTTTTACTGGCATTATCAGCAAGTTGCCTCTTGACATTACATTCAACCACACCTCTATTTAATTCTTCACAGAGGTTAGGAAATAATACCAATCTATTACTGAAAAGTTAGAGTAGACATATGGGGAAAACATAACCTTCCCATTGCTTCTATGAGCCTTGTGTCACTGGGTACCAGGCAGCTTGACAGAAATGTAACAACTCTTTTGTGAAAAGCATGCTTTTAAAAAGTGTTGCAGGTCTACTGATTCTGAGATTTTTTTTCTCCATGTCCAATGGAAATCCCATCACAGACAGGTTTCCTATTAACCCCCCTGCAGATAACCCATTCAGTTGCTTTGTTTACTTGAAAGAGTATTAGCTGATTTAATACACCTACCTTTCTTATCTGAGCTCACTTCAAAGCCCTGTGTGTTAGTGGATCTAGCAGGTGCATCTACTGAAACATGCTCAGTGTTTACTTACAAGTACTAAAATGTGCTTCAGCCTTGGTAGTGTCTTATCACGAGCCCCAACAAGGCATACTTCACATGTAACTGCATTCAAACAAGGGCCTCTCTACTGAGTCAGCAAGCTACACAGCCTAAACATGGTATTACACAGATCTTGTGGCCTTGTACAGGTCAGGAGACAATTTTGCAGTGCTCCATCCTTCATGAGTGTCCCATTCTGGGCTTCTCTGTTCAAGAGGGATAGAGAAATACTGGATAAAGTCTTTAAGACTTTTTAAGAAGGTCATGAAGGTGATTAGAGTTCCAAAACATCTCTCTTACAAGAAGAGGCTGAGAGACCTGGAGCTCTTTATCCTGGAAAAGAGAAGACAGAGAGTGAATCTTATAAACACATATAAATAACCATGAAGATGGGGCTGGCCTCTTCTCATTGGTGGCCAATGATAGGACAAGGGGCAACAGGTACAAATTAAAACACAGGAGATTTCACAAGAACTTAAGGAGAAATTTCTTTACTTTGAGGGTGACAGAGCACAGACTGCTCAGAGAGATTGTGGAGACTCCTTCTCTGAGACTTTCAAAACCCACCTGGAACATGATCGTGTTGCAACCTGCTCTAGATGTACCTGCTTTAGCAGAGGGGTTGGACTACATGATCTCCAGAGGTCTCTTAAAACTCCTACTATTCCCTGACTCTATGAGAATCTGAGTCAGTAACATGAAAAAGCTCTCTTCTTACTATCAGTGAATAGTTGACACTCCAGAAGCTCATACCTATGACAGTTGGTTAATATTCAAGGACCACTTCTTCCAACTCAAGATCAGAGCATTTCAACAAGTAGGAAATTGAGAAAGGGAGCCAGGAGACCTGCATGGTTAAGTAGGAAACTGCTGAGCAAGCTCAAGTGGAAGAAGAGAGTCTACAGATCACAGAAGGAGGGTCTGGCCACTTGGGAGAAGAGTAAGACTGTTGTCAGAGGATGTAGGGAGGCAACTAGGAAGGCTAAAGCCTCCTTGGAATTCAACCTTGCAAGGAAGGTCAAGGACAACAGAAAAGGCTTCTTCAAGTACATTGCAGGAGAAACCAACACCAAAGGCAATGTAGGCTGCTGAACAAGGTGGGTGCCCTGGTGACAGAGGAGACAAAGAAGGTGGGGTTACTAAATGCCTTCTTTGTCTCCATCTACACTGCTGGAGACTGTCCTCAGGAGCCCCAGACCGCTGAGGCCCCAGAGAAAGACAGGACAAAGGAGGAGTTTGCCTTTCTTGATAATAACTGAGTTAGGGACTAGTTAAGTAATCTGGACATCCATAAATCCATGGGTCCTGATGGGATGCACCTGTGGGACCTGGTGGAGGTCATTGCCAGACCACTCTCCGCTGTCTTTGGTAAGTCATGGCAGACATGTGAGGTGTCTGGAGACTGGAGGGAGGCAAATGTCACTCCAACCTTCACCAAGAGTAAGAAGGAGGACCCAGGTAACTATAGACCAGTCAGCTTCACCTCCATCCCTGGAAAGGTAATGGAGCAACTCCAGCCCTGTCCTTAGGCACATCAAGGTCAAGAAAGTCATTAGGAGCAGTCAACATGGTTTTACCAAAGGGAAGTCATGCTTGACCAACCTGATAGCCTTTTATGAGGACACAGCCAGGTGGATAGATGATGGTAGTGCAGTGGATGTGGTTCATCTTGATTTCAGTAAAGCATCTGACACTGTCTCCCAGCACATCCTTCTGGCTAAACTGAGGCATTGTGGTCTGGATGATCAGGTAGTGAGATGGATTGGGAACTGGTTGAAGGAAAGAAGTCAGAGAGTTGTGGTCAGTGGGACAGAGTCTAGCTGGAGGCCTGTAACTAGTGGAGTCCCTCAGGGGTCAGTTCTGGGACCAGTACTATTCAATATATTCATCAATGACCTGGATGAGGGCACAGAGTGCACTGTCAGCAAGGTTGCTGATGACACAAAACTGGGCTGAGTGGCTGACACACAGGAGGGTTGTGCTGCCATTCAGAGAGACTTGGACAGGCTGAAGGGTCAGGCAGGGAGAAACTTAATGAAGTTTAACAAGGGCAAGTGTAGAGTCATGCACCTGGGAAAGAACAACCCCAAGGATCAGTATAGGTTGAGAACTGACCTGATGGGGTGCAGTGAAGGGGAAAAGGACCCTTGAGAGTCCTAGTGGATGGAAGGTTGACCATGAGCCAGCAATGTGCTCTGATGGCCAAGAAGGCCAATGCCATTCTAGGGTGTATTAGAAGGGCTGTGCTTAGTAGGTCGAGAGAAGTTCTCCTGCCCCTCTACTCTGCCCTAGTGAGGCCACATCTGGAATATTGCATCCAGTTCTGGGCCACTCAGTTGAAGAAGGAAAGGGAAAGAACATCTCCTATGAGGAGAGCCTAAGGGAGAACAGCCAGTCTCCTCTAACCAGTCCTAAAACAAAAGGTGGTGCAATGTCACTGCCACACAAGGTCAGCATCCACATGACACACTACCAAAAAAAAAAAAAAAGCTGGAGAGCTTTCATTGTTTCTTTTGACAACCAGTGTCAATGGACCATAGGACATTAGCCCCTCATCTACTGAGAGAAGCATTATTGTATAAAGCCAGAAGAGATTTATCCCTCTCATGGAATGAAAATCATGGGAAACTCAGTGTCCTCTGGACATTGACAATGGATATGTAGTTTCCAGATAACAGAATCACTACAGCATGTGACCAGTGTTAGAGCTTCATAATTGAACAAATATCTTTCTATCTTTGGGTTTCTAAGCCATATCCAGTCTGGAATGAGAGCAGCTGTAAATTATTACCATGTATGATTGTGCCATAGACCATCCCTTATGAACAGTTAGTCTCAAAGCATTTCTGTCTGCCAACATTACCCAGGAAAATAGTCACTGGTGACTTCCTGAAGCTGAAAAAGGGAAAGAGCTCATAGGCTTCAGATTAACATATATTTTAACAACACAAAAGACATAGTTAGATCCATCATTCCAATAAATAAGCCTAATGCTCTCTTTAGAGATAAACCCACTAGTGCAAGGACTTCATTCTCTGTCAGTTTTGTGCAGCAAATGCCTTCCTCTCCCAGTTGTGGGAAATGAACATAGCTATCACAGTAAGAGTTGTCACACCCCCTCTCTGTGTTATAAAGCCCAAACAGTGTTTCATGCTCTGTTTGGGATTTTCCTTATCCTGTCCAGTGCCAGATCCAAGTCACAAACTGCACAATAAAGTCACTGATTAGGTGACCAAATCTGCACTACCTACCACACCTTGTTGATATGACAGATAAGGTAATGAAGAATAATCTGCTTGAGCAGATCTGATTCAACCAAATAGAAAGCAGTCTTCAGAAACATATCGCACATCCACAGAGTGATGTGCAATGCTGTCCTGTTCCCCCCAAAAAGACATCTTCTCCAAGGATACTTCTCCAAAGACATAACAGGAAGTTTGTAGAAGTTTGCAGAGCTTATAGTTTTGCTAAATATCTATGCTGGCTTCATCACCGTGTGTCATTTGGTTCAGATTCTCTGTACATAGCAATGCCTCTGCTTTTAGACAAGCCATTGTCTTGAAACCGCAGACATTTGTAGTTTAGAGAGTCTTTACTCCTTTGAACAATATTTTTCCTTCTGCTGTGCTGCCATCCAAGGCAGCATTTACAGACAAAAGCTTGATCTCTAGGGACAGTGTGAATTCAGTGTTCCAAATAGTAAGCTGCATTAAATGCTTTGGTTTTGGCTTTAGAAATAACTGCAAAGTTTATCTTTCTAAGTTCTGCATTCAACATTGAAAAGCATACTGGAAGAGGATCAATGCCCTTTTCTCCTACTCATATATGTCTCACTACAAATACCTGACCAGGCAATTTCTATAAGGTGATGCACTGGTGCTGCTCTGGAGTAAATCATCAAAAAGTGGGCTCCCAGACACAGTTTTTCAGGGGGATAAAAACTGAGATGTTTACAGAGTCAGGGTTTTTAAAATTATTTTTATTTTGCTTAGTAAAACAAAAGTGGAGGTCTGTTTTGGATTAGATTAGTGTTGACATATTGAGGAAGCATCTTCAACAAAATACATTTGCATAGATAACAAAAGACAAAAATTGGTCTCCAAGAACTAAAGCTTAAATGACAAAATTATTGCTAGACTAGAGATCTGTATTCAATGGATCTTTTTCTACATCCAGTCAAGCCAGATCCTTTGTACTTAACCTTCCAAGGATGATGGTCAGTGATGTCAAACTATCTGATGCACACCTCTAGTTCTAACTCAGCTCCTTCACTGTTATGCTATTAGACTCACCAGTGTACTAGCTGGTTTTAAATGCTTTAAGTTAGCAGGCAGTAGAGTGTCATTCAAATTACTGTTCTGGTTTGAAGACCTGTTAAAACTATTCAATAAATTTCAAAATCTCCTTATGGTAAGTCTTCTTACGAACTTATAAATTACTTTAATGGTTTCTGCTATGCCAGTTTATGAAGTCAATTGTTAATCAGTAGTCCATTATCCCTTTCACATAGTTGCAACAAAGCATGCGTAGAGTCCAGTGCCATTCTATCCTTTAACATTTATTGGCGTGTTTCTATAGATTTTGTTAAAAATTCTCGGTTAAAGCAACATAATGACACATTTACAATGTGGTTTGAAACTTCTATGAAAGGCCTTGATGAAAGATTAAGACCAGTTCCGAAGAGACATTCAAAATGAGCTCTCAAACAGATAAATCAAGACATTTTACTAGCTGCTGTGTGGTATGAAGTATTTGACGTACTTTATAAATGCTTTGCAGCTGGATGTTCCATTTCCCAGGGAGACTGAAATTACATTTTTGTAACTCTAAGTTTTGTGTCTTTGCTGATTGGTAGAAGTATAAGCTGTGCTCTTTTTCAGTGTAAGCAGTGTATAGAAAAAGGCTGTGTAAGAGTCTGTGGATGGCTGTTTGTTACTTCAGATGTTCTATCAAGCCTAGACCATGAAGATGATTAACCATAAGACTTTGAATAATGATTGCCCTTAAAAGTTTTCCTTTTGCTATGGCACTGTATAGTGGATGTACCAGCTACTTTTTCCTCCAGTTATTCTGAGATGGCTGCTACTTCACTGGCTTCAGCATGGCAGTGAGAAGGTAATTTTTTACAGACTAACTTAATGCTTGCAAATATATCTGGCTTAGGGAGTAAAAAGAAGTTGTTCAACTTCAACGCTTTTATATTTCACAATAAAAACAAAATGGTGATCTGAAAAACTTTTACAAAGCCAGGATTTTACTCTGAAAACAGACCTGATTTCCGAGTGTTTCCCATCAATTTTACGCTGGCATAGTTATGACTTGAAATTAGTTACAGATATTTTGCAATGATGGAATGCTCTGGGGAAATGAGGAGCAATGCTTTTAGCAATGATAAGCTAAAACTGGGAGAAGATTAAATTATTTTGCAGCAAGGTAAGAAGATCAGTAAGGAAAATATACTCCATGGATTAGAAGGGAAAAAAAAAAAAAAAAAGAGGAAAAACCTGTCTATCACAAAGGCACAAGTAAATTTAGTTTTAAAAATTGACCATCTGATGCTGTGTGGGACCTTTCTCCAGATTCCAAAGAACTATCCATTTCTGTTTCCTCCTCTATCTATTTACTCAAAAGACCAAATAACTAGTTTGCAGTATATATTCTCTTTGGATGGTAGCATCAGAGACAATGCTAGGAATATTTTGAGACATCATTTGATTAAGAATTTACTTCCTCAAATGTCTGAGTTCTATTCTTTATAGGTGTGCCCTGGTGTCCACAGCTACAGTGGGCATGTTTTTTTTTTTTGACATTTAGATCACTAAAGGCACAGGGCTGCTTGCGGCCCCTGAAACTTTCTGTGCCCAGCCAATTCAATATTAGAATCTAACCTGGAGGATGCCCTGGCCTTTGAACTGCAATGCAGCTACCATGTCAGCTTCCATTTTTTACCTACTTTCTGAAGTTACCATAGAAAAGGCAAAGCAGTACGCAGTGGAGAGTTAGGATCTTGGTTTTCCATTAGTAACAGCAAATTGGAGACATTTTGCTTCGGGTCACAGATTAGTTGATTTTCCTGTATTTCTTTTCAGACCATTCTGAACTCCTGGAGGCTACTAAAGTAGGACCTCTACTTTCTTTCAACTCCTGAAGCCCCTTAAGTATTGTCAGCAAGATATTTTACTTTTATTGATTTATTTCTGCCATATTTGAAAGCCTCAAAGCAGAAAGATGCTGTTTCAACTGTCTTGATAAAATAAGCTGAATCACACTATAAAATAATGTTATCCTCAAGGTCTTATATGACACAGAGAAAACTTGAGGGAACAGCTCTCCTCATAAAACAGAAGGCTCTTGTGTCAAAGCGAAACATTGGTATTCAAACAGCTACATTAAGAAGGCACCATGCACATTAGAGATCTGCTCTTTTTTTCTGTCCACATTTCAGGATGAGAAAGTAAGAGTGTTCTTAGAACAGCTGTCAGCTCAAAGCCTGAAGCATTGGGAAGCAAAGCCTTGTTTACAGAGCTCTTCCTGGATGTCTTAATAAAAATACTTGAAGCCTTTCATTTGATATACATCACGTGGGCTGAAGTACACTGATAAGGCAGAGTGTATTGAAAGCTGAGAAGGCAATGAAAATTGAAATCTGCTAACCTTATATTTTAGTTAAAAATGAAAAGTCACCCATAAACAAGCTCTTAGTTTTCAAGGTTTGAAGTACTGACAGACATGGAAGTACTGAAACTCTGTGGTGCTCTGATCTGTTATTCCTGCAGTTTACAAAAAAAAAAAAAAAGGGGAGAGTATCTAAAATCTACAAAGTTTAAGCAACTATAAGAAGAGTAAAATTAGGAAGGCCCATGAAGTAGTACTACGGACATTCATCCACATGATATGGGTTGCAATTTGTGACCTTCACTATTATCATTATTGATAAGAATCCTTTAATAAATCTTTCATCTTAAGAATTATTTTTACACATTAAAAGCCTATCAGATCAGCCTGGTGTCACATCTATTCTAACATCAGAGTTCTAATATGAATAATTTATCCAGATATGCCTTTACTGAATACTCTTTTTATTAAAAAGAAAAAAAGTAAACTCAGCCAAAATGACCACAGTGTAGTTGAAAAAACAGGGCTGAAAATTACTTAATGTTATGCAATAGTTAAACTTGATTTCTTTTATTGAAAAATAATTACAATCAATTTACTTGCCTTCTATCTGTAAGGAAATCCATGCTCAGTAAAGAATTTATCCTACAGCATCAGTAGATATGCAAAATTTCAAGGCAAATGTACAACATGTCATTCAACTTTGTCAACAGTGGACAACTTCAGTTTGTGTTTTGTAGTAAGTAGCATGTAATTTATGACTGCACAGACTGGAAATGTGCCCCTTTGTTACCTTACAAACACTAATTGCATCTGAAAATATCTATTTTTGTGAGTAAATAGTGGTAAATAAAGTTAACATTGATAAACATCAGATTTATTTATATTGTAGCCTAATACAGGCACCAAGAAATGAGTCTGGAGATCTTAGTGATTCACTGATTCATAATAATGCTAAGTAACAGGATAGAACTTGGGCATGAGCTACAGTGGCAATTCTTTCATGAAAAGGTTATACTTTAGCATACAGCTGTCCCACTCTAATGGTATCCATACAGGAAATACCTAATGCTAGTGAAATTCAAATACTAAGTTTGTTTTCATGGAGGTCTATGGAGAGGTCTACCAGAGCTTTATCAGAGCATAGTATACCTAAGTGAAGCATCCTTTCTGCATGAATCCTAGAACAAAGCATGCATTTCCATAACAAATGTGAATCCAACAACTGAAACATAGGAAACGTGCTCCACTCCAAATATTACTCACTAGGTCTTATTTAAGTATAGCAAGAGAAGCAAAACTGTTCTTTCCAAACCAGTAGACGACATGGATTCTTTGGACAACTTGTTATACCTATTTGACCTGTTTGGTGCTAAGACAGCAGCACTGTCCAACTACAGCCAAAATGCTTGCTCCTGCAAAACTCTGATAGTACAATGCACCACAGCTCTGCTAAGCCTGCAATTAAAAAAAATAAAATCACCAGCACATCTGTCAATTTAGTCTCCCAATGAAACAATTGCCAACAATGCATTGCTAGATAGTTTATTTTTCAGCAAAATAAAATGATGTTTCTATTGAATAGACTCTCTGTTCTCATATTAGCAAGCACCAACAAATGCTAACACACATTTCATTAAAACACACTCGAAAATTTCATTGTATCATCATCCTTTTGAACACAGGAAACATTATTTATCTCAGTGCAGCTTTGGATGCAATATAAAACAGATTTTCCAGTAGCAAAGAAAACTCAAATTGAGTGCATCAGGCATTCTATCTAACAAGCATTCACCCACCAAAAAAAAAAAAAAAATTCTTCTAAACAGAACTAATCCAATGAGCAACAAAGATATAAATACATGTGACATGCAAAAATATTACTCCATTTACAGCAGTAAAACACAAAACAGTCCTAAAACACTTCGAGAAATAAAACACTGTGTTTCTGAGAGCCAAACACAGAGGTATGTTAAGTGAATAATAAAAACACACTTGTGTGTACTAATTGGATAATGACATATATTGCTTTGACTGTCAGTTACCACTGTGCCTTCAAAAGTTCCTTTTGTTAAGCATGTAATTTCACTGTTAAAAATGAATAAAAACCTCTGCAACTGCCTCAAAACAGCCTTACATGTGGTACAGATCTAACTTCAACATTACTTTGAAAATAATCCCCATTGTAAGTCTTTGCACTTTACATCCTTATTTATTTTTTATCTGCCCAGAGGATATTCTGTTTTGTTGTTTGGTTTTCATGGTTTGGGGGTTTTGGGGTTTGGGGGGGTTTTGCTTTGTTTTGTTGTTGTTTGTTTTGTTTTTTTTTAAAAGGCACCAAACTTTTTCTGGAGCCTTGGGAAAATTTACAAGGAGAACAATACAGCTGGTGTTAATCCATTCCTTGTTTTCAGTTACAAAGAGCAGGGTTTGCAGAGTCTGGATTATAGACCCCTACACTGTCAGAAAGCCCTCTGCAAAGCTGCTTCTGATCTACCACCAAGACAGTCTGTCCTCTAGTCCTCCCTGCAACTGAAATCCACTAATAATGGCACAGTTTCAACCTGGTAACATGTCTCACACTGCATCTTTTAGTATTACTTCTGCCAGCCAGGCAGGGAGGCTAGTCAAAATTCAACTAGAACCTGAAGCAACCTCTTACCTCAGTGTTGGTGAGCCTGATCATGTCTGCATCTCACACATAAACAGATCCTAAATCGGCATTTTTGCCTGTGCCTGCATTTTTTTCTTTTTTCTTTTTTCTTTTTTTTTTTTCATCACTCAGAGCTGAAGACTATCAAAGCTATCAAAGATTTAAAAGCATACACCGATGGAGAGGAGGGGGAGCGAGGTAATTTCAGGTACTCAGACTGAAGTTTACCCTCCACTCCCTGCAAGCTGAGGCAAAGAAAAAGAGTCACTGCAGGTAGGGCACATTCCCAGACTTCTCTGCCAACCTCTTGCCTTTGCTCGCACAACCTATATGGGGAAGCATCCCCCACCTGTACCGACACTTCTAGCACGGAGTCACAAAACGCAAATGTGACAACAAGGTACTCCCCTATACACCAACAAGCAGCAGTGCCACATCAAACCTCCAAGAGATCACCCGACTAGTTAGAAAAGAACACCTAACCCCAAGGAAACACTTCTGAGAGCACCTCGCAGTGCCCTTGGAAATCCTCACTCTTTGCCCCTTATGTTCTCCTTCAGCCCATGCTCAACTCCAAAGTGACTAAGCCCAGACCGTCCTCCCAGGGGCTGGGAGCCCGTTCCCCACCGGCGCTTAGAAAATCCCCAGCCAAGTTCGCCCACCACGCTCTCGGCAGCCCTGCTGCACGCCTTCAACCTTACCCTGAAGAGAGGGCAGGCAGCCTACCTCCCTGTGCTCGGCAGTCCGGTTGCGTGCAGGGCGCAGAGTGATGGAGAGCAGGGAACTCTTCAGTGATAATCAGCGCTGAGAGGCTGCTCCTGTGAATAGTGTACATCCTGTAGCAGCAGGCTCTGTTTCTAGCAGCTGGCAGCAGCCTTCGCAGGAGCAGTGATGAGCACAGCTTGAGATCTTCCACAATTAACCAAATATTGTATAGCAGCAACAAATCAACAACTAAAGCCCGGCTCGCAAATAAAAGCAAAGTACAATTTCAAATGGGAGCTGAAAGCTTAAGTCACCGAATGCTACATTTCTTCTTCAAGATTATTCCAGCAAGCTCCTTCTGCTATTTTTACTGTACCATAATGCACTAGGTCTGGCTTTTACCCTATTGAAAGAACATGAATATATTATTATCCACACAAAAGAGCAGGTTATTGTTTATGAATTACCAGCCTTCCCAGCAACAAAGGCTATTTTCATAAGAAAACTCAATTTCATTTTAGCTCCAATTTGATTACCAGCTGAAGAAAAGCAGCCCTGCGCCTAAACCTCAAAGGATTTTTATTCATACCATTGAATGGGCTTTATTGCTTCCTTTTCAAAACTGATGTAGAAAGCTTTTAGAGTAAAACATTGACAAAAAATTATTGCGCTGCTATTTTGTGCAATAACAGAGCTGAAGAGGGGCAATGATTTCTCAGTCATCCTTCACTGTACTTCAGAACAGTAAAGGCTGGAATTAATGACAGACCATAGAGAGGAGCTAAGCCAAGGTCTCACAATGCATGTCAAATCTAAATGATCACTATACATTGAAAAGACCCAAAAAAGCCTGCAGCTGATTGATTCATGGCTTTCACAAGAAAGACAGGCTTGAAGAGTTTATTGCACCACAATTTACTCTGAATTATCATAAAAATGAATGTAGAGGCTGAATGTCACCCCGGCACACTCCAAAAAACACACATCCAGGGACAAAGTTCACCCAGGAATTATAGCGGTGCTGCTCATGCTACTATAGTTAAGGGTCTGTCACTTTTCTCCTATTATAGGGGGTTTTAGCTCAGCTGTAAAGCTGTGCTTCAGAACAAAACTTGGCACAAAGGTCTCATTTTGAGGGAATATAATTTGTTTTAAACAAATGTAAAATAAAAAAAACCTCCAAACCTTCCTGGCTGTTTTTAAGTTAAACATTTCTAAAAGCTGCTTGCTAATTTCTGAGGCTTTTTAACAATTGTATAACTCAAGATTGGTATTAGGATTGGAATAATTTTTTTTTTTCTTTGAGAAATAAAAATGAAGCTGTCAGACCATAAAGGGCACAAATCTGTTTTGCTGTATCACACAAAAAGATTTCAACATTACTGATTTTTTTTTAAAGGTTTATAGAACGTGAATAATAGAAGAGTGGAAATGAATTGTTAGTACACAGACTTTGCCACAGACACCTGGATGCTGCATTATAAAAGCAGCCTCTGTACCACTATGATTTGGATTGGCTGGGTCACTAAATTAAGAAGTCTCCTAGAAAATTCACATGCAGAAGATCAGGATGACTCAGATGTAACACAGTCAAGACTACCCCTTCTGAGACGATTTCTCTTTACTTAGCTACAGCAGAAATACAATTAATTAATTTTAATCTTTAGATGCTTTGACTTCAACTTTTGAAAAACCAAAGAGGAAAATAAACTGTAGTTGCTACCAAAAGTCCCATTTGGTGCTCTTTGACTAACACAGAAACTTTGAAACCTGAATTACCTTTACAAACAAACCAAGTACTCTTGGCTCATTCTGTATTCCTACCTTTTAATTTATTGTACATTTTCTAATGTTACCTAGCGTGAGCAGAGATTCATGTTTAAGTCATTCCTCTCAATCTCATATAGATTCTAGGAGAAAAAGTCAAGGCTATCTTTGCCTGTTGGTCACTCATAACAATACCAGAGTCCAAACCTGGAATTGAAGAATAATATGACCTTCCTTTCTGGTTCTCATGCACAACGGGCACAGGTCACAACGAAGAGTCAAAAGAGTTTAGCTCCACCTCTTAAAGGCAGGTGCTGCCCCTGAGGTTCATAGCTAGGTCCATTAAAGGTTAAAAGGGTTTGGTTCTTGATGTTTACTTCATTGAGTCAGAGTATCTGTACTAGGACTATCAGACTATTGAAGGTCTTTATGAAATGCAGTTAAGCAAAAAAAAAAAAAAAATTAAATATATAAAAAAAGAGCTTATTTTTCTACATTTTGGTATCTGAAAAATATTTAGAGTTTACAAAAGCAAAAGAAGCCTGGAAAGTCTTGCTGTGGAATTAGAAAGAGCATTTACATCAAAAGAACAAATTCTAAGTATAATATTGAAATTTGGGGTTCTCATAACTATTTCTCAGAGTCAGGTAACTCCTACAAAATTTGGTGTACACACAGACCACTGTCAACTCACAGAAGCCAAATACAAAGAGGTATCTTAAAATTCCAATATCTGACTGCTCTTGCTACACAGTCTCATCCTACTCACACCTTCAAGAGTTTTCATTATTTCAACTATTTTTTTATAGTTTGAAATTTCTCTGAAGAGTTGGTGGCAATGGCTTGGCTGTACATTTCTCTGAGACACTATCAAATGCTGGCAAACTGATGCAGGAAACACAGGAAAAATTTGTATCAGAAGCAAAAAAAAAAAAAAAAAAAAA
>VWZI01007907.1:155950-180593 GCA_013396835.1 Psilopogon haemacephalus
AAAAGATAAATAGCACAGACTATTATCCAAGCAAAATTTTTAATACAAAATTTCCAGTTTCATGGTGTTTTAATAAGCATAATACACTGAGACTGTTGTATGCTTGCATAAGTATGCCCCAATAGAGAGAGGAAGGGTAGAATCACTTAAAATTCTGAAAGATAGTGGTATTTAGGGGTGTATACTGTAACTAGCAAAAAGTATTTGTCCAGATACAGCAGCTTCAGTTCCTACCAAAGAGGCCTTTTGGCACATCAAAGTGTTAAGAGCAGCTGTAAAATACCACTACACAGGGACACAATTTTTTATCACAGATTCTTACAATCTTGGCACCATTTTTGGGTGAAAGAGCTCCTGAAGATGAAGAAAGTACTGAGCATCAAGAAAGATCCATACCATTACATAACATATTAAAATGTGTGCATGTGTGCACAGGCAGACTGCAAAAGTGGTCTCCATATATATCCATGTAACAAATCCAGCCAGTTTGCAGCACTCTCATAATTTGTGCATATCTGCTATATGCAGTGACGTGCACGTGCACATTTTTGTTGACAGCAGATGCTTTCTGAAAATATCTTTTGTTTCTACTCCCACATTTTTTAAACAAAGAGGATCTGCAGTCTAGGGAAGTCTTACAATAAGTATTTTTACATATTGCCATGCCTAGAAAGGCTGAACTGACACAGGATTTGTACCCTCTTGGCAACTAATAGGCTGTATCCTGCTCCTTCTCCTGCTCTTTAATGCTAACTATCTTCATTTGGGATAGGCAGAATTAATTTGAAAAGTCCCTTCACACAAAGCACCATGCAAAACAGTAGCAACCAGGTTGGGGTAAAGGCCATACTGCAGAAATGCGACAACATTTGATGCAGTGCTAAACCAGCAGACAGCAAAAGAGATACTGGAGGTGAAAACCCATGATGGATTTCCTTCCTTCAACATATACAAGAGCCTAATGCTGTGGAGTAGGGAGATATCTTTGGCTTCAAAGATCATGGATGTGCATTAAGCACTGTGTCAAAACAACAGTAAAAAGGGAAAGAGTCCCAGGGTCTGTCTATACTGATGTGTTTTGATGAGTATTGCATAGGGAAAAGAAGGAAAGCTGCCAAACCACCAGTTAAGTCCAAGGGATGTTTAAAGCAAATGGACTTGCTTCTACAAAGTCTTCCTCATTCATCTTTCCACAAGACTGATAACAAAATGATCATCTCATACCTTCATCCTCTGATAAAATATGATCACTATGCCATTAAGCACAGAGAAGAGCAATACAAGCAGAGGGCTTCTAGCAGACAATACCCTGTCCCTGGTCTTTTTTCCTGCTCCTGCTTTACGTAAGACTTTGCCATTTGATCCTTGCTGTGTTTCCCTCCTCATCAGGTCTAATATCAGGAACAGTTTTAACCTCTTTCCCATCACATCCTCCCTGCAAGTAAAGGTTGCACTTTGATTCTCCCTGCCAGTCTTGACTTTCTCTTTCTCTTCACCTCCTCTCTCTTGATTGCAGGGACAGTACAGTGACCTAATACAGAAGAATGGGAGAATAAGCATCTTTAGATGCAAACCTGGGATGTGAAAACTGCCCTTACCTTGCAAAAAAAAGAACTCAAAACAAAACCAAAAAAACCCTCAAAACAAAACTGAAAATCCCAAAACAAACAAAAAAATCTGAAGTATCTGACCTGTCAGAACTTGACTATAGATTCACTACTTGGCCAACGCTGAAAAGCTTCCTTTTGCAACAGGAGGTGACATAGTCCATTCTAAACTCTTTGAACCAGCCAGTACTAGGCTATCCCTGTTGCTTTAAAGATGGGGTTGCTGTTTTGTAATTGCCTTATAAGTGTGGCCCAAGGACTGTCTGTCATCCTTCTGCTCTCCCACGAGTAACCTTGCACTTCAGCACTTAGAAGGTAAGAAAAACCCTAGAGAAATTACAATCAAGAGTCAACACAGGATTCCTATAGGTAAAGAGAGTGGTATAGACACTGCATAACTTCAAACTACACATTCATTTTTTTCTTCTTGTATTATCTCTGTTTGAGCTAGGATTAGGTAAATTTAATTTAGGTTAATTGATGTATTGTTTGGGGGTAGGGTTGTTGGGAGGTTTGTTTGAGGTTTTTTGTTTGGGGGTTTGGGGTTTTGGTTCTTTGGTTTGGAGGGGGTTTTGTGGATTTTTTTGTTTTGTTTTTGGGGTTTTGTGGGGGGGTTTTTTGGGGGGAGGGGCATTGGGAGGGAGGCAGGAGGCCGTTGTCTGCTCCCTAGGAAAAGCTATAGACTTAACCCTAACCTAAAACAACCCCCTCCTCTCAATTTCTTTGTTTGTCCCACAGCCAAGCTTTCTGTAGAGTTTCAGGCAGTGCAGCTACTCCATTTCTCACCAGTTTTGTAGGATCACAGGGTGTTAAATGTTGGAAGGGACCCAAGGAGATCATCGAGTCCAGCCCCCCTGCCAGAGCAGGACCATACAATCTTGCTCAAGCCACAGAGGAACACATCCAGACAGGCCTTGAAAGTCCCCAGAGAAGGAGACTCCACAACCTCTCTGGGGAGCCTTTTCCAGTGCTCTGTGACCCTTACAGTAAAGAAATTCCCCCTTGTGTTGAGGTGGAACCTCCTGTGCTGCAACTTACACCCATTGCTCCTTGTCCTATCACAACAACCAAGTTAGAAGAGCCTGGCCACCCACTCCTGACCAGCCCTCAGATATTTATAAACATTGATCAAATCCCCTCTCAGTATCCTCCAGGCTAAAAAGCCCCAGGTGCCTCAGCCTCTTAGGCAGAGAACTTTGCTTTATTCATCCAATGTCCAGGTATAAGAGAGAACAAGCAGTTAAAAGTTGGTACAGGCTGGCTAGAAGTGGTACTTTTGTGCATGTGAAATTAGTATTCATCAGCACCATTATTGGTTTGGGTTTTTTCTCCTCTGAGAGGAGGGACATTTTGATAGGGTCTTTGAAAAAAAAAAAAATCTAAGAAATACTTTCTCATTGGTGTTTGCATTACTGCAGGAGGTAGGAAAACTGCTGAAGGACTTGGAGTCTGCTGCATCAAACAGAAACTCCTCTCTGGCATGGAGAGTGAACAGCACAATGCAGGTACCAACGGACATGGAACAAGCAGTAGACAAGGTCATACCTTCAGTCAGTGTTATTTGCCATGGTCTCTCTGGTCCTTGATCACATTCATGTTTGTGTAAGCATTCCCAGAGGCTCCAATTTTCAGGTGGATCAGAGTTTGTTACTAGTGTAAAGTATCCAGCTTTTCCATTAGAGTGAAACAGGGAAGAGTGTATAACCCACTATGCATTTTTAGTAGCATAGTGATGGTCAGATTATGTGAACTTAAACACCAGTTTAAATTTTTGAAAGTATACAAGTAATTGTCTGTTCATTGGCAGAAATCCTTTCTCCTTCACCATAAAAGTAAGTATTTACCTCTAGGAAAGTAAATACTTTTTTTTAAAATAGATGCTATTTAAAATCACAAAGCAAAACTCTCTGCGAGAGTTAGCTGGCAGAAAAACCCACACAAAGCAATTTAAAAAGAATGTAAAGAAATACTAGATGTTGGTGGGAGGAATATTCAAAGACAGCAAGGGGGAAAATGAAAGTTGTGATAAATGACTGCCTGAAGTAAATTTAAATGGAAGATGACTTAGAGATGCAAAGAGAGACTAATACTGAGGATGATATACCTAAGCTATGGCCATAAATAGCTAGGTAGCTAAGAATAGTTCTAAACCACAGCAGCTGGTTTGGGGCAGCACTGGTTTTCTGACAGAAAAGTATCTCCAAAGGAAATAATCCTCAGTAACTAGTCTTATTTGTGACACCAGGCAGGCAGTTACATCACACTTATCTGCTTCTTCTCCTTATTATCTATTAACACACTGAGAACAAATACATTTGAAGAAAATGTGCTCATTATGGCACCAGCCCACTCTTTTTCTTTGCATTATCTTGGAAAAGAACAGAACCAAGAATATCTTTTCTACTGATGTTTTTGAATCAAAGATAGTTCTCCAAGCATCACAGATATTGCCTGTGACAGGTTGCGGTGGTATCTTGTGTGGTGCCACTGGAAGGAATTAGCTTTGCTCGGGCTGGAGGCATCGTTTTTGAAAACGAACGAGGAGAATTAAAAAGAAATGGAAAAGGACGCTGATAGCAAAGGCTGAGGAAAACACAAAGAGCCTATTGGACAGCACGCCTATTCTTCTCTGTATGGTGCATTAAGTGCATTTTAGTCTAAATGAAGGAAATTTCTTTCCTTCTCTTTAAAGTCCAACGTTATTGAACTTGAAACCTTTAACTGTGAGCAAAGCTGTGGTTTTTCCTTAATACAATTCTGCTATTGATTTCTTCATGCATTTCATCGGAATGATTCTGACAGTTTAAAAAAAAATACATTACCTTGATGAAAGATACAATTTTTCTCATGGAGAAAGGCATTTGAGTAGGTATGTGTGGTGTACAAGGCATGGGATCCTCTGAAGTTAAAAAAAAAAAAAAAAAAAAAGAACAAATAAACCCAAAGAAAGAAAGAAAGAAAATAAAAGAGGAAAAAAATAAAACATTTAAAAGAAAGATGATCTGATTCTTCTCAGAGAGTAAGACTCTGCACAAACCTGTCCTGCACTGTAGTGGACAGGCTTTATCTTTTGCAAGCCACAATCACCTCTTCCGCCTTTCTATCCCTTTTCCCTATCCTAAATCCCCTTCTGCTTTATGGACCTCTTTTTTATTCCTTTTCTCCTTCCCCTTTTATTTGACATTTGCTTGTTGCTAAACTGCATTACGCTGCTTTCCATGCAACCTGTGTAGCTTTATCTTTGCTAATGGAGAAAGGTGTATTTTTTAATATGTCCTAATATCCCAGCACAGGAAAACACAGCTGCTATTGTAACACCGCATTAACCACTGTGGAACAGAGTCTTACATGTGCTCACTTTAGGTACATTTAGCACATATCAACAACGTTCCTCTCTCTTGCAAACAGGAACTACCTGAAACTCGCAGAATTGAAAGGCAGAAACAGTCCTCTAGTCCAACCTTGTGCATTACGGGCACTGTAATGCTCTGTATGTGTTATTTCCAGCTCAAAAGCCTTCTTGAACTGGAATATATGCCTGAATTCATCTTGAGTTGAAATTTGTGCAGTGAAGGCCATTGCTGTCCTTGGTAAATTATAACAATCTATATTGTTCCTTTGTCATGACCTTTCTTTTTGTCTGCATTTGTCTTTCAGCCACTGTTTGTCTTTTAACCACTGTGAAGAGACTCTCTATTCAAGCCTTCACAGCGAGAATGTGTCCTGATTTTGGTTTCATTCCGGGGATGGATTAATCTGAACTGGAATTACTGCCATCACTCTTTTTTTCAGTAGTATGTGCATCTCCAGCACACTTGAATCAGTCACTTGTCCTCCCAGAATGTTGCCAGCTGGCCAAATGTAGGCCTCAAGTACTCTGGTAGAAGCAGGGTGTGATATCAGCAAGACTCACCTTTGGGAAGAGATAACTGAATTTTTCACTTTTGTGAAGCTACCTTCATGAAGATGGCACAGGAAACAATTCCCTAAGCAATCTTGGCCAGCCTGTTAATTCTGTTCTGTGATGCAATGTATAAAATCCTGTTCCAGGAATAGTAAAATCATGCTTGTGACAACAACAAAGTTTGAATATTCTCTTAAGAATATCAAATCAACTTATCAGTCTCCAATATCTATTCTCAGTGGGAAAAGCAGCAGTTTGCGTGAACAACATACTGTTGGGGGCCTAGGACAATAGTTTTCATTTCCATTCTGAGATGTTCACATACACAGCATTGACATATCTTTGCAATTATATGACCAGGAAAATTCTCCTTGACCTGTCCAGCTATACTTACAAAGTCTGACCTACAGCACCTAGAGTCTGCACAGTGATTGCATGAGGAACAACTGGAACATGGTCACTGCAGATCAGACCAGCTAAGCAACTACATAGACGTGAAGTTGCAACTTCCCTTGCTGCAATGCAGAAAAATAGTAATTTCCTTTTTTTCTAGCTGCATAGAAAAGTCCTACATGTCAAGTTACGTGACACAATCCCCCACAACAGAAAACAGAGACAATAGCAGACAGGGATCCTGAGTTAAGGGCTCACAAGGAATGGACATTCCTAGGCTGGCAGAGCCACCCATCCTGGTGTCCAGGCATGAAGCCCACCATCAAGCCCCACGTTGGGCACCAATTTAAAAAATGTAGTGGGTTAAGCAGTTACCTGCCCCCCCACCTTTTAAAACCCCATCAAAAACTCAGAAAAACACACTGGAAGTTAATAAATGGAGCTTTATATTTACAGCAATGCAAATATACAAGCAAATATTTACAAGATATAACAGATATTTACAGAAATATACAGTAAAAAAGGTAATAAACACACCACACCCCTCCCGGAGACCAAAATCCCCAAGAGAGGGTAACCAAAATCCCCCTACCACCTTTCCCCCCTTCCCCCAGCTTTATCTCACCACCTCTTGATACTGCTGATAAGCTGAAGATCAGAGAGATTAGTACTAGGAGAAGAAGTCGTTTTAGTGATTTAACTCTGAATTTAGCCAGCAAGACTGAGAGACAAAGGAGAAAGCTGCCGGAGCCAGCACAGACCCAAGCCAGACTGGCCCTCTGCTAATCTCATTTGTTTTGGGAACATCTCTTAAAACAGTTTTTTTTTTTGGTTCTCTCAGTGAAACTTGGTGAAGTGACACAGTGTGTTTAACTCTCTCTCAGCCAATAGTCTAATTTCTCACTCAAATTCTCCAATTAGCTCAAACCAACACAATGAGTCATGAGGAAGAGCCCTCCACATCACCTTTCCAGATAAGGAGAATTGCTGCCTAGGCTTGGATCGCATTACAGGATGCAGGGAAAGAGCATTTTCAGATTACCCGGGTCTTACTATGGGATATTTGGAGTAGGAACTAAAGGTGGAAATGTGAGGCATCTAGAGAATTCAAGGAAGGAACAAATGTGGGAAAACAAAGGGATAAGCAGATAAAAAGGACCAGAGGCTTGTAAATAGGGAATTGTGTTGTATGCTTAGCTGTCCCCACACTTTATCTGATCAGTGTCATTTGTCCTGTTCACTAATTAAATCTTTCACCTTTCCTGGCTGTGGACTCCCAGTTTCTGTGCACATACATGTTGTGAAGTCCGAGTGCTCCAACCAGAATGGGAACTTGGATGACAGAGCCCATGTGTCCACAATGGCAGCAGCTGCAGAGTGTGGGTGTGCTAGTGAGTGTATGAGAGCCAGCAAAGATTCCTGCAACTACATGAAATGGTTTGGGAGACAGGTGTGTGTGTGTCTGTCTGTCTGTCTGCTTCTAAGGGTGAAGCCATGGATGGTGGCTGCTGAGGGAGCAGAGGAGGTCTGGTTAGCTCAGGGTGAGCATGGAGAGTGACATGCTCTGTGCCAACAACTACAGAGAGGTTCCAGCCTTGGGACTTGTACATCCAGATGCCAGCAAATAGGCAGACTAGATGCAAGGGTCAGCCATGGGGCAGACTGAATGTCTGCTGGAGAGCTCCACCTCATACATGTGTGTAGATACACTCTCATTAGTGACCTCCATCCTGCTCAGGTAGAGAGAGGAGCAAGATGAGGCCACTGGTGCTGCTTGTGTCTGTGCAATTACTCTGTGCATCTGTCTGAGATCTGTGCAGCCAGCCATGTAGCTATAGATGTGGTATATATGTATCCGTAGGGTACATGTACACTTGGTGTATAAATGTGTTCTCTGTGTGTGCCTACCGGGAGTATATTTCCAGCCTCCCTACTGAGTGGACCTAAAAATGTCTTCACCTCTCTCAGGCTATTGAGGTGCTCCAGGTGCTGGAGCAGAGACTTCTCTCCAGCCCATGGAGAAGACGATCATAAGGAAGGTTGTTCCCTTTGCAGCCTATGGAATTAACATTTGGGGCAGATATCCCCCAGCAGCCTGTGAAAAACCCCACACTGGAGCAGGTGGATGCATATGCAGGAGACTGTGACCCTGTGGGAAGCCCACAGTGGAGCAGGGTTCTAGCAGGGCCTATGGACCCTTGGAGAGAGAAACCTGTCCTGGAGTGGATTTGCTAGCAGGACTTGGGACTCCATGGGGGACCCATGCTGGAGCAATCTGTCCCTGAAAGACAACAATGGAGCATTTTTAAAGAACTGCAGCATGTAGGAAGGAGTCACCCTGAAGAAGCTTGTGAGGGACTGTCCTGTCTCTTATGGGAGGGATCCCAATCCGAATTAGAGGAAGAGTGTGAGGAGGAAGAAGTAGTAGAGAAAATGTGTGGTGGACTGACCACAACCTATCCTCCTGTGCTACCTGGGGAAAAAGAGGTAGAGAAAAAGAGAGAGGAAGTTGATCCCAGGAAGAAGGGAGGAGTAGGAGAAGGTGTTTCCAAAATTTAGTTTTGTTTTTCATTACCGTATTCTGATTTGAGTGGTAATAAATTAAGCTAATTTCTCCAAGATAAGTATGGTTGGCCTGTGAAAGTAATTGGTGAGTGATGTCTCTCTGTCCTAATCAACCCACAAGCTTTTCATTATATTTTCTCCCGCTGAGAAGAAGAAATGAAAGAGTGGCTTTGGTGGGCACCTTCCATCTAGCCAAAGTAAAAGCCCACCACATACACTCACATTATAAATCCAGGTAGGCTAGAAAAAAAGCTAGGTCTCTAAAGTTAACACCAGACAGACCATCTTGCGTGTTCCTAGGTGGGAAACAAAGAGTGCTTTTGTCCAAATATGACAATTTGATCTCAACAAAATGCCTAAAATAATGTACCATACTGGAGCTTTGTGTGTTGGTTAACCTCCAAACCTTCCTTTTCTGCTCCACGGTAACCCATAAAATGACCCATTCTGGTTTATAATTTCCCTGACACCAAGACTGGTGGCAGAAACAGCTCCTGGCCCAGTTCCATGCCTTGCCTTGTCTCTGCTTGCAGAACATCGTGCCAGAAGTGATTCTGCTTTATTAAGTTGCCAGGCAAAGAATGCAGAGCCTCAGACAGCACAAACCAAGCTGTGAAATACAAATGCACTGCAGCATACAACCCATAAGTCTGAGATGTCCTAGCTTGATTTAGACCAAATGCAAGATACTCTGTGCAGAACATAAGGGATGCAAAGACACGATAAGAACAGATGCTTCAGTCTTCATTACATATGACTGCAGAGTCAATAGCAACAACACGTAGGCAGAGTAAGACCACTAGCTAGTCACAGCTTAATTTTGGGTTGCCTTAAACTCCACAGTTGCAAGAAGTTGCCTTATTTTGGATAGAAAAATTTCTCCATGCTTGGAGTCCAGTCCTTTTGCAAGCACAGTCCTGTAGAAGTTCCTGTCAAAAATTTCTTCTCTCTCTCCTGCTAGAAACAAAAATAAAAATTTCAGCATTTTCTCCTTCTCTGCCATTCTTATTATGCCAGTAAATCCAAACCAACTACCTGAAGCACTGTCAATACTACAAGTAGGTTTTTGTGTACACGTTCTTAAAATCAAGAATAACCTGAGTTTTCTCCAAATTAACTCACAAAACTTCTTTTAAATGCTAAGCACCAGGGTGTCTGATGAAGTACATTTTTGGTCTTGCTGCTATGAGTTCCCTTGGAAAAGCTAACTCATAACTGCCTTGCTATGCCCTTTAAAACTATTCTGAAAAACTGTTCCTGCAACATAATGCTTACAAAAACCTTGACAGAGATACAACTTGCTAAGATTACCAAATACTGCTGCAGTGTTACTTCAGCGATGTTCTTCAGCCATAAGGAAACAAAAGGAAAATCAACCCTCAAAACCCATCCAGGCAAAAATCCATTCAGAATAGTATCTTGTTTCCAGTAGCTGGAAATATTTGGTCCCCATATATCCTCCCCATCTCACTGTGGAGCACAGGGATTTCCCAAGACAAGGATCAGAGTCAAACACCTATATTCAATAACCTGGCAACAGGCCTATACTTGAACTTATCTATATATTTTTAATTTTTTTTTTTTATTATTTTACTGCATCCTGTGAAAACCTGTTATATGATTTAATTACACATCACAATAGTTTTAAAGATATTGACTTAGCTACATGATCCATATCCCTTCTTCTGTGAGAAAACAATAAATAACAATTCCCTTATCTTTTTGGGCCATCTGCAGCTTTACAGTTTTCCATCCCAATTCAGTTGGAGATGTCTATCTCTGAACAAGTTATGTGCAAAAACTGGAAGACTAGTTGGATTTTCTAATTTAATTTAAGTTTACTGAAATTAAAGAGGATGAATCATATAGTACTATCTGGAAATTTTTTGTCTGAATTCGGTACTGTTTGAACACTCAATTAATTTTGATAATTCTGTTGAATTGCACCCAGTCAATGGATCGTCTCCCTTTTTTTTTGAGAGCACTGGAAATTAAAACAGGATGTGATAGCTACAAGCTGTCATGTATTGCATTTCCCACAGAACTATTTTACCATATGTACAGAAGTATTCACTCAGCACAGAAAAGTGAGATTTTTTTTTTTTACACTCATAATACCAGAAAAGAGTAACAAAAAATAATTAAAAAAAAAAACCCACCAAACACACAGCCACATAGCTTATAAGTTAAGGTATCCTTGATGAAGACTCAAATTAAAGACTACGTTTGTCATCTATTTAGAGCTATATAAAATATTGTGTAGTATCAACAGTTAGCAAGCACTACCCTGTCTGACTAAATAAGAGGAGTGCATAATCTTCATGTCACCTTTAACCAACATAAGCGTTCCTGCAGTCAGCAACAATCTATGGATGCACTTCACTACAGAAGAAAAACACAGAGGGGCTTTGTGGGGCCACTGCACACCATTACTGCTTCGTCAAGACACCCAGCATAGTGTACTTGGGCCCTGAAGTATGAGCCAGGTTGTTTAAGATCACAATTCCCTTCAGAGGATAGAAGCTGAGATGAGACCCTTCAAGCAATGACCTAAACGGTTCTAAAACAGCCTCTCAGAACAGCCTTTGCTGTGTGTTTTCACACAGAGCTGTTCCGCCAGTGTGCATTGCACAGGTTTGTTCCTTGAAGACTCTGTCCTTCAAGTCATGTAGCTGGTAGATCTTCAGCCAGCTAATCACCTATTTGCTCAAACTGGCGAAATGCTCAATGAACTTGGGATTCAAGCTGGGAGGCATCTCATAAATACCCACGTTGAGCTGACAACCAGGAAGCCTTAAGTCTCCCTGCATTTCAATATATACATCCCTATGTGCTTCTCAATTCTGCCCTTAGTTACATGGGTACCTCAGAAAATAGTACTTGTTTGAGTGTATTTGCTCCACAGAAGCAAAAATCTTTCCCTGACATTCTATAAGGAATGAAGAAATATTCCTCAGGCTACAGAATCTTGAACTGATTAAACCTAAACCCATCTGTGAGACCAAACATTTGTAATAAAAATATTAAGATTTTTTTATGAATGGAGAGTGAATGGGCATGTCTGGCTGTGGAAGCAACAGAAAACTAGAAGCAGGGCCATCAGAATGACGGGTGTCAATAGCACCCATGTTAGCAGATCTGCAAGTTCCCAGCACCCAGACGTAGAGCTTCCCAGAACACCACCCAGAGAGAGAAAGTACCTAAATATATTTTTTTTTTTAAGTATGCCTTAAGAAAAGATGACAGAAAGATAATATACAGGACTGGAGTGTCAAGGCACAAAGATAGGAAGGTAAAAAGAAATAAATCTTAATGACTCACTCAACTGGGTAGGGATGTTTCAAAGGATCACAGTTGCTGTCAGTTCCTAAAAGGCACATCTTGGTGACATCAAGCTGTTGAACATGTGTTAAGGAACCCAAGAGATACAGGGAGGAAGGGATAAGTGGCACTGCTTGTCCTCTGCCCTAGTCAGACCTTCTGAACATGCAGCTCAGTATATGTGAAGTGGGAAGAATCAGTAGCATTACCCTTTTTTAATATGTATAAAGAAAATCTCACGTTCAGCTTTGCTACACTATCTGCTGGATTCTGGAGACACCAGCACAACCTTTGAATTGGAATTCAGCTCCTCTGTCCTGAGGAGGTTCTAAAAAATATTGAAAGTCCTTTAATCCCCTTGCCTCTGCACTTCATTCCCCTTCCTTCCTAGGTAAATGTTGAGCTGAGGGATGAAACTATTATTAACAAAGCCAGTCTGTCTCATGCAGGGCAGCACCTATCTCATGGAAGCACAAATCACAGGAATCATTCTTGACTGACAAAAGTGCAGCTATCAAGCCTCCCATTTTGGAGATCGATTGCTAAGAATCTGATCATTATTCAGAGCATTCACAGTAGATCTGCCAGCTGTAGTTAATGAATTTAGGAGGACTGGATGCTTTATACTTGGGAAGATAAGGAATTGGTCTTGGTTATCAAGGACTGGACTCTCTGCAAATTTAAACTTGGTCACTGTCACTGCCACAGAAAGGAAAGACTGGGACAGCTGGTAGTGACCACCATTGCTCTCTAGCCATTCACAAGCATTACACTCACAATCTCTCCTCTGCAGTTCCCCATGAGCAACTTAAGTGCATTTGTGTACCTAGGCTGTATTTCAGCTGAGAAGTGCTACGTGCACAGTCTAATAGGAAAATAGTCCCTGAGCTTTCAAGTATATTACCTGTGATAAATTAATCCTTTAATATAGGTATACATTTATGTAATATTTGCCTAAGAGTTGCTCTGAAATTCTCTGTGAATAATACACAATTAGATTTAAATGTTTTCTTCAGTTTTCCTTTCATGAGCATATTTTCCAAATTTTCTCTGATAATTCATTCCATAGCTGCATTTCAACAGCTTTGTAAAATTTTACTAACTCACAAAGATGTAATTTGCATAGAAATGAAATACAGACAAAAATGATGAAGAAAAGAGATTTAAACTAAGTATAGAGTCACAAACAATTTCTTTCATAGGTGCTTTCAAGTGCAGTTGGAAACAGTCATTTAAAAGAATACTATCAAAGAACATGCTGTACCAAGAAATAGTACAGTATAAACCTGATTCAAACAGCCACATCTAAATTCCACATTCACATGGATTGAATGATTGACTGATTATTACTGGCATTTATTTCACAGAAAGAGGGCAGCTTAATAAAAGTGTATTATTCAGTCAATGGTGTGCAATGATGGATAAAGAGGTGGAAATCACAAACATTTAAATCCAACAAAAGGTAGAAGACAAGGAAAGTAGTTAAAAAGAGGGTGCTAAGTGACCATCTTCTAGGCTAGGCTATTGGTGGTCTACTCTAGCCAACAGGCTCAGAAAACAGAATAACAGCTTGACTTTGCAGTCCAAACCAGGAACTGAAGCTGCAATTAATTTCCAGTCAATAATAAGATATCACACCAGTCCTTGAGAAATCAAAGGATAGAAGCATTGGGGTTTTCAATCTGTACTTCAACGTTTAAAAAGCAGCACATGGAAAACTGTGCCTGGGACAGAATCTACAAATTACTCTTGAGCAAACAACTGCTCAGCCTTTTTCTTTCCTCCTATTACATATCTGCTCCTACTGGTCTTTGTTTTACTGGTGATGTGCGAAATGAACTCCAAAACTCAGAGAGAGTTCTGCAGTAGGTATGTTTATTGCAGCGCTGGGTGCAGGCAGGATCACTCCATCAATCCTGCACACCCCATGCCAGCACAAGCCACAGTTTATGTTACAAGAGCATATAGATTCATAATAAGGGGCAGGGGTATTACAATTATTTCTTAGAGTTCATTAACATAGGTACTTTCCCATTTTCCATCCCAGTTCCAGCCCCTCTAATGTTCTCGACAGATTTATCTGAGACAAAGACCAGAAGATGTCCTCACAGAGTATTTTTCATCTTAGGTTGATAGGCCCCTCTCAAGCGGGGATATCACCACCTCTCCACACCTCCCTCCTTGAGCCCCCCCAGGCCTGTGCTCTTATCACAAGTCTGGCTAAACAAACATTCCTACAGACATTCTCAAAATTGTGTAACTCTCTAATTTTTCTTGTATCACTGGGAAGATAGGTCTTTGTTGATTAAGTCTTGCATGAGCATCCTAAAAGCAAGATTAGAACAAACATTGGTCTTATATATCAAGGATGTGACATGCATGATCATGTACTGTATCATGTCAGCCAAAGGCAACCTTCAAACACAGCTTTAAAGCTACTTTTCTCCACATGCACAATTTCCTAGCTCACTTAATAAATGAATTCAGAATTTGAGTTGTGCTCCTTCAGATGTCTCAAACCACCATTGCTGCTCCAGGCACTCCACAAAAGTCTGTAAAGATGTAAGTGAAGTCTCTCACTCAAGCTACATCTTCACATCACCTGGTGTTCCCACAAGAAGCAGTCAACAAACACAAGTATGTACTGCTCCATTACACACCAAGGAAGAGACACAGCTCAATTGCTGAGAAAAATCTTTGTGTAGAATTTGGCACACTTTGTTTTAGTTCAGCCTGCCCTTAAAATACAAAGAAAACAGCTTGCTTCCACCTGGAACAATCTAAAAAAATATATAAGTTTTGAACTTAATTGATTTTTACTTTAACCTAAGGTTTCCAGATATAAAGAAGTCCTCATACACACACAAGACAGTTTCTGACCAGCAAGCACTGATCTCTTCCCGGACCTCAAATTATAGCTAAACTATGCTGACAGATCAGAGTAATTGAATAACCTGCAAAATGCAGTATGAGTAAGTCCAGTAGTTCGCACAGTTTAAAGATCTTTTCATAAAGAGAGATAGCAAAGTTCTACTCTACTTTCTGCTTGCTATTTCAATGCTTTCTCAGGCAAGGTTCACACAAAGGAGGTTTGGAGAGCCAGTTACCTGAATGGTGCTTTATGAATCCTTCCTTAAAATGGCATCTTGCTAGTATAACATCCAGTTTCTACTCAGGAGACATCTACTAATGTCAAAACAAAAGAGGTGCTAGAATTACATAAGTGAGTAAAAAGTAGTACTTGTCTCTATATTTCCAGTTTTTAGTATTAAAAAGTATACCTCCATAATAAATGCTTGCATTAAAAAAAAAAAAAAAAGGCATCTTAGAAAGAATTTCTCACAGTGAAAGAATGGAGCTGGGAGAGGTGGGGATGGGAGAAACTGGTGTAATTTTGTACTTGTTTGGCACAGTCCACGCTCACAAGCCTCCCACATACAGATCAGAAGGGAATGTAACATAAAATTAAAAACAGCAATGAGTGGGGCCAGTCTTGTTTAATCTTGTCCTGGTATGGACATAATTTCTGCCCAGAGTTGGTTCACTTCCTGGGGCTCCCTCCCCCCCCGCCATGGTAAGGTCTGGAGGTGGGTTGCAGGGAGCAGACCACGTGGTTTTGGAAACCAGGAAGTCTCAAGCCACATGGACAGGTCACTGCACGAGTCAGGTGTTCTGTGCTGTCTCTTAGGGTGTTAGGACCCACCCCTGGGCGCGGGACTTTTGAACCAATTGGCCAGACAATGGACGCTAAGTGCCTATTGGTCAGTTCCACACTTTCCTAATGAGGTATTTAAGCGGGTGCAATGGCCGTTAGCTCGCTCTCTCTCTCCACCACCGCCGTGAGGAACACACGGCTCCACACCCCATGCAGCAGCGGCCACGTGCTTTTGCAGCGAGCAGCAGCAGCGGCATCACAGCATTTTGCAACTGCAGCAAGGCAAACCCCCTTCTTTTTTCTCTTTACTCAGGACAAACTCCTTCTTTCCTCTTTCTCAGCAAAATCTCTGTATCTACCGCGCGTTCGTATTTTCACCTGTGGTTAGGATTGCTTTTGTTATTAGGCTCTCTGTTTCCTAAATTCTGACTGTTTAAACTCTTTAATTCGGTGTTTTAAGTGAGTTTGTGTGGTTATTCTTGCCAACCGAACATCCAAAAGAACCCAGGGAAATAATCCCGGAACCCACGCGATTATTAACAGCAAATAAAACTAATAATCACATCAATGACTTGGATGAAGGATTCAAATGTGCCTCAGCAAGTTTGCAGATGACATGAAATTATCAGGAGTGTCAATCTGCTGGAGGGTAGGAAGGCCCTGAAGAGAGATTTGGATGGGCTGAGGCCAGTTGCATGAGGTTTAACAAGGCCAAGTGCCAGATTGTGCACCTTGGCCGCAACAACCCCTAGCAGCCCTACAGGCTGGAGGAGGAGTAGCTGGAGAGTTGCCTGGCAGAAAAGGACCTGGGGGTGTTGGTGGACAGCCAGATGAACATGAGCCAGCAGTGTGCCCAGGTGGCCAAGAAGGCCAACAGCATCCTGGCCTGTATCAGAAATGGTGTGACCAGTAGGAGCAGGGAGGTGATCATGCCACTGTACTCAGCACTCATGAGACCACACCTCGAGTACTGTGTCCAGTTTTGGTCACCAGAGTTTAGAAGGGACTTTGAGATGCTGGAGTGGGTGCAGAGAAGGTCGACGAGGCTGGTGAGAGGTCTGAAAAACATGACCTATGTGGAGCAGCTGAGGGAGCTGGGGTTGTTTAGTCTGGAGAAGAGGAGGCTGAGAGGGGACCTTACTGCCCTCTACAGTTACCTAAAAGGAGTTGTAGTGAGGCTGGTGCTGGTCTCTTCTCCCAAATTACTAATGATAGGACAAGAAGAAATGGCCTCAAGTTGCATCAGGGGAGGTTTAGATTGGATGTTTGGAGCGAGTTCTTTACTGAGTGGGTGGTCAGGCACTGGAACAGACTGCCCAGCGAGGTGGTGGAGTCACCATCCCTGGAGGTCTTTAAAAAGAGAGTGAATGTGGTGTTTGAGGCTATGGTCTAGTGACTAAGGATGCTGGGATGAATTTTGGACTGGGTGATCCTGGTGGTCCTTTCCAACCATAGCAATTCACAGTGATTAGATGTTGTGCTGAGGGGTTTGGTTTAGTCAAGGACTTGTCAGTGTGAAACTAATGATTGGACTTGATGATCTTGAAGGTCTTTTCCAATCTAAGAAATTCTGTGATTCTGTGACAACTGAAAAAAAACCAACCAACCAACCAAACAAACAAACAAAAATAAAACAACACAAAAAAAACCCCAAACCATAAAACACACACCCTGAGTTGAGATAAGGATTTTAATGAGATGAGATGAGATGAGATGAGATGATACACAACTACCTTAGCCTATTTCACAGAAAAGCACAGCAACAGCAGAAGCAGCAGAGGAAGATGGCAGTAAAACCACCCACCTCCAACCCCACAAGTCTGCAGCCAGCCAAGCAGAAAAGATTGATCCCCCAAAACCAGAAACAGCAACCAGAAACAGGAAGCACACAGTTGGCTGTCTGGGCTGCGTGTGCACACTGCACAAACTCCATTGCTGAGATCTGGGTTCTCCACACATTAGTAACAAAGATTCTTTTGTGCATATTCTTGTAAAAATGAACCTTGCAAACAAGTCCTGAAATGCATTATCAGCTGTGTGAATCCTTTAAATAGTCCATCTTTTCAACGTTTTCTGGATACAGAACAATTGCTTGGAGTTAACAAAAAATTTCCATTATGCATTTTTTCCTGTCAGCCTTTGAACTGGAACAAAAGATTGGACCAGGTGATCTTTCAAGGTCCCTTCCAACATGAGCTATTCTATGATTCTATTAAATGTCTTTTGTATACTGATTTCTTTTGCTTAGTGGATATTGATTTGGAAATCTTTGCCTTCTGCAGGTCTCCTTTTGAGTGAAAATGAAAATTTGGTGCTCACTGGTTCTCACTGGAATAGCAGTTGTCTGTCACATGCATCATTCTGCAGAGGAGCAGTGTTCAGACTAGGTGCATTGTGATTACACAATCATGAAAGCAAGTAGCCCAATAAACAGAAAAATAATGGAGACCAAATTCCACAGAGGTTCTTTTTATCCATAGCTAATTGGTGTGTGAACAAGGACACCTGGTTTCAGTCTTCCTGCCTTCCATAAAGGGTGATGCTTTTCTTGCATTGATAACACACCTCGCTTCTGCATCTTGTAGTTAGTGAAGCTGAAGTCCCCCAAAATAACGATGGAAAAGATTTATAATAATCTTTGCTTTTCATTCAGGAAGACCCTAAGGTCCTGTATAGATTTGATACAAAACCAGAGAAATCAGATTTGAGCAATACATGGCCCTTTTGAGCCTTAATGGGAGATTGATGTACCAACTACTGTAGATGGAGCCTTGTTTGACTTTGCTGAGGGTCAGAAAGGAATGTTACTACATCCTGTATTTTCCTACCTACCTTCATTGCCCCATGTAGCTCACTCATACAACAGACTCCTTTTGCAAGCAAAGTTACTGTAACTTTACTATTACCACAGGACTCAAATAAATCATCTACCACTTTGTTTCACAGATCCAGAAGTACAGGAGCTTTTGGATCGTTTAGATCCATAGCAGTAACTTCAGATAAAAAACACACAACCAAGGCTACAAAATTCAATACAATGTGGATAAATGTTTTGGGTCACCATAAACCCAGGAAACGATACAGACTTGGGGAGGTGTGGCTGGAGAGATGCCTGGCAGAAAGGGATCGGGGAGGAGGGGAGCAGGTGGGGAGTGTTGTAATAGACAGGCAGCTGAATATGAGCCACCAGTGTGGCCAGGTGGCCAGGAAGGCCAACGCCATCCCGGCTTGCATTAAAAATGGTGTGGCCAGCAGAAGTAGGTAGATGATTGTCCCCTTCAACTCAGCTTTGGTGATAGCACACCTCAAGTACTGTGTACAGTTTTGGGCACCGCAATAAAAGAGAGATGTGGAGGTGCTGGAGCGGGTCCAAAGGAGGGAAACAAAGCTGGTGAAGGGCCTGAAGAATGAATCTTATGGGGAGTAACTGAGAGAGCTGGGGCTGTTTAGTTTGAAAAAAAGGAGGCTGAGGGGAGACCTCGTTGCTGTATACAACTACCTGGAGGGACACTGTGGAGAGGCTGCTGCTGGTGTCTTCACCACCAGGTACTTTGAGACAAAACAAGCGGTGAATGCCTCAAGCTGAGAGTGGATAGGTTTAGACTGGGCATTAGGAAAAAGGTTTTTTTGCAGAGAGAGTGGTCAAGCACTGGATTGAGGTGCCCAGGGAGGTGATTGAGTCACTGACCCTGCATGTGTTTAAGAGTCATTTGGATGTGGTGCTTAGGGATATGGTTTAAAGTGAATCTCATAGAGTTATAGATTGGACTTGGTGATCTTGAGGGTCTTTTCCAGCCTGGATATTTCTGTGATTCCGTGAAATTGTACTTCTCCCATGTAATTAGGGATCAACTAAGCAGGAATGGCCTCAAACTGCACCAGAGAAGGTTTAGGCTGAATATTAGTAAAAATTTTTATTTAAAGGCCCGCTAGGCATTGAGTCACTGTCCCTGGCTGTATTTAAAAGCCACGTTAATGTGATGCTTGGGAATATGGCTTAGTGGTGGACTTGGTAGATTTTGAAGGTGTTTTCCAACTTAAATGATTCTAAACAGAGAACACATGATTAATGCATTTTGGCTTAAGAGATGATTTAAAGCCATGGGTATATTGAAGTTATTCAGAATTTCTTAAAGTAACACAACATCACACAAGGACTTCACCCTACTCAATGGTATATGCATAAAAACAAGGAAGGAATGTGTCAGCTTCAGAATAAGTCTCTGTCACTGCATATCATCTTATGATATTAGATTTTATTTTCTAACAGTGGCCTCCTGTAAAAGCATCAATTAACATCACATTTAATATAACTTTAAAACTTCTCAACTCTACAAATTAAATAGGTATGGCAAGAATCATCAGTTAGCAGCCAGCTGCCAGTGCAGAACTTCTTCAGGAAACAGTCAAGTGGTAACAAAGTGTGCTGCATCAAAATAAACATGGCCAGCAGGTCGAGAAAGATGATTCTTCTCTCCTGGTGAGAAGGTCTCTGGTGAGACCTTACCTGGAGTCCTGCACTCAGCTCTGGGTTCTTTAACATATGAACATGAACCTATCAGAGTGAGTCCAGAGAAGGCCCACAAAGATGATCAGAAGGCTGGAGCACCTCCCCTATGAGAATAGCCTGAGAGAGTTGGGATTGTTCACCCTGGAGAAAAGAAGGCTCCAGGGAGACCTTATAGCAGTCTTCCAGTAGCTAGAGGGGACCTACAAGAAGTTAGACTTTCTACAATGGCACATAGTGATGGGACAAGGGGTAATGGCTTTAAACTGAAAGAGGGTAGATTTAGATTAGGTGTAAGGATGAACCTCTTCACTGTGAGGGTAGTGGGGTATTGGAACAGATATTTGTAGACATTGATAAGGTCCCCTCTCAGCCTTCTCTTCTCCAGATTAAACAGCCTCAGGTCTCTAAGTCTTTCCTCACAAGAGATGGTCCCCTCCCTTAATCATAATTGTAGCCTTTCACTGAAATCTCTCCAGTAGTTCACTGTCCCTCTCGAGCTGGGGAGCCCAAAACTGTACATAATATTCTAGATGAAGTCTAACTAGGGCTGAGTAGAGGGGGAAGAGAACCTCCTTCAACCTCTCTCATACATAGAATCATTGTAGAATTAAAGTACATGATTAGCAATGAAGTTGCACCTGTTATACTGCGGAGGTGTTGTAGCAGCCTGCTGTGCCTTTGTAAGTCATCACTGCTTGTAAACACTCTGACTCTTCTTTCCATCTTCATCATTTAGTGTCAACCCTTCAGTGCTGGGTTGAGAGTTGGACTGGATGATCTTTGAGGTCTCTTCCAACCATACATATATTCTATTTTATCATGATCTATGTACTGTAGGATACAGGCATATGTTGTACCTACCCCATTGTACTCCGTCTTGCATTTCCTGTACAGCATCCTGGGTTCTCCACCATATCACACAACTACTTGTGAGACTGTCTGCTGCCCTATAAGTTCAAAGCATACATGTCATCTAACAGAAGTGTCTAAGAAGATAATCGGCCATCTTTCTGAACATCTCATTGAAGATATTCAAGAACAAAAGTATTAAGGAGCAACAGATCTTTCTAAAAGAGGAAGAACAGATCAAGAGTGAGCACTGCTGTAGCAATTACAGATGCCAAATTTGAGGTTGTATTCCTGTGCATGCAAAGGCAGGACCTATTGCCCTCATAGTCTAGGAATCAGGTGTTGAGGAATATTTGAGGGAGTTCTTTTGCATCTTGTCTTCTTCAAATTTGCCCCAGTTCGTTTGCTGAGGTCTCAACAGCGCTGCCAGTTATGAACGGACTTGGTAGGTCTTTAAGATCTATTCCTCTCTGAATAAAGACAAATCCTAGTATCTATTCTTCTCTGAATAAAAACAGATCCTAAGCCTTCTCTGTCCACATAAACCATCAGGAATAAACAGAGCAAAATTTGTTCCCAGACGAAGCAAGTACATCCTGCTAATGACAAAGCAAGAAGCAACAGCTACAGATTCGTGAGAGCGCGAATGTTTCAGGACATTAAATGGTCCGCTTTCAAACATGAGATCCCCTGCATTTCTAAGGGTCTCTTCATTCTCCACCCTCCCACCCCTTTCCACACTAGAGGTTTCTCTCTGCCACCCACTCTGTAACACTCCACACCTGGGCTGGCCCTTAATTGATAATGTAATTATCAGCACAGTCATATTACTTCACACTAAGCATTTTCAACCATTTATCACAATGTTGATCTTTATTTTAAATATAAATCAGGCAATCATTTATGTCCTTTATGTTCTTTGTATTTATTCAAGAATATTTAACTGTAGACAAAAGGTGACTTATTCATTATTCATCCCGAACAAGGCAAGTATGGCAATTTGAAAAGCCTGACATTTGAGCTTTTTGCCAACACTAGCAAAATTATATCCTTCCCATTGTAAATCAATGAAGTAGAATCATTGTGCACAAAAGAACTAAATTGCCTTGTCACTTTAATAAGGCCACCTTATATACAACCTTCAGCCAATGCCATTGTGCAGAAAAAGGGTGCATCCTTTGCCTCAGCTGCCTCAGATCTCAGTAGGCTTTCCAATTAAATGAACATCCTCTTAGTCTTTCACTCCACTCCACTCTTTCTCTTTTTTGAGAGGCAATGTCAGAATGTCATAGGCATAACTTGCTATCAGTGGCATGCACACATCAATGCGAATTAACTTCCTCCAATTCCTGCTTTCTTTTGGCAGCCTTTTTAACTTGTTTGTCAATTCCAAAATGATGGAACTCCAAGAAAGCAGATTTTTTTTTTTTTAATTGTTTACTGGGCTTGAATAAAAGCTGCAAATAGCTATCTGCAAAACAAGAAATCTATACAAACGTGAGAATCCTTTGCCAGCAATGTAGATAATGTTGTTTCTTTGCCATTTTACATGTCCAATCAAGCAGAACACAAGTGGCACAGGCCAGAATGAGAACAACTTTGTGCGTTCTTACTTCACAGGCTAGGACTCTATTATTACATTCAGACCTGATTTTTCCTATCTAACAAACAGCCCTTGGAAGCGTTTTACCCTGAGTAGTAGAAACCTTTAACCAGCCATTTCCAGGCCTTCAGATGACTATCCAGAGAAGCTATTTCAACAACAGACAGCTGCCTGTAATAGTCACGGACCTAACTCTTCCATTCAGCCATGGTGTGCAGAGGTTGAAAGCATAACTTCAGCCTTGGTTTTTCTCAGAACCAGAGAAGCAAAAGCAGTGGAACAAAGCTGTGCATGCCAGCAGCTGAAACACAGCAACATGAGCGAGTCTTGGTATTTCAAAACATACTCCAAAGTCTGCAGCTTTACAATTGTTTTGAAGTCTCAATATTTTGTCCTGTTTTGATAGTTAACTGAAAGGTGCATGGTAAAGAGAAAACCCATGGAAGTCTAGAAACAGCAACAATATTCTTGATGTTGTTAACATTTGGAGTTCAGTCAGAAAATGTTAATAACAAATGACCTTTCTCTGAAGGGTATTTTAAGAAGACCAAGCAATTTTCTGTAATGTGGTTACCATAGTGATTGGCCCTCTAAAAAGACCAGAAAGTAAAAACATTAAAAAAAAAAAAAAAAAAAAAAAGTACATCTGTAATCAACCAGCTCCTGCAACAACAAATGGTTTGATAAAGCAATGTTTAATTCAAACCTGGAAAGATACTGGCTTTTGAAGTATAAAAGAAACTAGTTATGAGTGGGAAATAGGTCCTCTAGTAACTATTACTAGAACATTTGTGGTGACTCAGAAGGGATTTTCCTTGAAAAAGTACACTGGTGAACAATAGATTTTAATTTTTTTTTTTCTTAGAAACTACTTCATCATCTGTACAGTACTGAGTCATTCAGAAAAAGAGCTCAGCAAGCACCTGGGGATGGCAAATAGGAACCTCTCTCCCACCTACTCACTGTCTCACTCTGCCTTTCCCAGAGTATACCTGGAAAATAAGCAGTTAAATGTTTTTCTACATTTCTGCAGAAAGACTTAAAAACTAATACAAATGTTTCAAGCTGTCTAGATAAGGCTGGCGTATTTAGAGACAGAAACTTCCAGTCACCCATTCCAGAACATACTATTTGATATTTAAACACCAAAATTACAGTTTTAAGGCTTCAACCAGCATTCTAGTTCTCTTCACTGCTGCCTGATTGTGAGCAGAGGCCATGGACATACTCTCTTCTGTGATGAAGTTCTTTGAAACCTAATGTGACAAGATGTTGTAGTTTAAGGGTTAGCAGGTGGGCAGGTGGAACCTGACCCCGATGGTGTCACTGGGTCATATCATTCCCTCTCCTTTCCTGCCTATCCTCTATTTAAGGGGACAGAAAGTCTAGGCAAACTCTCTTCCTCACCTTCTTGCCTGGTGGGGAGTTGCTACTGGGAGCTGCTGTGGTGTGGTCAGGACTGCATCCACATATTGTGGGGGAGCCAACTGCAATCCAAGATCAGGTTTTGTATATATCTGTATATATTCCTTCCCTCGATCTCTCTATACATTGCTTTTCCCTTAATACCTTCTATTAGTTGTTAAAATCACTTTATTATCTTTCAATTCCATGTAAGCCCTTCTGTTTACCCCTTATGTCCTCTGCCTATCTTTTCCCTAAGGCAGAGAGGAGGATAATCCAAATTCTGTCCTGTGGGGTTTTTACCCAGGAACCTTAAATGGTGACACAAGCCTGTCCTTAGACAAAGAAGCCTTTGCCATGACAAGATCATAGAATCATAGAATCATAGAATGGTCTAGGTTGGAAGAGACCTCAAAGATCATCCAGTTCCAACCCCCCGCCATAGGCAGGGACACCTCCCACTAGACCAGGACGCTCAAGACCTCATCCAGCCTGGCCTTGAACACATCCAGGGAGGGAGCAGACACAACCTCCCTGGGCAACCTGTTCCAGTGCCTCACCACCCTCACTGTGAAGAATTTCTTCCTAACATCCCGTTCAAATCTCCCCTCTGCCAGTTTGAACCCATTCCCCCTCGTCCTGTCATTACAAGACCTTGTGAACAGTCCCTCCCCAGCCCTCCTGTAGGCCCCCCTCAGATACTGGTAGGCTGCTATAAGGTCTCCCCGAAGCCTTCTCTTCTCCAGGCTGAAAAGCCCCAACTCTCTCAGCCTGTCCTCATAGCAGAGGTGCTCCAGCCCTCTGATCATCTTCGTGGCCCTCCTCTGGACTC